>JANRFK010004149.1:151696990-151736610 GCA_030068395.1 Apalone spinifera
AGAGGAGAGGGGTGGAGTGGGTGCCAGGAGAAGAGGGATTGAAAGGAGGGGTGGGCATGAGGAAAGCAGGGGATGGAGCAAGTCGTGTGAGGGCACGGAGGGCGTGAGGGGAACTAGGGCAGAGAGCGGTGAGGAGTGGGCACCAGGGGGGGAGAGAGACTAGGGGCAGTGAGGGAAGTGGGAGTCAGTAGGAAGGTGTAGGGGTAAGGGAAGGTGCAGGTGCCAGGGGATTGTGAAGCAGAAGGGCAGACACATGGAGGGGAGGGTTGAGCACCAGAGGAGAGAGGCAGAGCAGGTAGGTAGAGGGAGGTGTTAGGAGATGGGATGGGGAGGGGTAGCTACAGATGATCAGAGTAGGTAGAGCTAGAGGCAGAGTGACACAGAGGGAAGAGAAGGGCTGGTGTGGTGGGTGGGGAGGGGCGGGTCCCAAAAGGGCTGAGGGGAGTGAGAAGGGCAGGAGCCAAGTCAGCAGAGGAGGGTGAGGGGTGGGGGGCAGCAGGCACCAGTGAAACAAGTGCAAATGAACTCAATACTGGTGAACAAGACAAAATTCACTCTGCTCATGGAAGGGAAATCTTAGAGGGAACACTTCCCCCAGCCTCTCCCCCTGAGTTAATGCAATGCAAATTGAATTAATGCAATTGCAGGATAGTTGCATGGGAGTCCTGTGGGGGCCAAACTCATCCCTATTGGTAGGAGGACAGTGTGAGGAGTTCTTAGAGGGGTCACATGACACCTTTAACTTCTGGTAATGTGTCCATCTTGACCTCAGGAATACTACCTCTAAGGGTGGACCTTCTTGTGGCAGAGGGTGTGACTAATGGAGGTCCGGAGGCGTGACTAACATGTCCCTAACCTTGGTTCAGAAAATATGATCTCCATAATTATTGATAATGCTACCATTGCTGTGTTTATTGAACATGTCAATTCTTTTTGTTTTGAATATATTTGAAAAACTCCTCATTGTTCATAATTCTGGTCTCTCTGTGTGCTTTAACTTCCTATATAAATTTTTTACAATTCCTAACTTCTGACCACTATTCACTATAAGCTGTGAACTTATAGGATGGTGTGAGTCCCCTTATGCCTCATGAGAATTGGCTTATAAATATGCTTTATGCAAAACAGGCCATTTTACCCAGGAGATGGGGAATACCGAACAAAGGGTTCCCATGCTGGAGGAAGATCTGTTTAAGCAATGAGAAGCAATCAATCTCGTGTTCAGCTGTCCTTTTGAAGCTGCCTGGTCTACCCTAAGAGGATATCTGACAACAAAGAACTGTGAAGAAGCTATTGACCCACCTCAAAGTAAAAGATAATTCTGATTTTAAGCTTTTACCTGAGATGAGAACAGCTGATTAGGGTAAGAATTTGCATGTAACAAACTTCTTAGTGGATTAGAACTAGTCAGGTTGTTTTTTTTTGCTCATTTTAATTTAAAGTGCTTTGATCTGATTGTTTTCACTTGTAACCATTTACATCCTTTTTTTATACTTAATAAAAACACTTGTGTACAGTTAAGTCTAGGGACGTCAACATGTAGAAGACTACACAATTATCGGTTAATCCTGTTGACGACATGCATTTCCCTTCCTCCTTGCCGCTTCAGAGGCCGGGAGCCAGCTTAAAGCATGAGCATCAGATCTGCCTTCTACCTTGGTAGGGAGCCATCTTTTACGCAGCTCTCACGTGTGCCACTCTATTAACCTGCCTCTCTTCCCTTGCTGCTTCCTACAGAGGCAGTGGGGAGGGGGCTAGGCTGGAGCCAGTGCTGAGGTGGGGCTGGCTTAAAAGCTGGCTCCCCCCAGCACTGGATCCAGAGTGGCCTTTCCCCCTGTCTTCCCCCCACCTCCTGTGCTGCTGCTTCCATCCCACAGAGCAGCCTCTGTCTGCAGTGAGTCTGGGCCCACTGCAGACAGAGGCTGTTCTATGGCAGCAGCCCCTGTCCGCGGGGGATCTGAGCTGATAGAGAGGCAGCAGCGCGATGTGGCAGGGGGCTCCCTGGGAGTGGGGGTAGGACTGCACTGGCTGCCGCCCTGACCCCAAGGACTATTGAATAGTCATGTAACTGCTAAATTTGATGTGCTTACACAACAATTTAATTACACCTAGTGTAAATAATTGTTTCCTGGGGTGGGGTGGACCATTGTGCATAATCTCTTTCATTGATAAAGGGGGCCGGCCTTATAAGCTTTCTTTGTGTAAAACTTTTACATGAGGTAAGACTTATTTGGGGTTTCGATTCCAATTAGGAGTTGGTTTCCTGGGTGCTGAGCCCTTGAAAATGAGTTCTTCCAGAGCTAAACTGGTTCAGGATCTGCATTGCTCTGCAGGGAGGGCAGTAATTCCAGCTCTGTGGCTTGTCTGGGGAGAGCAGAGGATCTGGCTCAGCATGACAGAGGGCTGGGGAGCCTGAGAGAGCAGGAAGCCAGGCGTCAGTGGCATGATCAGCACACCAGGGGACAACTGTAGAGGGACTTCTGTGATTTCAGCCTGACACAGGTGGCCTCCCAGGAGAGATTCAGATGCTGCCCAGCTGATTAGCAGAGTGCCCACAGCCAGCAGCAATGTTTCTACTGGTGGTGCACATCTGTACATGTCTCAGTGCACAAGTTTATTCCACACATGAATGGAAAAAATAGAAGGAACATTGCTTCTGACATCTATATTGCTATCAACTTCTCCTTTTTGCATTTGTTAATAAATTATTTTTAACAGATGCTTTCACTTACCCTCTAGCATGGGTAGGATTTTTATCCATTATGGGCTGCTTTCTCAGATGTGGGATCATGGCTTTTGGGCCTCTAGAAAGGTGTTTTAAAGTTATTCCCAATTATCATTCACCTTTCTTATTAAAATCTTCCTTCCAATAGGTTTGGTTGATAATTATTTTAAATTGGCCCTGTTAAAGTACACTCTGTGTGTGTGTGTGTGTGTGTGTGTGTGTGTGTGTGTGTGTGTGTGTGTATATAGATATATAATATTTATTTTACTAATTTGGATTTTATCCTTCTGGCACATTATAAATGTGGGGAGTATTCTTGTGCTGCTTACTATCTCCTCCCGGTAAGCATATTAAACTGTAATTTATTTTCTTTTCAAAAATAGTTTTAGTTCATTCTGAATATTGTTTTACTCAGACTTGTTTTTTTAAAAACTAAAGAGTTCCCCCTCCCTTCCCCCCACAAAAAATCTTGACAGGCAGATTTTTATAGTTCATTCTTAGATTTCTATGCAGGGTAGTTTCAAACATACAAGTGGCTTGTGTCTAACTGTGAACTAATGACATTTTCTGTTTTTGTGTGGGTTTTTTGTGTGGGGTTTTTTTTTGTGTTGGCTGAATCTTGGAGTGGGGTAACCTTGCTCAATTGACCCCATGTTTGGATCACTAATCCTACTTTACACTCCAGTGAGACACAGAAGATTTCAAAACACTCTGTATGAGCACGCAGATTTTAGAGCATGAAGAAGAGTTATCCTAAACAGAAAAGGGTTCCCAAGTTTAGTTAAAGCAGAGCTGGAGTGGCACTATATTGTGTATAAAATTAGAATGAATGGAAGAGAGGAGTTCTGCACATCCATCAGTAGCATGGTGTACTTAGAAGTGTGAAGTGGCCCATTCATCTCAATGAGATGTTCTCATCTGAAAGAGAATACCCCATGGAAATAAAAGAAGCTTGAAACTACAGCTCCATATGTGTGATTTACTCTGCATCAGTGGATCTGACTGACTTGGAGGAGGACAGGAGGGAGACCCCCTAGAAAGCCAGTGTCTTCCCCCTCCTCCTCTCTTCCTCCCCTCTCCCCGCCACCCCATCTACAAGCACAGATAAGTCAAAGAAATCTTTATTATTTTAATGTAATTCGGTCTTAACAGTAATGTGAAATGAAGCAACACCCTTTTAAAATTAGCACTGGGGAAATGATCAGTATGTGGTGCATGGTACAGTAACATTTTCTTTTTAAAAAAGGTTATTCTGGCACAAGGTATTGTACATAGAAAGGTTTGATACCTTGGTGGAACACTGGTCATCCTGAAATATGTGTTTGTATGCAGATAGATCTCAAAACTATTTACTGGCACTGTCAAGCAGTCATGGCAGGTGTTTGGAATTTTGTTTCAGGTTTCTCTAAAACTGGTAAACATTTCATGCAGTTTTGATGCAAGAACAATATTCATGTTACACTATTATCTTCAAAAAGTGTATTAGCCTCAGACAAGCATGGAAGAATGTTGCTCCAGGATAACTAAATGAGGCAGAAGAGTTGCATGGCATGTATGTTTCAACTTTCAGTGCTATTAAGGAGTGTGGTGTGGTTTCTCCTCTTCTCTCCCCCTCTGCATGCTCATGTTTGTTAGCACACCTCTTCAGTCACATGCATGTACTAGTCACAGGTTCTTCATATTTTGTCAAGGTGTGAGTGGTAGGAGGGTCATACCTTTGCAAGATATTCAGCTGTTTACATACTTATAGTAATTGGCACAAATAGATGACATCTGCAGTGCACAAATGACTTGAGTTGTTGCTCTCTTCTTGGAAAAGGAAATGTAGTCCTCTGTGAGAAGTAGAAACACACTATTAGACCTTGTGTTCCTGCATATTTATAACTGGAATGGATGGAATACTGTACATGGACTATTTATTTCATCTTCCAAGTGCATACAGAAGCAAGCTATATGCAGGGCAATTTGTAAGTGCTTTTTCACAATGATGGCCACATCATTTTGTTTTTCAAGGCTTTATGTCCTGCATCACCAACCACATTTAGATGAGCAACACATGTTGCATGCAATTTCATGCTTTGCTCCTAGGCCTTTTTCATATATGTTGCGTTGTCTAAGACAATAGCTGTGATCTAAACAAAACTTTGTATTTATCCAGTGTTTCCCATGCTGCTTGGCTAAAAGTCTTAAAGTTCATAGTTGTGCCCCACAGTTCATCAGAAGTAAATTTACTTTCAGTTCATGTTTACATAATGGTTTGCTGAAAACTATCAACATGTTGATCAGCATCTGTGGTCTCAGTGACAATACTAAGTTAGTTCAGTCTTTAGATTTTCTTTTTCTTTTACATAATTTTCAAATACTTCTGGCAAACAGCCATCTATGGAAATTCTAACTTGGTATGATTTTACCATTTTTCAGATTACATTCTAAATACTCCTTTAGGCTAGAGATGGAAAATCCTGTTTAATTGGCTAACTGGCGGCCAGGGGGGAGGGCAATCCAGCCCTCTGGAGTGGCCTCCTCACCTGCTGCTGGGCTGGAACCGGAGCCTGACCATAGCAGCTCCTGCTTATAGCCCTGCCACATGCAGAAGTTGCTCTGACACCCTGATTGGAGCAGCCCCTGCCTGCAGGTGGCTGGGCCCACCATGGACAGGGACTGCCCTAGCCAGGATGTCCCACAGGCAGGGGCTGCTCCAGCATCTCGGCCGGAGCATCCCCTGTCTGCGGGGCACCTGGGCTCTCCAGAGGCAGGTGCTGCGCTGGAGCAGCCCCTGTCCTGAGGGAGTGCCCCATGGGGCTGGAGCAGCCTTCTACTTGGAGTAGGTGGGGAGTTGCTCCAGCTGCCCCGGTTAATCAATTAAACTTTCACATTCCTACTTTAAGCTACATTATCAGGTGCTTTTGATGGCAGATTTTCTGAAAAGAATTTCAGTAACCCTTAAAAAGTTCAGTTTGTCTTGGAAGTTGCTCCTCTGTTTCCTCAGACATTTGATGAAGTTTCTTGCATTTCTTGATTTCATCTCTTTTCAGATTTCAAGACCTCTGTTTTTTACATTTCGGGGATGCTGGCTCCAAATGTTTCACAGCTTGCCTAAGTAGAATTTACTGGTTATTCTTTATGGGGGGGGGGAAGGGGAATTAAATCTCCACTTTTAGGAAGATACTTTTGAGATATCATAGCACTTGTATGTGTGATATTTTACCTGTTACTAACACTGTAGTTTTAGATCTTATTCTCTGCTTGCAAAGTAGCATTATGCTTTGCAGTGTTGCTACGGAAGGCAGCTGACTTGTCTACCATAAATTATGTAATTCATACTTTGCACAGCTATGAAAAATGCAACATAATTTAACTGTTACATTTTTCATTAGGCAAGTTCAGTGCACTTGTTTAGTATTCCCAAACTTTTCTCTGATGATTCACCTTAATTGTCTTTTTTTTGACCCTACTGTGATCAAAATTTGTATGTGGAGGGGAAGAGAGGTAGGCCAATGTCTGTCTTGTCCTTTCCCTACAGAAACAAATGGTTATATATAAAATAACATGCATCCTGCTACTTTTATTCAACTAACAATATGCCCGCTTGTCTAAGTTACTGCTTACATGAAATTCTTTTTAAAGAGGCTTTTCGACCAGCATTGCTGAGATTCTCCTTTCATAAGAGCAAACAGGCTGGCAACTTGTCTCCCCAGATGAAGGATGCATGGGCACATCTCTGCACTCCTAGCTATTTTAGCCTACTTCTTGGTTCTCCATCCCCCTGTTTTGATCATTGTTCCTGTTAATTTCTTGTTCTAGAGTCTCCGCAGTATCTTTGTTAGCGTTTGACTCGGAATACAAGTAGACTTCTCTCATAAAACATACAATACAAAGTATTCAGTCAGGAAGATAAGGCTACGTCTACACTATGATTTTTGCCGGAAGAGGCAATGCAAATGAAGCATGGATTAGCATTTTCTCATGCTTCATTTGCATAATCTCTTCCGATCCGTTTTTGCACAAAAACAAGCATTGTGGATGCTTCCTTTTTGCGCAAAACCCCCTTTTACGCAAGGCCCTTATGCCTCAAAAAAGGAGGTATAATGATCTTGCGCAAAAGGGATTTTTTGTGCAAAAAGGCAAGGTCCACACTACTTGTTTTTATGCAAAAATGGATCGGAAGAGATTATGCAAATGAAGCATGAGAAAATGTTAATCTGCGCTTCATTTTCTTTGCCTCTTCTGGCAAAAGTCATAGTGTAGATATAGCCTAAGAGTGTCTCCCTTTTTCTGTGTGTTGAAACGGGTCACATGCCTTTAATTTCAAGGCTTTAAGATTTTCAGTGTGTACATCTCATATATTCTCTCCACATACTTTTTGCAAAATTATGATAACCAGTGTGACTCAGGCTTTCAGTAGAGATCTTACAATTCAGGGGTGGGGAACCTTTTTTGGATTCGGGGCCACTGACTCAAAGAAGAATCAGTTGGGGCTGCACACAAGTGAGAAGCAAAAATACCCAAAACAGACCCTTACTGATGTGGCCCCCAACTGAGAAGAAAGACACTCCCTATATTCCCCTAGCACACAAGAGCCTAGGAGGTCCCAGGCTAGTAGGCTTTGTGTACTCCAGCCCCATTGTGGGCTCCCCAATACTGGTGGGGAGATCCCTGAGCCATGGGGGCTAGATCCAGGCAAGCTGGGGGCTGCATCAGACCCCCAGGCCTGCGGTGCTCCACCCCTGCCTTACAGGATACTTTTTGGTGAACTAGGATGTAAATATCAGACCCAAGGGGTTCTTGAAACTTTTATGGACACTTGTGCCCTCTGCTAGTTGGTATCAAGAGGTATTCTTACCTACTGGCACAATGGCACATGCGCATATTTCATAGTCAAAGTCTCAGAGGAAGTGAAGCAAGAGAGATTTCCTGTGGGCTTTGTAATGGATTAAGCATCTCCCTACAGACTGGGATGGCTAAAGAACACATTGAAGCATTGCTCTGTAACTGCCCCATGTAAACCCTGCTGGCAAACTAGGTACTTTTTTAGCATGCCAGAGAATATACACAGGGCAATTAGACTGCAGTGTTTTAGAGTGCTCTACAAAATACTCCTCCTAGTTACCAACATAGACTTCAGGACCCAGCTGAGTCTAAGGGAATGAGCCCCCTCTTTTAACCATCATGGAGAAACGGGGGAAGGAAGTGGAAATTTGCTTGGTGGTGGAAGAGAGATAGGAAGCTAAGTAAGGGGAGCTACTGAGACTAAGCAGCTGGTGCTCAGTACTGTCCTCCCACTCTTTGGTTGCTTTATGTCAAGCTATATTTGGATTGAAATTCAAATTAAATTACATGTATAAAAAGGATCTTAATTTTTTTAAGTAATATTACCTTAATTGTATTAGATAATACAAAACATGTTTTGTATTTTTTTAAATTTAAAACAGTTTAAACAAAGGAAGGTATATGTAGGTGATGAATTGAACTGTTTTTCTGGTCTCTGTATCCTTCAACTTAGAATGAGTAGATCTCATGTCTAGTTTGCATTCATAGACTGGTAGAAGAAAACAATTTCTTGCCTTTTAGTGAGGGCGGAGAGGGGTAACTCCCAGGCAGTGTTGTAACTGGTGATGTGAAAGTGTAACTATGTGAACGGTTAACCTATCAGCCTGGCCTTATCGGTTAATGTTGATGGTTACATGCAGGCTCCTAGTATGCATGTACTAGCTCCTGGGGAGTTGCCTGCTGTCCCACATTGCTGCCTCTATATCAGAGGCAACAGTGCGGGGAGCTGGTATGCATGGGGAGCCGGCTCCCTAGGAGCCAACTGCCATCCCCCATATAATAGCTGAAATTTTCCTTATTTACATGCTTAATTACACTCATTTTAACATCCCAAGTTGCAGCTTTGAATAGTCCTTGAACTGAACAAGTTGAATAACCTGAAATGCAGAAGATACTCACACTCTCTGTACCTTCAGAAGGACTGCTGCTATTGAAAGCTGGTTTAACAGTTCAATAAACTCTGGTTCCGGGTGCTTACAGTGGTTTTTACCAGTTCAGAGGTTTTGACTTTCTTTAAAACTTAGCAGCAAATACATACTCTTAAATATTTTGTATATAATTTAGATTATTTGACTAGATTATCATAAATTTAGGCCTTGCCATGTTTATCAGTTTCCAATTTAAAGAGTGTTTTATTTTTTTAAAAGCCCTGTATCTAAATAGAAATCTAATCTTGTAATTTTTTAAATGAGTTTTATATTTTTATCAATTTTGCTGTGTTCATTAGTAATCTGTATTCAATTTGATTTTTTTTTCTTTGCAATAACCTCCAATTTTAGAACTGTTTCTTTATAAAACTGCTTGAAATTTTCATATGCAACTCAGAGTAGTGGTCACTTATTTGTGGGAGCTTACTTAAGTTAATGCTCAGCACAGCAGTGAGAGAATACATCATATAGCCTGTTCATATTGCTGCTTGTGAAAATTCACCGGTGGTACAGTTTACATGATGGAAGCTTCTCCAAGTGATGCCTAGCAGAGGAGCACTTGCACACATTCTTCTTCCCCTTAGCATTCAAATGTTCGGGTGGTGAGTTATAAAAGGAAGCATGGTACCTGGAATATCGGAAATTGACCTCTCAGGATCTGATGAACCTGGATTTTTTTTTCTTGATGGGACTTAAAAAGAAGGCCTGAAAAAATGCCAGAACATATTTTGCATATGTTTTTAAATGTGAGGTTTAGAATCTCAGGTCTTTTCTCTGTTATTTTTGCTGAAAGTCGGTAAGTTGCTTTGAGAACATTTATCAGTTACAGAGAGAATTAATTCAGTTCCAATTTCTGATAAATGTGCTCTGTCTATACCCAAGTCGGGGTTTTGGTTTCTTCATTCAGTAATAGAGTAGCCTGCTTCTCTAGTAGTAGTAGTAGTAGTTAATCGGTCCCTTAATGATGCCACTTTATTGTTCATAGCTATTATAAATCATATTATGCTCCCAGTGCCCTTGCAAAATGTGACTCAAGGCGATGTTGATGTTTAGTCCGTTGTTGAAAATTATAACTACATAAGATACCCATTTACAGTCTATTGGGTAACTATTAGTGATCTTCAGGAATTCATTTCAGTTATATAAGATTTTAAAATCTGTCTTTTTAACAGGATGTACATTTTGAAGATGAAAAAGGATAACTTATGGTTTTACAGAATATAAAGAAATATTGCCTGGCATGACGGCGAAAAATGTAAGTATTACAAGCTGAAAGGTCTACAAGTTACTCTGGCCTTTTGAATTTGGCCAGGAATTAATTATCATATTAGTGTGAATTATCATATATGGGTACTATGTGCATGAGAATCTCCTATGGTGAAATTATAATAGCTTCCCCAATATTTTGAAAATGTTTATCTTTTCACAGACCATAAAAGAATTAGCTTGATTAGTTTACAGGTTTTTCTGAACATTTCTATTAGACTTAGCTTTTGTGCTACCTGTTAAGAATTAAGTCTTGCATATATTTCTGAAAAAATGTTTCATAGTCTTTTTTTGTATGTGATTGAGTTCTGCAGACTGTGTCTGAAATTCCTATTAAGTTCTCTCTTCTGTGCACTGGTTCCCTGCAGTTTACTGACTATTTAAATGTTTTAACAGAACACTGTTGTCACAGGTGTTTGAGGTTATGAAGCTTAAATCTTGATGATTTCATTCTCCATCCAATCTTTCCTTTTTATTCCTACAGCTGAAAACTTACTCTAGGCTTTGTCTCTCATGTTGATTGCTGCACTCTTTCCTGTGATATTCCTAACACCTACACCTTCCTCTTGGTTCATAAAAAATGCACTTGCCATGCTTCTTTTCCCAGAGCTTTCATCATGTCACTCTCTCTTGTTTTGAATACCTCCTCTGGCACCTCAGTTTTCCATTCTATCAAATTCAAGTTTCTTGTTATCACTTTTAAGGTCCTTCATATATCTATCTCTCCCCTTCCCTGTTTAATCTAAATTTGAATTTGGCTTTCTGCCCATTTCCTCCTGTCTGCTAATGATACCAGCCTTGAGCACCCTTGTCTGCTTCCTTACTCATGAAACATTTTCTGAACTGATGTGTAAGGCTGCTATTCCTTTATCTTCCAAATCCTTTTTGAAGTCTGTGTCATGACACCCCCCACCCCCCCCTGCACAAGACAAAATGAGACAAATAACTGTTTTCTATTGAATTTTAAGGAGGAAAATATTTTCTAGTGAGTTAAACCATTCATTTTTTCCTGTGTAACTGTGCTTTGATCTCCAATTAACTCTAGTTACTTGAAAATGGTTGCAATTGCTACTCTGCACACTCAACAAACGTTATCCTCTGGTAAACTTACGAACGTTTGCATCCTGGAACAGATGTATGTAGTGCTGCCAAGAGATGAGCATTTATGATCCTGTTTAGTCAACTCAGATCTGGTAATCTGTTAACTCAGGGTAAAATAGAATAAAAAACTTCAGTCTAGACACATCCCAACAGTCAGTTAGTTTTATTTCAATTTAGTTTGTAACTGTTTGTAAACTCTCCCTGTTTTACTGTGCAGCACAGTAGGAACTAATCCTGAATGGGTCATCACCGCATACAAATAAGAAAGGTACAAACAGTTTGTTCTTGGTAGTTCTTGTTAGCAGATCCCTGACCATGATACAGTTGTAGGAATTTGATGGGTACAGTTGCATGAAGAGTCCATGCTGAAGGAGGAAAAAAATTCTAGGAAACATTTTTATTTTTTTTTTGGAAGGAAGTAGTATCTAGTTAATTTTCTTTTTTAATCCTGAGCATATAGCTGTTCTAAGTTTTGAAGATAAATTTAGAAATAAGGATGTATTTGACAAAACACTTGTATACTGCTATCACTCAGGTTAATTTCTTTGCTATTTGAAATGAAGCAGATACTTCTGTCATATACTTTGTACATCCCACTTAAGCTCACAGCAAATAATTAAGGGTGAGTAATAGTGACTGAATTCCAGTCATTTGAACAGCATTGTAGGAAACTACATATAGTAGCTTTTCTGTTAATCACAGAATACTAGAACTGGAAGGGACTATGAGAGATTATCAAGTCAAGTCCCCTGCCCTCATGGCAGGACCAAGCACAGTCTAGTTCAGTGGTCCCCAACCTTTTGGGGTTGCCGGGCATCTGGGGGTGGGGCCGCCCATGCACTGCATGCCTGGGGCCGGCACTGCACATGTGCCATGCGCCCGGGGGCGAGGCCAGCCCACATCAATCCGCGGGTGCACATAAATGCCCCAGCAGGCGCCATGGCGCCCACGGGCACCACGTTGGGGACCACTGGTCTAGATCATCCCTGATAGATGTCTGTATACCCGGCTCTTAAATATCTTGAGTGATGGAGATTCCATAACCTCCCTAGGCAACTTATTCCAGTGTTTAACTACTCTGACAGTTAGCAAGTTTTTCCTGATATCCAACCTAAACCTCCCTTGCTGCAGTTTAAGCTCACTACTTCTTCTCATATCTTCAGAGGCCAAGGAGAACAATTTCCCCCCTTCTCCCTGTGACACCCTTTTAGATAACTGAAAATTGCTATCATGTCCCCTTCTATCTTCTCTTTTCCAAACTAAACAAGCCCAGGTCCTTCAGCCTTCCCTCGTACCTCATGTTTCCTAAACCTTTAATCATTTCTGTTGCTCTTCTCTTCGCCTATTTCTCTACATCTTTGTTGAAATGTGGTGCCTGGAACTGGACATAATACTCCAACTGAACCTAATCAACTCAAAGTAGAGTGAAAGAATGACTCGTGTCTTGCTCACAATACTCTTGTTGTTCCATCCCAGAATCATCTTTGCTTTTTTTGCAACAGTGTCACACTGATGACTTATATTTAGCTTGTGGTCCACTATGACCCCATATCCCTTTCTGCAGTACTCCTCCTTACAATCACTTCCCATTCTCCATGTGTGAAATGGATTGTTCCTTCCTAAGTGGAATACTTTGCATTTATCCTTATTAAAATTGATCCTATTTACCTCAGACTATTTCTCTAGTTTGTCCAGATCATTTTGAGTTATGACCCTATCCTCCAAAGCACTTGCAACCACTCCCAGCTTGGTATCATCTGCAAACTTAATAAGCATCCTCTCTGTCATTATCTAAATCTTGATGAAGATATTGAACAGAATTGGTCCCAAAACAGACCCTTGCGAAACCCCATTTGTTATGCCCTTGCAGCATGACCGTGAACCATTAATAACTACTCTCTGAGAACGGTTATCAAGCCACTTGTGCACACACTTTATAGTAGCTCCATCTAGGTTGTATTTGCCTAGTTTATTGATAAGAAGATCATGCAAGACTGTATTAAATGCCTTACTAAAATCTAGGTATACCACATCCACCGCTTCTCCCTTATCCACAAGACTTGTTATCCTATCAAAGAAAGCTAATAGATTGGTTTGACGTGAATTGTTCTTTACAAATCCATGCTGGTTGTTATCTATCACCTTATTCCAGATGTTTGCAGATGAATTCCTTAATTACTTGCTCCATTATCTTTCCTGGCACAGAAGTTAAACTGATTGATCTGTAGTTTTCTGGGTTATTTCCAGGGCTCACCAGCCGCGTGGTTCTGCACTCTGCACATGCGCAGATCGTTCTGCGCCGGCTCTTCCAGGGTGTAATCTACTCGCCACGGGCAAGTAAATTACATTGTTGGTTGAGCCCTGGTTATTTCTCTTTTTATAGATGGGCACTATATTTGCCCTTTTGCAGTCTTCTGGAATCTCTCCTGACTTCCATGATTTTTCAAAGATGATAGCTAAAGGCTCAGATACCTCCTCTGTCAGCTTCTTGAGTATTCTAGGATGCATTTCCTCAGGCCCTGGTGACTTGAAGACATCTAACTTTTCTAAGTAATTTTTAACTTGTTCATTTTTTTTATTTTATCTTCTAAATCTACCCCATTTCCACTAGCATTCACTATGTTAGGCATCCCTTCATCAAACTTCTTGGTGAAGACCAAAACAAAGAAGTAATTACGCACCTATGCCATTTCCAAGTTTTCTGTTATTTCTCCCTCTTCACTGAGCAATAAGCCTACCCCATCCTTGGTCTTCCTCTTGCTTCTAATTATATTTATAGAATGTCGTCTTGTTACTCTGTATGTCTCTAGCTAGATTGAGTTGGTTTTGTGCCTTTGCCTTTCTGATTTTGCCCTTGCAAACCTGTGTCGTTTGCTTTTCATCCTTTATAATGTAAAGCTTTCTATCAGTACAAAATGAAGAGCCAAATCATTGAGACTTTTAATGTTAAAAATTTTTTTCTGCACCACTTACTATTACGTGTTATTTCTGGTAGAATCTTTGTTGAGACAGAGGTATAGCAGACATTTCTAAACAAAGTATACTTAAGTGAATGCATATTAAACAAATAAAATGTTTACATACAAGCAAACCTCTGACTGCAACAACTAAATTTAAAAAAATGTAACAACACAAATACCTAAAGCCTAGTCTACTCTTAAAAGTTCTGTTGGTGTAAGTATGTTGGATAGGAATGTTTGTTTAAAAACAAAGAAATCACATCCCAAACAAACATACTGTGTAGGCAAAAGCTCTGTGACATGCACTTATACTGAGAAAGCATTTTCATCATAATTTATTTAATTTGGGAAGCTGGTATTAAGTTGTTCCAGTTAAAGAACTGTTTTACTGGTATAAACTGCATCTTCATTAGAGAGTTTGCTGATATAGCTATACCACAATTTAGTATGCAAGCAAACCCTTACTATTGTAGACAAGGCCTAAGATTCACTTTGAGGTATATAATTAATTGTGGTAATACAATCAGTTTCAAATTAGTCACTGGTAAAATTACATTGTCAGGTACTGAGACTAGTCTGAAAGGCAATTTCTTGCACAGTGTCAACTGAATATAGTTAATTCTTCATGAAGTTTTGAACCTCATATCTGAAACATAAATTAACTCTCTACGCAGCCTGCAGCATTTCTTTAACTCTTGGTTTGTTCTAAACCTCTTTTTGTCTAGGATTTGTAGAATTACTGAAAGCTAGTTAAATTGTAATTAAAAATATACTTTAACCTAGACAGTGGAAAACAAGGCGCTTGCTGCTTGATGATTAAAACATTTTTTTTAATAAATGTTTGCCTTTTAAGCATTTCTAGCTCTTGTTTGAAATTGCTAGGTATAAAAATCATATGTGACCATTCACTTTTACAATATGCATTAAGTTTCATTTTATTCATTAGGTGCAACATAAATGTTCAGCATTTGTTGTGGAAATTACTAGCAAGAATGAAATGTTACACACTAAATTGATCTTATATCTTTACAAGTAGAAAAAATTGTGTGACTTAAATACTTCAGACAGAAGGGTAAATTCTTGCAAAAATGAACAAAATATTTTCAAAGTGTTTTAAAATATTAGCTATGAAAGCAAAGTGTTTTATCTAATTTTCCAGTGTGAAAGTTCTTTTGAAAGAAAGCTTATCTTCACTAATATATCTATTTTTCTTGTCAGTTTTCTCTGTTTGTTGTAGTTGCACCTTCTTGTTCAATATAGTTGTGTAGCTTCCTGAGTGAGGGAGTGGCACAGACAAAACTGTAATCTTTAACCACAAGGCTATGTAACACTTGACTTAAGGGAAGCTGTCTTCAGCTTTTAAATATATATCCAAAACCTGCATGCACTTAATTTTTAGAGAGAGTGTATGAAGTATCCCTACTTTGGATTGGGTTGCCATTCTTTTCTTTTTTGGGTGGTATTCTAGTTTTTTGTTAGTGTGGGTATGCTGTAGGAAACAAGCCTTCTTCTGTAGACATGGGTACCAAAATGACTTGGGTCTTCTAAGAAAATCATGACGAAATTAAACATGCTTGTATTTGGATGCAGTGTTGTGATGTTCCACCAAACTGCCATCCTTTTTCTCTTAACATGATAATTTGAACAAACTTGGGTTCTGTTAGGCCTCTTACTACTTTTAAATTTTTTTCTAAGATTCAGTTGGGTTTTTAGTAGGCTATGTGTATATGTCTATATCTATATCTGTATACACATCCAAATAGAATTATGTCTGTTGGGATGATAAAACTTGAGCTGAAGCACAAGTGTGCTCGGTGCTTTTAGTGGAGGAAGTTAATGTCATTGCTATATTGAATGAATGGTACACACTTTTTATATCACAGGTTGAACCTCTCTAGTGCACCACTCTCTCTGATCCAAACAACATCTGTGTTTGGCATGATTTCAGTTAGACATGGGTGTGGCCAAGCTTCCCACTGTTCCATAAAGTTGGTGTGCAGCCACTGGTCCTGGCTCTCAGTGTTTTGTGCTGTTGTTTAGCTTCAGTTTGCCCCTAAATGTCTTCTAAGAGCACAGTAAGCAGTGGAAGTGTTGGTAACATTGCATACACAAATAAAATCCCTCCATTTTTTTTTCAGAAGCTGCTTTTTTTTTTCTGTCTGAGCCTGAGTCTGTTCTGATGCATTTGCATTACTTCATTTTTTTTAATTTGTTCTAAAACCTTTGCAAGTATCAGTGTATATGCAACTTTATTGCCTTTTATAAAGCAAGATGTGCAATGAAAACTGTACTTGCTCCTTTGGCAGTCATCAATTATAGTGTAATTCTGTTCGGAATAAGTGTAACTTCTGAAAACTATCTGATGCTTTCATTTTTCTCTCTTCATGAGAGCTAGCAAGAGTCTTCACACTCTGTCTTCACACTTCACTCTGTCTCGAGACAAAACTTCTAGCTGACTCCAGGAGTAACCCAGTTGTTGTCCTTCAATCTCAGTAGATCTTTTCCATGTTGTCCGAGGTCTTCCTTTTTTTGCATTTTCCTTGCGGGTTCCATGTGAGAGCTCGATGATGATGGTTTTCTGAGAGTGTGGCCCAGCCAGCCCCACTTTCTTCTCTTGATTTGAACGTCAAGTAGTTCTTGTCCTGCTCCGTTCCAGAACTCTTCATTTGTGACAGTCTTGCCATTTGATTTGGCCTGTGTCAAATCCCAAATGGGTGGTGTAAGAAGAATTTTAAGAATCTTCTGTATATTTAAAAATTGTCGTTTTTCTTTTGTTTTTTATTATTCTACTACACTTCCATTGAAATGTGTTTCACAAAGTAATTCATTCATGGAATAGTGCTATAGTTTTGTTGGGTTTAAACCTACTTTTGACTTTCACAGGGTGGAGGAAGCACAGATGGGAAAACATGCACTCAGTTATATACTTCAAAACTTGTATTTTGGACATCTATAACTCCCATTGTCCAAAGCTTTCAAAGCTGTTTCAGGCTCATTAATAAGCTTTAAAACATCTCCATTAAGTAACTTTTATCTTTTCTATATAGGATTTTACAAATATCTGAGTGCTTTCCAGTAGTGCATTAAGTTATGAGACTAATATCTTATGTGGTTTGTACTTGCTTGTTTTTCCAATTTGGAAAAGTGATATGTTGCCCTGTAATGTTTTTTAAGATATGTTGCCCTGTAATGTTAGAGAAAAGAGAGTCAAATAAATGCACCTTGCAATCCCAGTTTTGGAAATGGGTAAAACAATTTGGAGTGCAGGTATCTTACCCAAGGTCACAAGTGCTAAAGGAATACAGTCAGAAAATTCTAACTAACAACCCTCTCTTTCCTATAGCCTGAAAGATTAGTTTAATGAAAGTGTTATAATGTAAGTGGAAAACAAAAGTATAAAACTTTTAACAATCTCTCTGATAAGTCAATGCACTTTATTTCCATGGTGTTGTTTCCCTCTAGTTATGTATCATATTAAAACATAATACCAGTTAATCTTTTTTGTGAGACTAGAGGAAGGAAACAGAAAGCAAGAGAGAGAATACAGAGAGGGAAAGATCATTTTAAGAAAATTAAGAGGTGACTTGTATATAGCATACATAGAACATCTAAAACAAGTATTTAAAGCAGATGTTCTTTACATTTTATCTCAGAAGTTTGGTCATTCTAAGAACTGTTATAAAATATAACAGTTACACTTCCTTGCAGCCAAAATAACAAAAAGGAAGCTGCTCATATCCTTTTAGCAAGTACCTTGCAAAAGAGGCTATTTGCATGCACATATATTTTACCATCATGTTTCTCAACCTTGTTGATACTAGGGACAGACTTACTGCCTTCCTACTATGTCAGGGAGATCTCAGGGACTGCTGTAATTGTTCTATAGAACGCATCTGCTGTCTCAATCAGGATATGATAAAAAGGGAGACAACATTATTTATTTATTTTAAATATTTTCCCCCTGCTTCTCTATTTTAAAAATGTTGTAAGCTGTCTCAAATATTTTAAACGCCATATAAATATATATAAAAAATTAAAATACAAAAACCTCAATGGGACATAAAACCTGCTAAGACATCTGAAGAAGAGGCGTGCATGCATGCGCGCACACCCCCCCCCATACCAATAAAATCACGAGTAAAAAAAGGTGGCTTTAGCCTGATGCTGTAACAATGCTAACATTGGCGCCATGCGACTGTCTTAGGAGAGAGAATTCCACAGCCTGGGAGCAAAAGCTGAGAAGGCCCAGCTCCGGGTAGATATTAATCTTGCCTCCACAAGTGAAGGAACACAGAGCAGAGCCTCCCCAGCTGACCTCAATCCCCAGGCAGGTTCATATGGGAGAAGACGGTCCTTCAGATACCTTGGACCCAACCCATTTAGAGTTTTATAAGTCATAACCAAGACCTTAAATTGTGCCTGGAAACATACTGGAAGCTAATGCAGTTGCTGGAGCACTGGCTTAATGTGCTCTGTATAATGAGTATTAGTTAAAACTCGAGCAGCTGCATTCTGGACCAGTTGAAGTTTCCAAAGGCTCTTCAAAGGCAGCCCCACAAAGTGCATTACAATAATCCAATTGGGATATAATGAGCATAAATCACTGTGACCAAGTCATGCTTATTCAGGAATGGTCAGCCAAAGCTGTGCAAAAGCACTCCTGGCCACTGAAGAAATTTGGTTCTCAAATGTTAAAAAAGGATCCAGGAGGACTCCCAAGCTGCATACTTGTACCAGACCACATTATTGAACAGAGAACCTCCTGCTCCACAGGACCTCAGTCTTATCTGGACTTAGTCTCAGCTTATCCAGTCCATCACTGGTTTAAATCAGTCACTGCCACACCTGGTTCTGATGTCACAGGGAAATAGAGTTGGGTGTCATCTGCATATTGATAACACTGCCCTCTAAAACTCCTTACGGCCTCTCCCAGCGGCTTCATATAGATGTTAAACAGCATAGAGGATCGGATGGGATCTTGTGGGACCCTGTAGCATAATTGTCACAGGGTTGACTAGCAGCCCCCTAGCTCCACCTTTTGAAAGTGTCCTGACAGGTAAGACCAGAACCACAACAAAACAGTGCTTCCAATATGCAGGTCCATCAGGTGCTCCAGAAGGATACCATGGTCGATGGTATCAAAAGCCTCTGAGAGGTCCAAGAGAATCATCAGGGCTGCACTCCCCCGTCTTCTCTCCTGACGTAGGTCTTCTACCAGGGGGACCAAAGCGGTTTCAGTTCCAAAACCCGGCCTAAAGCCAGATTAAAATGGATCTAAATAATCCATTTCTTCCAAGAAAGCTTGGCATTGCAACACCACCGCCTGCTTGAGTACCTTGCCCAAAGAGGGAGTATTCACAACTGGATGATAGTTATTTAAATCACAAATAGCTAGTATTAGTAGCTAGACATTCAAATTGTGCTTTAGGAATACAAAGTAGGAAAAAATTTGCTCATGCCCCTTTTTCTTTCATTTTAGTGCTTAAGAGTTCATGCAGGTAGTGTTTCAGCTGCCAGACTGACTGGACAGCTAGTGAAATGGAAAACTCAGAAGAGCCAAGTGTGACAGTTGAACTATTAGCAGAAAAATAGAATGATGGAGTACAGAAAACTTTTTTTATTACACTATATTTTGCTTCAATGACTATGCAACATTTTGAATTAGGGAAGCTTTTGATGAAGAGTCAGCCAACTCCTACACTTAATTAATATGCATAAAATTTAAAATAAACATCAATAAAGACCTCTGTGAGGTCCTCCCAGTAATGCAGAGAAGATTAGTTTAACTATTTCTGATATTTCTAAGGTATAAAACTCTTGAGATAAAAGGAAATCCAATAAAAAACAAAACAAAAAACAGTTTTGCAGGTCACCTTTAGGTCAAATACTTGTGATTATTGACATCCCTAAACGGAATGAATATTCCCTGCCAAGTTCACATGTGACCCTTCTGTCAAATATCAGACAGCAACTGAGGCTAGGTTCAGTAATATGTCCAGGAGGTTTTCTGAATAAACAAAACATATGGCTTAAATCCTTATCTAAACCTTTATCTGCTCCCAGCTTTTAGGAATTTAAGTCTCAACACTTCTTGGTTATTTTTTCCAAAGTCAACTGCAAAAAAAGAAAAATGGAATTTGGAAGTAACTGAAGTTCTTCAAGATGTGTCCCCATGGGTGCTCGACTTAGATGTGTCAGTGCTTCTGTACACACGGTCCAGAGATCTTTGCTAGTAATCTCCTGGCTGCCAGCATGTGCTGCGCTATTGTGCAATCACCCTGACTGACAGTTAGGCATGCACCAGCAGCTATTCCTTCGCAACCACTGCCGGTATCAGTCGCACTTCAACCAGTCTCCATAATACATTAAAAAAAAAACCCAAAAAACACAGAAGAATTAGAGGGGAAAAAAGGAAAAGAAAAGGACAGAAAGACAAGTGGGCAAAGTGGTGTGCGGTCATTTCCTCCACATCCCACTCCCCCACAAAACACAGACAAATAATCCTGTCATGCCCACACCACTGGGCTTTAAAAGGTGTACAGGGTGCATAACAGCAATTGCAGCAGCAGACGGACACGAGCAGCATCTGCACTGCTTAGGGCAAGATCATCTGGTCAGCCACTGCCTGCACTGTCAAAGCTTATCCCATGCTCTGAGGGTGAGAGATTTACAAAGAAGACTACTGTTTCTGGATAACATGGCTGAGTCAGTCTCATTCACACCGCCCGCCCGGCGGGGCCCCTTACCCCCTGAGATAACCCTCTTGAGGAGGAGGGCAGGAGGAACACACTCTCCCGTGGGGACAGGCTACAGGCCAGGAGCTGAAGCAGAGCGCACAATGCTCCCAGTCCCCCTCTGAGCCTCAGCCTCTAAACAACAAAAAAGTTAAAAAGGCTGATAATAGCACCAGCAAACAGGGCTCCCAAAAGCAGGACAAGGGATCTGGCTTAAAGAAAAGCCGTGAACCTAACGTGGAGCAAAGGTCTGCTGGACACGCTTCAGGCTCCCCACATAGGAAAGCGGTACCAGTGGAGAATGTGGTACCGCGGAGCAGCAAGAATACCAGCAAGCTGAAGAGTTTGAATCATTCAGTTCCTTTATTCAATATATACCAGAGGATGGGAGACAAGTTTGAATTAAATATCAGAGAGGGTTCACTGATCTCTTGCACAGCTTTACAGGCTACATTAGATGCAGCTGACACAGCCGCCAGATGCAGTAGTAATGAGATGGATGTCTTGGCTGCAGATGTCAGGATTCCCTAAATGGTCTGGTAGCACTTTATAGACTAACAAAACATGTAGATGGTATCATGAGCATTTGTGGGCACAGCCCACTTCTTCAGATGACCGGAGTTATGAGTTTAGAACATTAAGGACCTCCCATTTTAGGGGGAGAAGCTCTTTGCGGAGTCGTCAAACTCAGCTCTCCACACATTAAAGGGCTCCACGGCGTACATTGAGAATACAGCCGCCTGGAGCCAAGAGAAAACAATTCAAACAGTATAACTATAACCAAAGGTTCAGAGCACCAGGGTACATAAAACAACAAAGACCCTGTGACGACAAGAGGCGCATGAGACGAACCCGACGCAGACAACCAAATAAGCAATCATCAACTCAGACATCCACCTTGCTTCAGCAGATTTGAGGATTTGGTCGAGGGTACAAAAGCCCCTGATGAACTAGGGCAGGTACATCCAAGCAAATGAACATTCAGAAACAGACTCACCACATTCTACCCAGCATGGCCAACCATCACATTGGACCAATGGGTCTTGGAAATAATACAAACCAGATACTGCATATCATTCACAGCAGTTCCACCAACCTACCTCCCTTCCCTGTCCCTCTTCAAGGACCCGTCTCACAAGTTGGTGGTCCTGGAAGAAGCACAGTGCCTCCTAGAGCTAGGCATGATAGAGGAGGTACCCAGCAGTTACAGAGGGAAGGGTTTTTACTCCCTGTACTTTCTAAATATCAAGAAATCAGGGGGGTGGAGACCCATTTTAGATCTCTGGGGACTCAACCGGTTCATCAAGTACTAATAATTCAAGATGGCCATGTTGGTAAAGATTATACCTGCCTTAGAGAAAGGAGCATGGCTAGCTACCCTCGATCTCAAGGACGCACATTTCCATGTATCTATTCATCCGGTTCACAGATTCCTCAGGTTCACCGTCAAAGACTTACACTATCAGTACAGGGTCCTCCCCTTCAGGCTGTCCATGACACCCAAAGTCTTCTCCAAAGTCCTATCTATGGTAGCAGCACACCTGTGGAGAAAACAAATAAACATTTTTCCATAACTCGACGTTTGCCTGATCATGGCATCCATCTATGGCGACAGAGAACACTCACTGGAGTCAACAAGAACATTATTCAACATGCTTGGGCTCTTACTGAATCTGGAGAAGTGCACCCTCACTCTCACACAGACATTGGAGTTAATAGGTACGCAGTTGGACTGCAATCGGGGCATAGCCTCACTGCTGACCTACAGATGGTCAAGAATACATGATTTGATCGTGTCCATATGGAGTTGTGCGCGCACACCATGGCACGGACATGCATGCAAATACTAGGACATGTGGCTACGTCTACATTCGTAGTCCCCCAATGCCCAATTACATGTGAGGCCATTCGAGACATGGCTACACTCCATGTACTGCCCCAGGCACCATCCGCTCCACAAAACAATCCGTGTGTCCAGGTGGGTCAGAGACACCCAAAACTGGTGGACGGACATAAACAACTTCTGCATAGGGCTTCCATTCCAAACGCCACCTCCATCTGTCATTTGGAGATCGTGATATTACAGGGACAATGGACATGCGAAGAGTCCCGACTTCACATCAATGTGTTGAAACTCAGAGCAGTGGGGAGGGCATGTGCTCAACTACTTCCACATGTACGAGACAAACACGTGAGAATGTCGGACAATACCACAATTACATATTACATAAACAAGCAAGGGAGAGCGAGATTGCGCAGCCTGTGTGGAAGTAATGAAACTATAGTGATGGCTTATTATATACAATGTCACACCTAGTGCGATGCACTTACTGGGCAAGTTCAATGTCCTAGCAGATGGCCTCAGAAGACCATTCCCACAGAACCATGATTGGGAAATCAACAAATACATCATAACCAACCTGTTCAGGAGATAGGGGTACCTGGTGGTAGACTTGTTTGCAATGCACATCAACTTCACGTGCCCCCTGTATTGCTCCAGAGTGGGCATTGGACCATGATCTCTAGGAGATGTGTATGAAATACACTGGTATTTCCCACTAGTGTATGCATTTCCGCCTATACCTCTAATACACCAAATGGTGGTAAAGATCAAACAGGAGGCAGCAAGAGTTATACTTGTAGTTCCCAACTAGTCAAGACAAATCTGGTACCTGTCATATTACAACTCAGCACATATCAGCAGTACAAGTTTCCCCTGGTACGAGCTCTATTAACTCAGGACAAGGGGCACATACCGCACCCAGGATACATACACTGAACCTACGAGCCTGGATGTTTGTTGGCTCTCACATAAAGAGCTAACCCTGTCTCAAAAGGTCAGAGACATCCTAATTTAATTCCAGGAAGCCCACTACTAAGCGAACTTACCTGCTGAAGTAGGCTATATTTGTGGCCTGGAATTCGGCTCACCCATGGGATCCACACAAGGCAGGGATATCAGATGTACTGGAATATATCCTTCACTTGCAGGACACAAGACTATCAATTAATTCTATCAACATACATTTAGCAGCCATTCACCCATCCATACAAGAGTATTCTATTTTCTCACACCCATGTGTTAAGAGATTCCAGAAGGGCGTACGGAATCTGTACCCACTGCTCAGAGAGCCAGTGCCATCACGGGATCTGAACATAGTGCTCATCTCTATCATGAGCTAACCTTTCGAACTGCTCGCAATTTGCTCCCTACTCCACCCCTCAATGAAAGTAGTCTTTCTTGTGGCAATAACATCAGCCAAGAGAGTGGGAAAGATAGCAGCACTCGTGGCAGATCCACTGTATTTCACAAGGACAAGTTTATCCTTAAAACCCACCTGAAATTCCTGCTGAAGATAGATACCTCATTCCATTGTAATGAACCGGTATACCTAACTGTGGTGCTCCTGAAGCCACACGAGGACAACAAACAAACTGTGCTGCACATGCTGGATGTATGCAGGGCATTAGCTTTTTACTTAGAACGCACAAAAGACTTCCAAAGAACACCCGGGCTAGTCGTGTTTTGCATGGACAGATCCAGAGGTCAGCCTGTTTCCAAACAACGAATCTTCAAATGGATTTCTACATGTATACAACTGGCTTATTCCCAGAAAAATAGGCAGCCCCCAACAGCTCCACGAAAGCAGTATCTACCACAACTGCATTCCTCAGGGGGTCTTCCAATAGACATCATTTGCAGAGCTGCAACATGGGCTTCGGCCAATACTTTTGCACAATGTTACACTACTCAGTCCTTTCAGGACTCAGACATTAGATTTGGACGTACCATAATGTCCAACATCCAAACTTGCATCACGGAGTGCCCTCCGCCAAGCAGGAATACTGCTGCGTAGTCACTTAAGTGAAGCACCTATGGGGACCTTTGAAGAAGGGAAGGTTATTCACCTTGTGCAGTAACTAGAGTTCTTCGAGATGTGTTCCCGTGGGTGTTCCACACCTACCCTCCTCCCCTCTGTTCCATGCTAACACAGTCTCGCATAGAGAAGAAATGGAGGAAATGGCCACTGGCGTGTGCCTAATTGTCAGAGTGATTGCGCAATAGCACAGCACACACTGGTGGCCAGAAGACTGCTAGCAAAAATCTCCCGGCTGTGCACAGCGGTGCTGACACACTAAGTGGAGCACCCACGGAGACACATCTCGAAGAACTCCAGTTACTGCACAAGGTGAGTAATTTTCCCTTTCCTGCCACGTTCATATGTGGCTCTTCTGCCAAATATCAATGACAGCAGTTGAGGCTAGGTTTAGTAATACGTCCAGGAGATTGTTTTAGAATAAACAAAACATCTAAACCTTGACTCACTCCCAGCTATTAGGAATTTAAAAGTTTCTAAACACTTTGATTATTTTTTCCCCACTTGCAGCCACATGGGAGTCTTTGGGAACATGGAAGAGACTGGCTTTTAATGGGGAGTTTAATATTAAAGTGATCATAGCTATGAAATAAAAGAGAGGCTTATCATGCCCCAGCAATTTGATTGCTATTTTTACCATTTCTAAGCTCCTTTGGTTTGTTCTGTCCACTTGTCATGTGGGATTTACGAAAGGCATAACTGTAATATTGAGGGTGGGAGCATCGCAGTACTGAGTTTGATACAGAGAGAAACAAAATTTCTTCCCATAGTAGAGAGAGCAATGGCTTATGGCACATGAGCAACATATTTGTAGGTCCATGTGACTGCCTTTTCCTTTAGCAGCAACATTCAGTTATGTCTGCAGTGTTTCCCAGGAGAAGTGCAGACACATACAAAATATAGTGCTAGTGGGATTGATATCTGGCTGGGTTTTGTACAGCTTTTGCTGGTTGCCAATGAAAAGACTTTGCTAGGGTTGTGGTTTGTTTTGTGTTTTTTCCCTCTCCCTGCTCCTTCACCTAGAGGGTGATGAAGGGGAAGGAAATGTCTCTGCCCCTTTTAATAATCAGGCCTCCCCCAGATGACTCATTTGCCTTATCTTCCTTCTTGGCATGCTGCAGTATTTGCTGGACTCTTCTGTCATGCTCAAACTTTTGTGGTGTTGACCCCTTTCATACAAAAAGCCCCTGCGTGCATCACCCCCATATAAATTAAAAACACACTTTTATATTTAAGACTATTATAAATGCTGGAGGTGAAGCAGAACTTGAGGGTGGAGGCTGACAGCTCATGACCCTTCACCTAACCTCTGGACTAGGGATGTAAACTGTCATTTAAAAAAGTTAACTGGTTAAATATTGTGTTTAAGTGGTAAATACGGGCGCAGCCCTCCTGCTGTGGCATGACACAGCGTCCCAGCCCAGCTCGGCCAAAGTAGCCTCCCACCCGCTGCACCATGGACTGCTCCAGCCATGCTGGGTCAAGCCCGCTGTGCAGTGGGTGGGAGCTACTTAGGCTGGGCCCGCCAGTTAACTGGTTACCTGTAAGCATCACCACATAAGTATGATGCTTACTAGATAACCAATTACCCCTTTACATTCATACTCCTGATTCCATGAGGGGTTACAACCTGTAGCTGGAGAACTGATTCTAGCTGCTATCTCAGTAGTGGGGAAGAGGACAAGTAAGTTTTGTTGTGAGGCTGCCTGCCTTGTCAGCTGCTTGTGCATTTGGCAGGGGTCCAAAGCTATCTTCTTTCCTGGCTGGACCTGACCTCAGAGCACAGCAAGAGTGGGGAAGATAAGCAAAGAGGCCTTTAATCGCACCTACTCCCCAGCCTGCATACACGGAGGGTGCAAGATGGTGGCAATGCCTAAAGGGTGTAGAAGATAAGTCAAGTAGGGTGGAAGGGATTGTGTTTTTTGTCTCTGAGGTGGCAATCCAAGTGGTAGTTAGAGCAGTGGTTCCCAGACTGTGCTGTGTAAGCTGTTTGGGGTAAGGAACTTTTTTGTTTTGTTTGCTGTATGTACAGTGTTTAGCACAATGAGCTCAGGTTCCTATTCACTACAGTAATACAAATACTTTTCCACAGGTCAACAGAAAACTGACTGGTAGCATGGTGCTGACTTTTTAAAAAAGCTGCTGGAAGAAGCAATAATAAATGGTTTAGAGGGAACCTTCACTTTGGATCTTGTCCTGTATTGACTGTTACCTCTCAGATGTGCTGAGTCGGGCAAAGAGGGTTTCACAGTTTTAAAATAAAATTTTTGTTTCTGTATTCTGCTTTGCTGAGATGTACTGTGGAATTTTTTTATTTTACCTTGACAGTGAGAGACATTTCCACATTTGAGCCATTCTTTTTTGGTGACAAATCTGAGGAACCATTCCAATTTCAGTTAATAGAGGAGGTTTTGGAACAAATTGATACATTAATCAGAAATAAGTCATGCGTATCAGATAGTATTCACCCGAGAGATCTGTCAGAACTAAACTGTGGAATGTAACTTATTGAAATGAGTTTCTGTACCAGATGAATTGGAGGATAGCAAATGTGATACTTATTTTAAAAAAGGAGCCAGAGGTGATCCTGGCAATTACAAGCTGGTGTGTCTAACTTTTGCACCAGCCAAATTGGTTGAAACTATAGTAAAACTGGAATTATCAGATGTATAGATGAACACCATTTGTGTTGACTGTTCCCTAACAGTTTTTGTAAAACAATATCCTGCCTCGCCAAACTATTAGAATTCAACGGGGTTAACAAACATTTGGACCAGAGCAATCCAATAGCTGTATGTACTCAGACTTTTTAAAAAGCCTTTGACAAGGTACTCACCAATGACTCTTAAGTAAAGTAAGCAGTCATGGATTAAAAGGGAAGATCCTCTTGTGGATCAATCGGTTAAAAGACAGAAAAAGTAGAAATGAAGAGACATCAACAGCAATGTCTCCCAGGGAACTATATTGGGACCAGTGCTGTTCAACATAATCATAAATGATCTGGAAAAAGAGGTAAACGTTAAGGTGGCAAAATTTGCAAATGATACGAAATTACTCAAGTTAAGTCTCTAAAGCAGAGTATGAAGAGTTTCAAAAAATTCTCACAAAACTGACTGGGTAACAAAATGGCAGATGAAATTACTTGTATATATTTGAAGTAATGCACATTGCAACACACAATCCCAACCATACATACAAAATAATGAGATCTAAATTAGCAGTTGCCCCTCAAAGAGGTTGAGGAATCATTGTGGATAGATATCGGAAAACATATATTCCATGTTCGATGGCAGTCAAAAAAGCTAACAATGTTAGGAATCATTAAGGGAAGGATAGATAATATGACAGAAAATATAATATTGCTGTGTTAATCCATAATATACCCACACCATTAATATTGCACACTGTTCTGTTTACCCTACCTTAAAAAAATTATTACAATTGGACAAGGTGCAGAGGAGACCAAAAAAATGGTTAGGATTGTGGGATCTCTCCTCATATGGAAGCTATTGACAAGTCCCAGACTTTTTAATCTCTTCTCTTGGAAAAGAGAGAGCTGACAGGAGATATGATAGAGGTCTATAAAATCATGAGTGGTGTGGAAAAAGTGAATAAGGAAGTGTTTACTCCTTTACATAACACATGAGCCATGGTTCACAGAATGAAATTAATAGGCAGCAAGTTTTAAAACAAACAAAAAGAAGTATTTCACACAACCTGTGGAATCATGGGATGTTGTGAAGGCCAAAATTATAATTGGCTTCAAAATAGGATTGTATAAGTTCTTGGAGAATAGGTCCGTCAATGGCTCTTAGCCAAGATAGTTAGGGATGCAAACCCATGCTAACCTCTTAATTTCCAGGGGGTTAGTGTGAATGGCAGGGATGGATCACACACAAGATTGCCTGTTGTATTTGTTCCCTCTGAAGCACCTGGCATTGATCACTATCAGATGACAGAATACTGGGCAAAATGAACCATTGGTTTGCTTCATTATGACTGTTCTTATGTAATTTGCAGATTACTTTTTAACATTATGGCTCTTCAGACTTTAAATTTATCAGGTGTGCAATATAGAATTTGCTTTCCTAAGCACTTGATTCTGCAAAATGTACCTTTTCAGGTTACTGTAAGTAGCACAGTAGAAAATCATTACAAAGCTGATTATATTTTAAGACTTCTAAAATGTTTTGTTCAGATTGGTGTAACTTCCACAAATGGAGACCTGAAAGGATTTATAGATCAGAACTGGAGTCCATCAAAAGGTAAGAGGAGTTGAATTTGTCTATTCAAAAAAGAAACCCTTTATAAGGTTGCCATCTCTCCAGACTGCAGCAATTTAAAATATTCCTTTGAATTATTGGTGCACTCACTGTATGTGATTGATATTTATTTATTTATTTATTTATTTATTTTTACTTTTTTGGACCCACCTTAAAATATTAAGCATAAAGTACTGTATTAGGTACTAGGAATGTAAGCGAGTAGTCGGGTACTCATTTACAAGATAAGCCAAAGCTTATTGGGTAGTCGAGTCAAATACTTTATTAGCTTTCCTCCCCTTTGCTGCCTCTGTATCAGAGGTAGCAAGCGGGGGTGGAAGCAGGAGTGGGTGCTGGTGGGAGCCAGCTTAAAAGGGAGGAGGGGAAGCTGCTGTGAAGCAGCCTCTGCCCATAGTGGGTGCAGCAGTCTCAGACCAGCGGAAGCCAGGACTGCTCAGTCCCGGCTTTCCCTGGGTCCAGCAGCGCCTGTCTGTAATAGTCCTCTGCATTTTAAATGTAGTAAGAACACACAGAGGCGCAGTGGTCCTGGACCTGAAGGAGCCGAGACTGCTTGGTCCCAGCTTTGCAGGGTCCATGAGCTACCCCACTGCGGCTCTGCATTTTAAATATAGTAAGAGCTGGGCAGGGGGGGTCATGTGCACCGGACTCTTACTACATTCAACTGCAGAGCTGAAGGGGGGTAGCTCCTGGACCTGCGCAAGCCGGGACAGAACACTTTCCCTTATCAACTAATCATGTAGTTGATACAAATTGACTAATCGACTACACTTAGGTAATTAGTCAATTAATGGCCTCTTAAATCCTATTTGGTACCTCAGTATCTGAAAGTGCTATGTTGTAGACCCACAACAGTGATTCTGTAATTAAGGCTTTAAGATGAAAAGCCAAATGAGATTTATTATAACTATTAGAATATTAAATTCGCCAATTTTTTTTATGGAAGTGGGGAATGTGTCAATTCACCATCTTCTTATTGAACCCTGAATCTCCATATTGCAGGGATGCTCCTGACTAAGACAGATCTTCTCACAGGATTAGCCTGTGCCTCTGAGGGAGGATGAGTTTGTGGTTAAAGTACTACACTTAGGGTACGTCTACACTGCAATACTATTTCGAAATAACTAGCGCTATTCCAAAATAACTTAGTTCACCTCTACACAGCAGGCAGTTATTTCAAAATGGTATCAAAATACTGTCAAGCTGGAGGACGTATTACTCTGACTACTGTAATGCTAATTGTACGAGGAATAAGGGAAGTCTGAGGAAGAGTGCTCTCTTTCCAAATAAGTGCTGTGTAGATGTTCCCTATTTCAAAATAAGCTATTTTGAAATAAGATAGGCAATTGATGTAGCTCAATTTGCGTATCTTATTTTAGGGTAAGTTCTTCAGTGTAGACGCACCCTTAGACTTGAGAATCTGAATTTAGTTCCCAGTTCTGTCGTAGACTTTGTGTCCTTGGGCAAATCACTTTCTGTACCTCATAGCAACTGTAATATTGGATCAGAAACATGTTTACAGCAGTGACCAGTAGTAGATGTTTCAAAGTAATTCTGTCATCTACTTTATATTTGAGAGAGTCTGTTCAATAACCCCTCCTAAATGGTAAGAGCTAGGCCCACCAAATTCGGTATAAGATTCCTCTTTTCATAATTTAAAACAGGATCGGGATTTAGTTGTCCCGGGAGTGGGATTGCTTCTCATAAAACCAAACAGAAAAGAGACATAATCACCAGGCAGGTGAAAGGGGCTGGCTGGGGGGTGCCACCCCACCATTCAGGACTGCCTCAGCCCTTAGCCTTCCCTCCTAGGCACTCTTTAGACTGGGCGGAGGAAGGGGCTGAAGCCCCCTCCCCCAGTGCGTACAGGGATGTTGCTGTCTGTTCCCCTTTGTCAGGTAATGAAGAGAGAGTGCGCAAAAATGAATTAAGGACCCAACCAATGCCAAGTAAATCTTCTATATTCTATATAAGGTTTATTGGCCTCATTGCCACTGTATATGAGCATCATCCACTCTTGTATTAAGAAGAAGCAGATGTGTGAAAATTTGCCCCCATGAAGGTATGATCTTATTCCCTCATTTACAGATTGGCTTACACTGAGAAATATGCATGTTTATATTTCTATCAAAATGTAACAAGAATATCCAGAGATAATGGTATCCATATAAATGTCCAAGCCTTCTATGATTACAGTCAGCCCCTGACTTGCAACACGATTGGTTCCTGGGGAGGCATCGCAAGTTGGGGGTATTGTAACTCGAACCTGCATTTACAATAGGCGCCGGGTAAGTCAGGGGTGTTCGGCCCCTTCCGCACTTGCAAAAATGGTCGTAAGTGCGGGGGGTTGCAACTCGGGCTGTCGTAATGCGGGGGTTTCCTGTATTTAGGTTTTGGTCTTAGCAACATACTGTGGCATAAGTGGCACAATTTAACTGTGCACCTCAGTTCTCTATCTATACATTTGTGATTGTTATAGATCTTTTGTCTTGATTATTTAGATTTTAAACCCATTGGATAAGGATTGTCCTTCACTGTTTGTACAGCACAGAGCACAATGAAAGCCTAGGCTTTGTTAGAGCTTCTAGGTAATACTGTAATACAAATAGTATTTGTGACAGAAGTGAAGCTGCTCTGTAATTTATAAATATTCTGTTGACTTGCTTACTGGGTTTACAGTAAATACTTTGGTTTAGTTCAACAGTGGGCTGTAAGCAAGAGGAAGAGAATAGCTCAAGATGTAGCAAACACTTGAGGCTTGTTTTGGGCCATTGACTCTGAGGAGTCTGCTGATTGACTGTCTTCTGATAAACCCTATAGCTATGCCAGGATCCAGTGAGGCTGGAGGGGGGCGACAGCCATGAGGCTGGTGGCTGGACCAGGGCTTTGGGGGAGGAGGGGCAGTAGCAGCGGAGCCAGATATTATCACCCTTGGTCTAGCAAAATCCCTCATCCGAGACCTACTGGTCCCAAAGGTGTTGGACCAGGGAGGTCCAACCTATGTGTTTGAAGTGCAAGAACAAAAGGGTAACAGGAAGTTTGTAGCAGGATGAAAGCATAAAATCAGCATTGTTAGGAAAGACTGCATAACTAGTGACATCACTTTCCCTGGCTTCTCTACCTGCCTTTATATTCAGAAAAAGAACTGACCATAGATACCTGTACACGGGTACTGGTGTGGTTATATGGAAATTGTGGCTTGTAATTCCCCATCATAGAAAAACAGGTGAGAGACACCAACTGGTGTGAGAGGTGAAAGCAGGTGGGATAGCTACAGGAGAAGGTGACTAGGCTGAGGATGCTGCTTCTTTGAGTGGTGCCCTTGTGGGTGCTCCACTCAGGTATTGGTGTGTTCTTGCTGCAGGGATCAGAGGTTTTTAGCCTACAAGTGCCTTCCCGCGCTGCACATGTGCAGCAGCCATCTTGCACTGTTTTCATCTGTTAGCTACTTGCGCAGCGCTAGTGTCCCTCCAGTTACTTTTCTACCGTCATCTGCAGAAGACAGTTTCCAGTTGTGCTCTCTACACCTGAGAAAAACATAGAAATAGATAGTTAATTGTTGTAGTTTAGTCAGTTTGAGTTAGTAACATTATAGTTTGGAAAAAAAATTACTTTTTTGTTTGGTTCTTGCTCCAAGTTCTTAGTCCCGATCAGCATGATGCCAGACATTGTTTAAAATTGGTTTTAAACAATGTGATCCCTGCAGAGACTCGATGCCCGCCTCAGATGGGCATGCCTCATGTACAAAGTGTCTAGGTAAAGGCTATGTGGCGCAGAAGTGCCTATGTTGCCAAAGTATGACCACCAGGGCTAGGAAGGTCCATGAAATGAGGCTCAAAAAATTGCTTTAATAGAAATTCCTTCAACCACCAGAAGCCAAACAGCCCCCTCGGAACCTGTAATACTGAGAAAAAGGGCTAACTCATCACCCAGAAGGGATTCACGTAAGTTCCAGGACTCTCTAGCATACTGCTTGCCTACCATGCTGTCCACTTCTCATGTCAGGCATTCACAAGTGCCGTCAACATCCGGCATGGCACACAAACAAAAGATGGCACCAACCAAGTGTGACAAGCGAGAACCCAAAAAAAGATCACCACGCCGGCATTGTCAACACCAGCACCCATGAATATGCTGCCTCAGCCAGTGCTGAAAGATACCACAGCACTGCAACTACCGGACTCTCAGTGCCCAACAACACCTAAATATCCCTCTGCACCACAGGTGCTGAAGTCTAATCAGAGTGAACCGCAGCCTTAGGACCTAACACCACCATCATCGGTGCCTTCCTTACTGGTGCTGACCAATATGACACCTTCCCATTCCCTTAGGATAGCGGAACCTAGCCTGCACCAACATTCTTCGGAAAACATTTTGTTCTCTCCTATACCATCATCTCTAGGTACTGGACCTGGCATGGGATGGGACAGTCGGTTTCCCTCACAGCATTCCTCACCAACGGCTTCAGTGAGCTCATGGTGCTCAAGCAGCTGCAGACCTTCATGCCACCCTCCTCAACTTGCTTGGCTCAACCACTCATGGTTGTTTCCGCCCCAACAATATCAACCCCAGTGGCCACCCTAGAAACCATGGGGCCAATATCAGTTTCAGCCACCTCATAGACACCAATTTTGCCACTCAACTGTGCCTACGCTGATGTGCACCCCAGCTAAATCTCTTCCACCAACAGTTCAATCCCTTCCATCTCATCTTTCCCTCTATTCCCCTCAGCTACATTTCAAACTGGTCTAGTAGAGGAGGAGGATGACATACCTCAGTTAGACTCAGAAAGCCAATCCCCTCTTCAGCAATTTTCGTCCTTCCCAGATGAATCACCATTTCCCTCCTCCTCTTCTCTGCCAAATGATGACCTGAAACAATTTTAGGAATTATTCAAAAGGGTAGCACAGTCGCAAGACAACCTTACAAGAGGTTCAGGAAAACCAGCACAAACTATTAAGAATTTTACAACCTTCCACATCTTCCAAGATTGCATTACTGATAAATGAGGCCATTATAGAATCCTTGGAGGCTATATGGCGAACACTGGCCTCTATTTCACCCACCAACCACAGAGCTGACAGAAAATAGTTTCCCTGCAAAGCATATGGATTTCCTATTTTCTCATCTGCAGCCAAATTTGCTAGTCATTGATTCTGTCCGCCACCTGTCTAGACAACCATAATATAAGTCAATTCCCCAGGATAAAGACCAAAAAAGGCTAGACATCTTTGGGAGGAAAGTCTATTCCTCGGCCATGCTCGAGTTTCAAATCTCCAACTACACAGTCCTCCTGGCCAATTCCAATTACTCCAAACTTCAGGAGCTGCTCAATGACCTCCCAGGACAGAAGAGGCCACAGCTGCAGTCCATCATGAGAGGGCCAGTCCATTGCCCAAACAGCGCTTCGTGTATCGATGGGCTGCTGTGTCTGCTACATCCAGTCAATGGCAATGGCTATCGTTTTGCTCCAGGCTTCCTGGCTGCAGTCATCTGGTGTTCAAGGAACTGCAAACCAAAGTGGAGGATCTGCCCTTTGACAGCACTCAACTGTTTGCGGCTAAAACGATGAATTACTCCATTCCATGAAAGAATCACATACAACCCCCTCTGCATGCTTGGAATCTACAGTGCCCAATAATAGGAAGATATGCATGCTATAACAGAAGACAAGAGATACATCCTGTCAGAGGCCATTTGACAACAGACCAAAGCAGAGGCCAAATAGAAGGGTACAGCATACCTAGCCATCCACATCCCAACCTGTACCTCCCAAGCAGCAAATTTCAAGCTGTGGTTGAGGATATGAGCAACCTCCTCCATCCAGTGCATACCATCCACATCTTCCATCACAGATTGAGGCCCCTCTACCACCAATGGGCCCTTATCACTATGCACTGATGGGTCCTCAAGATAAGATCTGGCTCCACCATTCCATTCATGCCTATACCCCATATCTAACCCCTTTCCCCGTCCCTCTTTGGGGACCCCTCTCACAAGCCCCTGTTACAAGCAGAAGCTAAAAAACTGCTCAGCCTATGGGTCATAGAGTTCCACCAAAATTTTACTGAAGAGGATTTTATTTCAACTATTTTCTCACATTGGCCTCCATCATCCTGTGTTTCTCAATCTTAGCGTTCAGGATGGTAACCTTGGGAACCATCATCCCAATGCTGGACAAGGGGGACTGATTCTCATCCCTCTGTTACCCCAAAAGTATTCTCACTGGAGACCACCTAGGGTTACACTAGTATGGGTTTGCTTGAGGAATTAGCACTCCACTATTTGCACTACAAGGTTAAGCTAAAGAAGATAGAGCTGCCACCAAAGGTTTAAACTAAAGAAGATACAGAGCGATCTCTCTCACACACACATACACCCCTCCACTCATTCTCACACGTTCATTCCTGACCTCAGGCACTCTCACACTTACACAGGCATATGGGTTACAGAAGGAGTCAAGGCATGTAGATCCTGGAGGGTCTGTCTGCTCATCATGTCTGGGGAAGCTGGTCAGGAGGCGAGAGACTGGCTGTAGAGAAGAGTTTCTCAGGAGCAAGGGAAGAAAAAAAGGAGTCTCACTGTGCTCCCTCTCCTTATATAGTATCTGAATGGCTCCTGTGACTCATTCACTTTGTCATCACGGAGCATGCCCAGACTTCCCTTTATTGATCAAAAGCAGCAGTCTGTGATGACTCATCACCATGTGCTCCAGTCTTAGCATTGCAACTTCAAACAAAACACACACACACACACACAGGGGAGAATGCAGTTTAGAGCAAGTTACAAAGTGGCTGAGAGTTACAAAGATTACAAAGTTGTAGCTTACAGTTGAGAGTTACAAAGATTACAGCAAGTTGCAAGGTTTGACAAAGATCACGAGTAGTAGTTTAAAACCTTAGCCCTTACAGTTTAGTGTAGTTTCAGAAAATGCATGTGTAAAATCAAACAAGCTCAGACGAAGGCTTTTTTATGCAACACCCTTGATCTTAAAGATGCATACTGTCCTATAACAATACATCTGGCTCACAGGAGGTTCCTCCAGTTTATCGTAGGCAAGGATCGTTATTAATACAGAGTTCTGCCTTTTGGACTATCGACAGCACCGCACGTCTTCTCCAAGACCCTGGCGACAGTCACAACATTTCTCAGAAAGCAGGGAGTCATTATATTCCTGGACCTCAACAATTGCTTAATCAAAGAATCCTCCCAACAACACACAATGATCATAACAGACCTTACTTGAGACGCTTTAACTCAGCTGGGTCTTTTAATATAGGTACAGAAATCTACTCTGGACCCATCCAAAGAATATAATTCATTGGAGCACTTCTAGACTCTACCGTGGCCAGGGTGTTTCTTCCCCTGAGATGTTTCCAAACATTGTGTGACATTATTCGAACGATTTTACAGTCCCCAGTGACAACTATCTGAATGTTTACAGGCCCTAGGATTTATGGCAGCCATGACTTTCATGATGTCCCTGGTGAGACTCCACATACGATGCCTGAAAGCTTTGCTGGCATCCGTGTCTGTCCCCAATCGACTTAGCCTAACCAAGTGAGTTATATCCACACCACTAGTGCTCAGATTTCTGCGATGGTGGACCTGCCCACACAACCTTCTGTCCAGAGTCCCCTTTCATTGCCCAGATCCCTCACAGCTATTGCTACGGACGGCTCCCTTCTAGGTTGGGGAGCCCACTGCAGACACCACTTTGTGCACGGCAGATGGTCACAATGAGAGATGACTATGCACATCAAAATCTTAGAATTCCAAGCAGTCCACAATGCTTGTCTCCATTTTTTTGCCTCTGATCCAGGACCATACTGTTTGTGTTCTGATAGACAACACTTCCTGTATGTACTACATCAACAGACAGGGGATGCCTGGTCATGCTCACTATGTATCAAGGCAGTCAGGTTCTGGAACTGGTGCATTGAGAACAACATTATACAGACTGCAGTGTACATACCAACAGAATACCAGAGTAGATGAGCTGAGCAGACATTTCTCCCCACACCACGAATGGGAACTCAGCCTGACAATCATTTTACCCATTTTTTCGGCAATGGAGGTTCCCAGTCATAGATCTGTTTGCCACAAAAACCAACCACAAATGCCATTGCTTCTGCTCCTGAGGGGGACAGGACAAACACTCTGTAGGAGGTTGCGTTCACCATACCATGGACAGCTCCCCTTTCATAAGCATTCCGTCCAATTCTCCTGATTCCCAGAGTAATCTACGAGATCCGAGAGAACCAAGTGAAGATCATCCTAGTTACACCATATTGGCTAAGACATTGGTTTCTGTACTTCCATTGCCTGTCAGTCACCAAACCCATTCAACTCCCCATCACTCCTCAGTCATTAACTTAACACAATGGACAAAAACATCACCCGGGCCCTCAGAACCCAAAGCTTACCACATGGTGCTTCTATGGTTCCAGAACAATGTACTTTCCTGGTCCCAGAGAGTTAAACAGATCCTCCTCAGCAGTCATCACTTTTCCACGAGGTACAGCTATCAAAACAAATGGAAGAGGTTTCAGGAATGGTGCAGCCAATGCAATCTACAAGCACATACCTCCCCAATACCTACTATCTTGGAATGCTTGATGGACCTCAGTGACTTGGGAATCTCCATTAGCTCCATAAAAGTCCATCTGTTGGCCATCACTGTTTTCCATGAGCTGGTGAATGATGCCTCAGTGCTCACCGATCCCATCACTAAATGGTTCTTAGCAGGTCTCTCAAAGGCACGACCCCATATACGTCCACTCATCCCACCCTTGGACCTGAAACTTGTTAGACTCCTTAACAAGACCTCCCTTAGAGCCCTTAGCAACTGCCTTAATGCAACACCATGGTCATTAAAGTGTCCATACTTGTTGCCATCATATTGGCATGACTACTAAATGAAATCGCTGCCCTGATGACCGATCCACCATATATGCTTTTCACTAGAGATAAGATTATTCTCAGACTCCATCCGAAGTTTTTACCAAAAGTTATCTCCGACTTTCATCTGAATGAGCCTATTTGCCCACCTGTAACCCTAAGCCACATGCCTCCAAGAGAGGTAGAACTACATACCTTCAAGGCAAGAAGGGCTATCACCTTCTATATAGACGGAACAAAACCCTTTAGAAAATCTAACAGGCTTTTTATATCCATGTCCGGTCCTGCCAAGGGAGCAGCTGTCTCCACACAGTGTAATTCTAGGTGGATAGCAACTTGCATAAATACCTGCTATAGACTCAGAAACAAGGAACCACCGCAAATTGTCATAGCACACTCTACCCAAGCAATTGCTACATCTGCTGCCTTACTACATAATGTCCTGCTAGCCAACATCTGCAGAGCAGCTACATGGTCTTCTGCACATACTTTTGCACAACATTAAATGTTACTGCAAGGACCAGTACCTACCCACAGCAATGGGGTGATGCAGTCCTTGCCTCTGCCAATAAGTCCCACTTCCACAATTGTGGGTACTGCTTTTTACTCAACTGAGTGGAGCACCTACAGGGACACCACTCAAAGGAGAAGTAGTTACTGCACAGAGTGAGTAACAAAGGTTCTTCGAGATGTGCATGCTCCACTACCCTCCTTTTCTCCCCTTACTTTGGAATCCTTTACAGGATTTCTGGTAGAAAAGGAACAGAGGGACAAAATGGACTAAGACAGTGTGAGCTGGGTGCTGCGCATCTGTGACGTAGGAAGGCACTGCTAGGCTAAAAATCTCTGATTGTTGGCACAAGGACGCACCAATGCCTGAGTGGAGCGCACACACAGGGACATGTATTTCAAAGAATCATTGTTACTGCACATGTAACTTCATGTGAACACACAGACTTAATTGAAAACACACATATGGAGACTTCCAAGGTGGAAAAAGCACTCCAGCTTTGGCAATGACAGCATTAACATCCCCAGGGGAGGACAAAAACAACTTCTTCATAGGGAAGAAGCTAGCTTATGGTTACTTCTTATAGCAGGCAGTGCTCCACTGTTGATCCCAATACGCTGTCCATAGAGATAAGTAGGTATGCCCTGGTAATGAGGGATGAGGAATCCCCCCTAAAGATGGAGGAAAAACTATATACCCGCTGGGCTGGGAGGAGTGCAGATGCCACTCCAAGAGGAAACAAATGTCTCAATCTGCTGGCTTGATCTGGCATCCTGGGATGTGTGCTTCCTGCCACGGGCCCATATATGAGAAGCTAAGCAAAGATTGTGAAGGATTATCAGGCCTCTTAACTATTTCCCCATGCCGCTCATCCATGTGGGTACTAATGATATTGTACTGTTTGTGACCCTGAGCAGATCAGAAGTGCCTACAGGGCTCTGGGAGTGAGGGTGAAAGAGTTGGCAGTGCAGATAGTATTTTCATTGATCTTTCCAGTCAAGGGTATAGGCCCAGGCAGAGACAAACACATCCTGAGGGTAAATGTATGCCTGCATAGATAATGTCACCTAGAGGGCTTAGGTTTCCTTAATCAAGGGATGGAGTTCTGAGAAGGATTGTTGAGCAAGAGTAGGGTCTTCCACAAAGGATGGGGAAGAATATCTTCAGATACAGACTGGCTTAAGTAGTGAGACAGGCTTTAAACTAGGTTGATGATGGCAGGAGACAAAAGCCCTCCGATAAATCAAAAACTTGGAGATTGGGTGAAGTATTGTAATGGGGGGGGG
>JANRFK010004149.1:151741658-151759645 GCA_030068395.1 Apalone spinifera
ACTGTTCCGTTTTAAGCTTTTCCGGAAAATCATGCCTGTGTAGACGTAGCCTCAATGTCTAAATCCTTTTTCCACCTTTGGAATATTCAGTAAATGTTTAACCCACCTGAATATTCACATTCAAAGAATCTATTCTTTAAAATGAAAGTGTTTATTACCTTATCCTTTCTTGTTGATGTAGGATTCTGATTACAAATTCTAGAGAATACAAAGATGCTCCAATCTGGCATTCAGAATTACTCTCTTAATGGGGCTTTGTTAGCTTTAATCCTACATATATTAAAAACTGCTCATCTTTTAAACAGTAGAGAAGCTTTGACTTCCAAACTATTTTACTGCTTTCTCTCAAGGGTTTGTATAATCTAATTGTCCAACATGGTAAAAATGTCTGTTTAACTCTTGGATTCTAATTCTACTTCCATTCATGAGTATGTAAGTTTTGACTTAGTTGTATTCCTGCATTATACATGCTTTTCCTTCACTCTTTAAAGGAACTGTATTTGATAAAATAGAAGTGTTGTGCCTTGAGAGAGAGGACTTGGGATCCTGGAAATAATAGTCTACTGAACACATGCTAATTTTTTTCTGTGCAACTGCTACCTCATTCAGTGCACTGTGTTGAATGGTGCTTGCTTTAATGAACAGCACTTCAGTGTTAGATTTTCTCTTTGTCAATGTAAGGCTTCAGGCCTTATTTACTGAACATAATTTAAAAATTTATCTGAATTTCCTTATGAGGCTTTTCTATTATCTTCATCAAGATCTCATGAGAAACAGTCAAATGACAGTGCTATTGAATTACATCAGGTAGTAGCAGATAGTTAAATAGCAAGAAGTTTTTAAAGTGCTTATATACTGATTATAGATGTCTAAATAATAAAATGGGTAAACTAGAGTGTCTTGTATTGAATTAAGATATTGATATAATAGGCATCACAGAAAATTGGTAGAAGGAGGATAATCAGTGGGACACAGTAATATCCGGGTACATAATATATTGTAAGGACAGAACAGGTCGTGTTGGTGGGTGAGTGGCAGTAGATGTGGGGGGAAAAAAAATAACATAGAATCAAATGAAGTAAAAATCTTAAATGACCCAAGCTGTTCCATAGACTCTGTATGGGTAGTAATTCCATACTTTAATAATATGAATGTAGTAGTAGTAGAGAGATATTATCAACAATCTGATCAGAATAGTGATAGGGACTAGTATTCCCTCTGAGCTGCCTGGCAGCACAGCTCCATAGGCTCAGGGCTCCTTGCATGGAGCAGACTGACTTGGCGGGGCTCAGGGCTGATTAATCACCTATGAAACTGTGCTGCCACACAGCTTAAAGGGAAAATTGAGAGGGACTATGAAATGCTAAGGGACATTTAAGAGAGTAAAAATAAAAACCTCAATAATAATGGGAGATTTCTACTATCTATATTGACTGGGTACACATCACCTCAGGATGGGATGCAGAGATAAAGTTTCTTGAACTTTAAATGATTGCTTCTTGGAGCAACTGGTTCTGGAACCCACATGAGAGAAGGCACTCTTTGATTTAGTCCCAAGTGGAGAGTAGGAACTGGTCCAAGAGGAGACTGTAGCTGGACCAATAAAGATCAAATGATAAAGCAATGGGGAAAGGTCATTGCAGAGAATCTGAAGTGCCTTCCAAAATCTGAGGGGGACAAAATGTAGAGTATGCTTCCAGAAGTCTTAAAAGTTCAACACTTTGATGTGGAAATTACAAAACCCGATCCACCAAAAATGAAACCAATTTTCTTCTGGTGGCAGCTGTCTCCTATGCCACTCAAATAGAAGACCAAGAGGGTTGTGGGTGAAGAGGAGAAACTCTAGCCCTGTTCTATATAATTTGAAGTGCTCCAATTCAAGTTCCTGTGTTAAGAGCTGTGGCAGTATTGCATGAGGAGAAAAGTCATCACTACCATACACCATTTAGGACACAGATTAAAACCCAATAATTTAAAACTTAGAAGTAGCCTAGTGTCTCTTGTGCTTTTGTATGCTTCCTCTGTGATGCAGGGTTCACCAAAAAGTGGCTCCATTTTATGCTAGCATCACTGTTTTTGTTTCCAAAATGTAGCACTCTCCACAGTAGTCCATTCTTGACATGACAGAGGGATGGGTGATGACAAACTTCCTCTGTCGAAAGAGGGATGTAATTTAGACAAATCGAAAGCGCTAATGAAATAGATTTAAATATCCCACACTTTATTTGCATAAACACGTCACAGCAGCCTTTCAAAAAAGGGTGTTTCGAAAGTGAAACTGCATTTTTTGAGGTGTATGGGATCTTTCGAAATGTTTTCCCCCCCGAAAGAACTGTCTAGACTGCAGTTTCACTTTCGAAATACCCTTTTTCGAAAGGCCACTGTGATGCAATTATGCAAATGAAGCATGGGGATATTTAAATCCCCGCTTAATTTGCACTTTTGATATGCCCAATTTACAGCCATCGTCCAAGTAGGGGTGTAGTTTGGACATACCCTCAAATGGTTATCAAACAACCTGATAAATACAATGTAACCTTTATCATTAGCTCTTTCAATGGCCTCACACATTTTGAGTGAGTGAGATGACAATTCCTGTAGTATCTCATGTGAGAACTCTCTGTTCTGAAGAACAGTTACTCATAACCACTCTTTGTGACCTCCCAGATAAAAATGAATGGAGCCATTCAGGCCTCTTTATGCACCTTAGCTAGTATGTAGTCAGCAGTCTTATAAGTCAGATCTAATAAATTGAACGAATGTCCGGCACAGACCTCTTGCTGAGAGAACATCAACACAATCAATACTGTTTGTTCCAACTCAGGTCTAAACTTGCTTAATTTAGAATCTAGGAAATTTGAAGGCTTAAACGGAGCACAGAACCTCAGGTGGCAGAGGAGCACTGGGGGAGGAGCATGGAGCTGCTGGGCAGTAGTGGAGCCCCCAGGTGGTAGCAGAGCTGCTAGGAGACAGCAGAGCCCCCGGTCACCAATGATATCACAAAGCCATGGGCAGCAGTGAAGCCACATGGGGAAAAGTGGAGTCCTCCTCATGGGGAGAGCTGAGCCTTGGGTATCATTGGAGCTTTTGGGGCTGAAGTGGAGCCCTGGGGTGGCCGGGGGAAAGCAGTCCTCCCACTTCTCCCATGACCTCCCCTGGTCCAGCAAATTCCCTAGTTCAGAACCAATCGAGTCTTCAGTGCCGGACCAGGGAGGTATAAGCTGTACATGTTTATATTTTGAATAACATCATTTTTAGTTGAGGGAAGGTTGATGAGCTGAAGGGCTGGGAAGATGAAAGGAAAGGGGGTGCAGAGAGAGGGTAGTTATTAGAGGAGAGTAAAATATACATATAGATGATTATGGAACAAAGGAAATGAAAAAATGAGAAGTATGGGGGCAATGCGCTGCATGGGTCAAGCCAGAAAGTCACCTAGCAACAGGCAACGAGGGAAAAGTCAGTGGGGGAAAAAAAGTTAAGATGACATCAGAAGCTGATGGATTTTAAATTGACTAAAATGGCAGGCAAGACTAGGAAATGGCAAGAGAATCTGGCCTTTTTCCTCTGTTTCTTGATGGGGCCTGTTTCTTAACCCCCATTTTACAGAAATTGTTTCAGACAATTGTAGTATTCTCATTGAAAAGGTTATCTTTGTGACCAATGGGTTGAAAATGTAATCTGTTTAAAATGAAAGCTTAAATTCTGCATTAACTGACAGACACTAGAGAAAAGGTGGAATGGCATTCTTGCTTATTCTAAATCTGTAACTGGTTCTAAAACAAAACAAAAAAAGTTAAAAAGCCCTCCCTTGTTCTTAATATATTTTCCCATCTCTGTACGAGATGAAAATATAAAACATGATTAGTTCCCAGCAGTGACAAGTTAAACAATTATTAGTTTCATAATTCAATGTAACTGTTCTTTTTGAAGTGTCAGTTTAAATATTGTTTTAAATGTTGTAATAACATCTTATGATCAATATCTTGGTTAAGTATTAGTAGTTAAAAGAAGAGAGAAATTCAACCACAAATTGAGCTTGATGTAGCAGTCTCACTAGGTTAAATCCATTGTTTGTTCAGCAGCTCAAATTAGATGATAGAATAGCCTCTTCTGGTCTTAAAATGCATTAATCTGTGTAATAAACTATAGTAAACAATTTAAAAAGGGCATTTTTAAAGATTTGTGTGCTCTTAAGGGTAGAATATTTTTGTGAAAACATTTTTTTCTGCAATAGGTGGTATTTCCCATGATCCTTTTCTGTTCCTAATAAAAACATGTCATCTTCGGTAGGTAACATACTTGATTTTCAGAGCAAGCCTACCTTCTGTTGACTGCAAATGCAGTTATGGGTCCTCAGACCCTCTAAAGTTCAATCTCTAACTATTTTATCTAATTACTTTCCACTCATCCCTGCATTTCAGCATGATTTTGGTATTCTGCCTTTTCACATTATCTGCCCCAACTGACTTCTCAGACTCTCCATCGTCTTCTGAATGATTAAGAAGCTTTTATACTGACATTAGGATTCACCAGTGTACTTAGGCATCTATCTTCCATTAAAATAATTGGGAAATTGATGGTAGGTAACTAAATACCTCAGTGAATCCCACCTCAGATTACTTAGGGGGCATCACAGAAACATACATAGTTCTGACAACTTTTCTACAGTCTTACCATAAATTCAGAGATAAGTCTTAAATTGAAGTTGGGGGAGTGTCAGGCTGAACAAATCCTTGAATTTGACTATTCAATTGTAGAACTCTGGGAGTGACTTCTTAAAATAATGTGTCTTATACAGTTGTTTTCCAGCTGGAAAGGAAGAGATGCTTAGCTAAGAGAATAATTTTCATTCAGTTCTATTTGTTTGTTTCTAGTAGTTCCTATACTTCTGTCAGGCAGCTAGCAGTGCCCATCAGCTTAAATCATGCCTGTTGAAAGACCGTGAAATTTCTCCATAATTTTCTCATCCTTTCACATAGCAGACGAACATCATCAAGATGTCTGTATGTGTCAAAACGGACCAGGCAATTGTCCAGGAGAGACTTTTAAAGGAACAGCGACTTTTAGACATTATTTTAAAGAAAATGTATGTAAGAGTTTAATTGTTAAACTACAGGGTTTTATGATGTTCTTTGTTTGCTTTTTATTTGGACATGTGGAAGATGACCTGCCAAACTAGATTTCCAGCTTGTGGCAATATTAAGCATATATTCCAAAGTTGGAATTAATGTCATGGAAGAGAGAGACATGGAGAGAATTAAGATAATTCAGCAAATGTATGTATTGAGTACAATGATAGAGGCATTGGGCCCTGACCTTACAATTAAGTGCTTCTAGGTGGGCCCCAGTGTATACACGGATTCCCACTCCTGCAGTTAATGAGACGGCAAAGCTTCACTGGTCTGTCTGTGTACCTGCTATTGCAGTATTGAGATGATAAATTATAAGGCCTTCAGAGCAGTGACTATAGTTGTCTCTATGGTTTCACCCACATGGGGTGTGTCTAGACTACAGGCTTTTTTTCGAAAAAAGTAGCCTTTTTTTGAAAAAACTTCACCTGCATCTAGACTGCTGCTGTGTTTTCGAAATTTAATTAAAGGAACGTGACAGTTTTTTCGACTGTGGAAAACCTCTTTGGAAAAAAGGCGTTATTGACTGCACACAAGGCTTTTTCGAAAAAGAGCATCCAGACTGCCTGGGTGCTTGCTTTTTTGAAAGAAGTGTAGATGCTCACTTTCAAAAGAGGCTTGTAGTCTAGACGTACCCTTTAAGTCCCATTCAGCCGTTGGGGGTCAGCATACATGCTGTTTGTACAGTACTTTGTGCAATGTTGTTCTGATCTTGTCTGTGATCAATGGGTCCTAACAAGCTGTAAATAAAAATAATATTTCTAGGTTGTTCTTTACTGACATTAAGAATGGACCAGCTGGTCAAAGCATCAAACAAGTTGTTAAAACCAGAGGATAAATAGGCTTAGCTCTGTAAATAAGAAAGCTGAGCAGATATTCAAAGTTTAGTATTTGCACAGAGCTCAGCGATGAAATCCGAATTTTGCAAACGTATACATACAAGTAATTTTATTGAGTAGTCAGGTCTATATACATTGATAAAACCGTTTATGTGGATAAAAGTACTGACATTACAGGAGTCTGCAGACATTAGAGAGTAGAATGTGAACTCAGGATATGGGACTGGCTTAAGTCAAGTCAAACAGATTATGATGATGGGAACACTTCAGAAGACAATCATATGAGAGGATACCAAATATAATAATGCCAATACAACCAAAGTCAGTTTGACCCTGAGCTGACCACTAGCTAGACTGAAGGATTTTGTATGCAGGGACATGACCAGGTTGGTTTAAGTGAACGAACAAGTAATAGACAATTGTAAGAATGAATGGTGACAATGTATTGCTTCTTGCATTGCAGAAATGTTCTGGGATGAAAAAGCAGAGGAAAAAAGCAAGTGTTATAATCTGTCAAACAAAAAAAAAAGGTTTATTTCAGTCACTTGTGGTACTTTTTGCTCTGCTTTCAAGAAATATTAAGGCTTCCTGCTCTGAGATTGTTGCAAGTTTTTGATGCAGCCTGGAACCAAAAGAACATTCCAACTCTTATAATTTGCATATTCAGGCTTCACTATTTAGATTTTTATACTGTATATTGTAATGCTATGACTACTTAAATGTAATAAAAACAAATGGTAAACATCTGCATGAATAAACACTTTTAAAATCTTTAAAAGAAAGAAGTGTGCAGTTTAAAAAAGCGGAAGTGTATGAAAGTGTGCTGCTCATTCCATGATTTGGTATGTCAGTTTTTTTTAAACAATTTTATTGCAGTTAAGTGTATATCTTCATCAGTTGTAGTTACTGTAGAGCATCTATCTTGAGCATCTTTTTTTGGAATTCTAGCAAAGTACTTGAAGTGAGTTTGTTCTGAGTTTGATTGCTCATGTCTGGCACAGTCTCAAGTTTCCTCTGAATGGTAACAAAGACTGTAGAGTGTTGTTGGTACTGCTGTGAGAGGCATGCTTCCTTAGTCCAGGTAAGAGAGATCGTTTTGCTTCTGTCTGCTGTAAGTATTTTGCAGAAAGTATTTGGCATTTTGAAACAGCTGCTGTTGTAAATTAATAAGCAGTTCCTAACACATTAAATTTAACATTTCTGAAAGTTACAAGTAGGAAAACTACAGTGTGTTGGGGGGAGGGGTACAGAATTAGCCTACTTTGTCATTTGCATGTTGTCTAAATAAATAGATTAAATTTGGGAATTATTTGACCTCTTCTTTCTTTAGCTCAGTTGTCAGAAGTGATATTGGCTAATGAAAGCGTTGAATGCGGAATACTGAATGTGGGTTATGCCATTAAAACTAGCCAAAATGGTTATACCTATTTTAAAATAGTATAATGAACTTTGCCCTTTATGATTATATTTTTCAGTTATTTCTTTTAAAAATGTACAAAGGAGAATCTTATATTTCTAAGGATCTATAAAGACTATCTTTAAAATAGATTAAGATCTAAGCTTTTTATTATGTGGTATTTCACTAATAATTTTTTTCTAGTACAATTCTCAGGAAGTATTTGTGCTTTGAAAATGTCAGCTGTATTCTAATGAAGCCAGGGTATTGTTTGCTCATAAAGGGGCCAGTGCATTCCATTGCTTTATGGTTTATTATGAGGCACAGTGTGAGAGTGTGGGTGGCACCATTGGGGTCTGCTTGTTGGGGTAGTAACTACAATTATGCTACACTTTTTTTTTGATTGGCAAGAAAATATGAGATCTTTTCTAGATCTGAACAATATAGTCAAAGGCTTTGCTATTGTATGTTTTCATGAAATGGAGTAGTTATACTTGAGATACCCAGAATGAGTGTGTATATACTTAAGTAGCCTGAAGTATGAGCTGTATTCTGGGTTTTTTTTTCCCCCAATACATATGTTACCAAGAACAGTATTATGTAACTGTTCTAATTTAGAGAGGAATCTTTCTAATACTTTAGCATTGTCAAATAAAAAAGTTGTAATGTGATCAGAAATATGACAAGAATAATGATTAAATACATGGAAGTAATCAGCAAGATTTGCTTTTAAAGAAGTCACAACAGACTTTGAGCTGGGAAACTCCTGTTGAGGATTTGATTCAGAAAAAAAGAAACAGCTGTCTCTCATATTACAATTGAGGCTGTTTCATTCAAAGTTCACAGTAGCTGGTGAGGGTGAGGAGGTAATAAATCTGGCTTAACCAGCTCAGGTTTAAAGAGAACTTGTGGGAATTAAATTATTTTATTTGATGCTTTGCATTTTTAATTACATTGTAATACCTTGGAAACTGATTTGTTTTGTTTTAAATATCTAAGGGGTGTGCTCTGGGAATATCTGCAAAAGTGGGTTTTTAATTCAGCTAAATCAAGTACATTGAACTGACTTGGTAGAAATATTTTTGATTGAAATTCATTTTGTACATGAGAAACTAGCTACATGTGTTAAAGCCAGTTAAAATATAGAGGTTATTTTAAGTTCAGTAGAAAAGCTTAAAATGAAATTCACATATAAAGGTTGACCTATTTTAGGGGTTAATTATTTGTTTGCTTCTTAAATAAAGTATAGTGATTGACCTAAGGGGCCTAAATGGGAATAATATCTACAGCAATTAATGTATTTTGTCTATGAAGAGAGTCAATTAGCTGATAGCTATCAGTTAATAGGGTGGGAAATAGAAAGTGGTGGCTTTCAACTGATTTATTTAAATATTGATGGAAGGGATGCTTGATTCTTATTTTAAATATAATACACATCAAAATTTGTAACATCGTTTTGAATAGATCAGAATTGTATCCTGGATGATCAAATAATGTAGTTTTCTCTTGCCATGTTGTTGTTCCTTTGTTCCATTACCTTACATAATTTTAAAATTTATTTCTAGTAAAATAGAGAAAACTTAGACTCTGATCCTGCAACTGGATTCGTATCGGAGAGCTCCTACATGCAGCTCAGTTGAAATATTGGGCCTTTGCATCAGGCATGTAATTTGTAATGCTTCACAGTATTTTCGTCATAACTTTAGATCATTGAAATAATGCTTAGCCTTATTATGCTGCACAGTAAACTTGTTAGTGAGATCCATTTGCAGGATCAGAACTATGAGAGTAAGGGTCTGTTCCCAAAGATCCAGTTGAAGGATTGGCACCAAAGGCTTCAGTTCTTCATGCTTTTCTACATGTGTGAGATCTTGTGTTGAACCAAAAAGTTATTTGAACTCTGTTCAGGCATAGGCACGTAAATCAACTTTGAGAATTGGGGTTGCAACTGTAAGTTTGTTAGAAAAAGGGACTACGTATTCTTATTATATGTGAATGTATTACATCTAGCAAAATGTAGATGCTACTGTAATATAAGGGACAGCTGTATTAACCTATTACAATTCTACCTGGTGGGGTCGGACAACTCTTTTTAAAAGCAAAATATTTACCATTTTCTTTTCTGTCCTTCAGCATATTGTCTTCTAGACCAAGAAATGTCAATGAAGTAAAGATTTTTCTGTTTTGTTTTTTTTCTTCCCCAAATCATGTTTTTAACTTTCAAATACTGGAAGATATATTTTTGTTTCTTGAGGCTATGACATTTTATTTGTATTTTATTTTTCTAATACAAGTATCAAATGAAACAATATGCTTAAGAACATCTCATACATCAAACTGTAATACTTTGCAGTGTTGTAGCAAATTTTCTATCGCTCCTTTTAAAATGTTTTAACTTTATAGAAACCAAAACATGAAGAAACATCACATACCCTTTTTGCAAAATATCTTACTAGACAGCAAATATTTCACAATTTTTAGGCTATTTTTAATTCTGCCAATTAACAGCTCTCTCTAGGCTACAATTTTTACTTTTTAAAATTATTTAATTATTAATTCAGTATTAAAACATGATGGCCAGAAATTTCCCAAGTTTGAATATTCAACCCTAGATTTCAAATGCTGTTAAATCGAAATCCAAATTATCTGCATTTTTGTAATATGTTTCTTTCCTGTTAAATGCAAGGGCTTGCTTTCTTGTTGAAATGTATTCACTGTTGTGACCCCAACTGGGTGATGTATGATTCCTTTCAGACATGGTTTGCTTCAAACAAGCGATGACAGAATCTATATATTCCCAAATTGTCATTATTTCTGACTATTATTTTAACTAAGTTTCAGACCTGACAGAATTTAAATAGAAAAATAATTGAAACATCTGTAGCTTTGTTTCTTATAAAACAATGCAACATTATAGCAGTCAATGTTGCATTTTAGGATCCAATGTACAAACTAAGTACCTACAATAAGTGTTTTGGAATGATTGACTCATAAAAATTTGCTGAATTTTTGTTGTGTAACAGAGCAACTTTGTAATTATTAATGAAGTTATAAGTAAAACTTAAAACTAAATATAAATAATGTAAATTTAATTTCTGGTAATTTATGTAGGTAAAAAGAAGCACATCTTTCCCCTTCAAATGTCAATTTATTTAATACTGCTTGTTTACTTATAAATACAAAATTATTGTATTGGTTGTTCTCCCTGATGCACAATAATAATGCTAACTGATATTGATTGAAAAAATAATTTGTCTGTGATTCCTTTGACAGGAGAACAATAGCATTTTAATGCACTTATTCACTGACAGACCCTTATTTTGAATTTGTACCAGATACAAACAGTACTTACTTTGTGCATTGCTTTTATATACAGTATGATTATAGACACAGGCTTGATTACTGGACAGGTTTTTAATGGAAAATAGTACCGTCAAACAAAGTATATGATAGTTTACTTTTTGAAACTATTAAGTCGCTTGCCTTATCTCTGAAGCACTTGCCTTAAGTTCCTAAAATAAGAATAACCATTTAAAAAGGTTAATTGGGTGCTGGTAATTCATCAATTACATGTTTACCCAAAAACACATTTGCTAACGTCCCCCCTCATATATGCAATATGAAGTTATGAGATTGTGTTGTATGGCTGTTGTTAAAACATGCCGTAAGTTGGGGAATAATGCCAATATTAACTCTCTAGAGACAAGAGTTAAGAAAGGAGCCAATGCCCAGTTGGATTGTCAAACAGCTATCAGTGGCTAGTATCCTCTCATAGATACTAGCCCTTCCCCCTACTCCCCTTCTGTTCTAAATCTGATTTGTCAGTTTTACAACGTGTTCACTTTTTTCATTGTATTCCTTTGGTATACATGGTCATGCCAATTCTCTTCCAGAACTTGATCTGAGGAAATGGGTCTGGCCCATGAAAGCTCATCACCTAAAAAACCATCTTCTTAGTCTTTAAAGTGCTGCATAGTTCTCTTTCATTTCAGCAAGATCAGACTATCACGGCTACATCTCCATTACTATTGTCCAACAAGATAGCTACAATGCAATAACTCACCTACATGAGGCCACCTGTTCAATTTTACTTGGAGACTCAGCAATGTCCCCAGACATACCTAGGCTCGTGCTCCCCAAACACATGGGATAAGGGTATGAAAACCAAACACAGGGGCCCATGCTTGGCCTTTCTCCAACCCCACCATACTGCAAGCAACAGGGACACTCTGAAGACTCTTCCAGACTGACCCAGATTTCAAATGTAATATTTATATGCTATGGACTGCAACAAGGAGTGGGATGAGAAAAATTGTTATCTAGATGTTGCCCCATCTAATTCGGTTGGGATTTTAGACTGTGTGTTTTATATTTTATTTCCTTTTTGTATCTCTTCTGACTTTTTGCCTAATACTCATAGCCACTTTCTATCACCACAAAGGTGCCCAACAGACAACTATTTGGTGATACTTAAGTCTTGCAGCAGCTTAGAGACCAACAAAAAATGTAGATGGTATCATGAGCTTTTATGGGGAAAACCCGCCTCTTCAGATGAATGGAGTTTAAGGAGTCCAGTTTTCAAATAAATAGCATAGAGAAGGGTGAGGGGAGAGAGAAGGAAAAAGGAAAAAAAGGGGGTAAGAAATTGTCCATTTCCCCCTCTTTTTATTCCTTCTCGCCCCTTCCTTCCCAATAAATACATTGGCTGGATGTCCCACTATATTCTGCGTTCTAATGATATATAAAAAAATGGGTACTTACGAACAATGTGCAGCTTCTCTTATCAGCTTCATGTAACATGGAGACTCTAATTTTACGCTTTCTTTCCCCTTTTTTCCTCCTTCCTCCCACCCCCCCATCCCTTAATTATTTTGCAACTGGACCTTTAATAACTCCATTCATCTGAAGAAGTGGGTTGTGCCCACAAAACTACATGATACCGTCTACATGTTTTGTTAGTCTTTAAGGTGCTGCAAGACTATTTGTTGTTTGTTTTTCCAGTTACAGACTAACTTGGCTAGCCCCTGAAGCTATTTGGTGATAGTTTGCAGTGGGATCTACCACTAGGTACATTGTTAGCAGAGCTATCATCCTAGCTTCTCCCTCTTTCTCCCTTCTTTTTCTGTTATAAATTCTGGGTCCCTCCCCCGTTTTTCTCATCTGAAGAAGTGGGTTTTGCCCATGAAAGCTATATATAATTTTGACTAAGGTGCCATAGGACTACTCATTGTTTTTAATACTAGAGTGACAGCATTAGCCTACTATAAGTATATAGAAATGTAATCCATATGTGGATCTAATTTTGTAGGCACACCCATGATTTTAACTTTTTATATTGAATTATGAATATCTTACTGCCTTATAAAACTATGGTACACCCACTTCTTGAATACTGTGTACAGGTGTGGTCTCCTCACCTCAAAAAAGATATTTTGGCCTTGGAAAGGGTTCAGAAAAGGGCAACTAAAATGATTAGGGGTTTGGAACGGGTCTCATATGAGGAGAGGTTAAAGCGACTGGGACTTTTCAGTTTAGAAAAGAGGAGACTGAGGGGGGATATGATAGAGGTATATAAAATCATGAGTGGTGTGGAGAGCGCGGATCTAGAGAAGTTAGTTATTAGTTCCCTAAATAGAAGAACTAGAAGACACCAAATGAAATTAATGGGTAGCAGGTTTAAAACTAATAAAAGAAAGTTCTTCTTCACACAGCGTGTAATCAGCCTGTGGAACTCCTTGCCAGAGGAGGCTGTGAAGGCTAGGACTATAATAGAGTTTAAAGAGAAGCTAGATAATTTCATGGAGGTTAGGTCCATAAAAGGCTATTAGCCAGGGGATAAAATGGTGTCCTTGGCCTCTGTCTGTCAAAGGCTGGAGAGGGATGGCAGGAGACAGATCACTTGATTGTTGTCTTCGGTCCATCCCCTCTGGGGCACCTGGTGCTGGCCCCTATCGGCAGACAGGATACTGAGCTAGATGGACCTTTGGCCTGACCCGGTACGGCCATTCTTATGTGGCAGCCAGTGGTTTCCTCTTTTTTGTGAGATGGGAGGATATTATTTCAGGAAGCATGTAAGTTAAAATGTAACCTTTAAGGTAGGTAAAAATCTGGAGCCTGGTGAGTTGACAGTACCTCTTTAAAAACCTTGATCTTTTGTGAGGATATGTTTGCAAAGTATAAGAAAGAGAAGAAACTCGTATATTTCAAATTTGATAAGAAAAAGTTAACAAAAGCAATACTCATAACTTACTTTCAAGGGAATAATTTATAATTCTCTTTTTTTTTATATATATAACTTTTCTTTAGGTAACATTTCAATAATTGCGTTACCTGTTTCCAGCACCAATTCACCAGCCAAGATTTTGCCAAAAACCTTAGGACCAATAAACGTGAATGTTGGACCCCAAATGGTAAGTACTCAAAACTATGGGCAACATTGCATTGTATAACTATATGACCGATTGTCTGTTTGAGCACATACAAAGTTTAAAAGTGAAGATACAAACTACCCCTGCAGCTTTCTCTTCCAGCTATAAATGCTGTTAAATAGATATAAGAGCTTCTCCTTGTATCCACAGGTAATGAAGTAGGAACAGTGTTCTTGGCACACTAACACCATTCCCATATGCTCTGTATGGGCATATCTATATTTCTAGAATGAGTGGAGGCTGCTCATGCACAAATATTCAGCTACATCTATTACAGGGTATTTATCCTTTAATCGAAATCATATTGAAACATTTCCCCCCAGCAGAACATTGCTACTGCTGTTGAATATTTTGCATGTTATGTTCCCTTCTCTCAAAAGGCAAGAGCATGCTTGGAATTCTGCTATGTGCCTACAGTTTCAACTTGTTATATCTATAAAAGCGAAAAAATGGTCTGCTACTCTCTCTGCTAGTTAAGCAGTGTATGGCACTAGTTCAAGAGGTTATATTTCGAGAACTATTTTAAGCAAAAGGCCAATTTCTTAATGATAGCACAGTAGTAGTCTTGCATACATAGACTAGACTTAGTAAACTATTGCTTAGAATACATGGTCCATATACAAGAGCCATCCAAGGCATTTTTGCAGGAATGTGTTGTAATGATTGTTATTTGAGGAGTGTCCCCATGAGTGCTCCACCTTAGGTGCGCCCACCAGTCAGAGATGGTTAGTAGCAGTGGCCCCCGGCTGGCTGCGTGTGCTGGGCTATGACGCAAGATGCCTAGTGTGTGTAATGCGCATGTGCGGCCACTTGGCTCCTCAATTCTTCTCTGACCACCACCAGCTTCGGTTGCAAATCAGCAGTTGCCGTCACATTCAACCTTCTCCGTCCTTTCAGCTTCTCAGCTAGCCTTAACTTCACCTAATAACCAACTGAATGGACGCTATTCACTTGGGGAAAAAAAACAACAAAAAAAACCCAGTGTTCCCACTGCCTCCCATAGCTCCACTTTAATAGTGGTTACTGTTGTTCAAAATATTACTCAGGTCATGCCCAGCTCCTTTAAAAAGTGTCTGGGCTGTGGTCTTTCTATAGCTGTAGCGGATGGGCACTCTTTGTGTGTCGGCTGTCTGGGACAAGACCACAATACAGAGCGCTGTCAGGACCGCAAGAAACTAAGCGCACAAGGAGAGCCAGGCAGCTACAACTACGTGTGTTGCAGATGGAGACATTATCAAAGCCTCCTTCAGATGCTCCCCTAACCTCTCTCAGGCATAGCCCACCAGCGGCAGAGGTGAGAAGGCTATTGCAGGTAAAACCGAGCACCAAACTGAAATCTCCCTCAATGTGGAAGAGATCTCAGACTTCCTCCAGGTCTACATCCCCGGCGAGGAAAGTGACAAATTCAGCACTTGACACTGCCAACCGTACACCATCCAAAGGGGACAGTTACAAGTTCAGGCTCCCATAAAAGCTGTAACCACAAACAGGGACCTTGTCCCTCCTCACACAAAGAGGCCGATGTATAAAGTCACCACTCCGGCACCAGCTAAAACGCTGGCAGGAAAAAAAGTGGGCCCTGACATCTCTGCGATCTACGGTTGCATTGTCAGCAGCACGCATGCTGCCCACTGAACAGCTGGCACCAACCAAGCACTCGAAAGCGCCCAGCACGCTTTCAGTGCCTTATGTACGCCCGTCACCAACCTCCCACAGTGCTATACCGCCAATGGGCCCACCTCTTGTGTTTCTGCAGTTCGCCACAACGGCAGAGCTCTCTTTAACCTCAGTTCCAGTAACCCCGCTTTTCTGCACCGATGGCACCCCAGCTAGTTCTAAGTCCTCATTTTCCGCTACTCTTGGGGCTTTATCACCATGCTTCAGTGACTCTGAGGAGGAAGACTTAGCTCAACCTACTCTGCCTAAGAAATCCTTACCAAAACCGGTTCATCCTCCAACAGTGCCAACAGCACTGGGGACCACCATTCATGCCACTATGTTGGCTGTATTGGGACTCATGGGCTACATTCAGACAACAGCCCGTTCCCCAAGTGGGCATCATTACCATACATCTGCCAAACCTAAACCACCTAGATTACACTGGCTGGACAGGTCTGAAGTCTCTGAATGTGAAGACAACACGGAGACTGCAGGGGTGGAACAGTCCTCACACTGTCCCTTACCTATACATTCTTCTCCATCATTGTCGGTAGAGACATTTACATCCCCATTAATTACGGGTGCGGGGGATGATTTTAAGTCCTTTCAGGATCTTTTTAAGAGGGTAGGTGACAAACTGGAATATCCCTCTCCAATCCTCCGGATACATAGGATAAGTTAACTAAAATCCTTCATGGCTCAGCACAAACCAGACTCTCTATGCCCATGAATGAGCCATTGATGGACCCAGCTAAGCTTCTATGGAAAACTCCGGCAACAATCCCACCAACATCAAAGAGACTTGATGGAAAATATTATGTTGCCCCACAGGGTGCAGAATTTTTTCACCCACCCTCTTCCGAACTCGCTTATAGTAGAAGCTTCAAACCAAAGAGGTAAGCAGCAGGCCATGCAGTCAACCCTTTATGACAAAGAATGGAAGAGGCTTGATGCCATGGGCAAGAGAACATATTTTTCTGCCAGTCTCCAACTACGCATCACCAATTATGCAGCGCTTCTTTCCAAATATACACATCATATCTTTGATCAACTGTTGACTTTTACTGATATTCAGACAACAAAAGAGAACAATACAAAGCTCTGATGACTAGTAATAGAGAGGTAGCCATGTTAGTCTGATCTTGCTAAAACAAAAGGAAAATCTGTGTAGCACTTTGAAGACTAACAGGATGGTTTAACAGGTGATGAGTTTTCGTGGGCCAGACCCACTTCTTCAGATCATATTCTGGAAGAGAATTGTAATTCTTCCAGAATATGATCTGAGGAAGTCGGTCTGGCCCACGAAAACTCATCACCTGTTAAACCATCTTGTTAGTCTTTAAAGTGCTACATAGTTTTTCCTTTTGTTTTAGCAAGCTCTGATGGAGGGCTCCCTAATCTCTAGAATTGTGCTTCAGTCTACCCTCAATTCTGCAGATACAGCCTCCAGATCTCTGGCATTTGCAGTGGTCTTGAGACATGCGTCCTGGCTCCAACTCTCAGGTTTTCCTAAAGAAGTCCAGACCACAGATGAAGACCTTTCGTTTGAGACATCTCAAATCTTCAGAGACACCATGAATACCTCTCTTCATTCTCTGAAAGATTCCCGTGGCATCTAACCTCCTGCCAATAGGAGGAAGCAGAATGGACAATTTAACTACAGATACAAACAGACGCCTTTCAACCACACTAGGCAATATAATAACAAACAATGTTCAAGACAACCCACTCGGTATGTCCAATACCAATGATTCAAAATAACTCTCGCTACAGTCATACCTGCCCTCGAGAAAGGAGATTGGCTGGCTGTCCACCCTCGACCTTCAGGATGCTTATTTCCACATTGCAATATACCCCTCACACAGACAATTTCTCAGGTTCACAGTGGTGAACAACCATTTCCAATACAGAGTACTGCCCTTCGGCTTATCAGTCGCCCCAAGAGTATTCTTAAAGGTGTTAGTAATGGTCTCTGCCCACCTCAGAACAAGGGGAATCACTATCTTTCCCTACTTCGATGACTGCCACATAAAGGGGCAATCCCTTCATCATACACAACAGGCACTGACATTTACCAGGGCTCTTTTCAACAGGCTCGGGCTATGCATGAACCCAGCAAAGTGTGTCTTGCACCCGACAGACGCTAGACTTCATGGGGCTCACCTGGACTGTGAAACAGCAATAGCTTTGCTCCCACAGCCCAGAATCACAGCAATCCAGGACCTAGAATCATAGAACCATAGAGCTGGAAGAGACCTCAGAAGGTCATCAAGTCCAGCCTCCTGCTCTAGGCAGGACCAATCCCAACTAAATCAACCCAGCCAGGGCTTTGTCAAGCCGAGACTTAAATGCCTCTAGGGATGGAGACTCCACTACTTCCCCAGGTACCTATTCCAGTGCTTTACCACTCTCCTAGTGAAATAGTTTTTCTTAATATCCAACCTGGACCTCTCCCACCGCAGCTTGAGACCATTGCTCCTTTTTTTGCCATCTGTCACTACTGAGAACAGCCTTTCTCCATCCTCTTTGGAACCTC
>JANRFK010004149.1:151771103-151793165 GCA_030068395.1 Apalone spinifera
CCCCCCCCCCCCCCCAACACTGGCCAGTGATGAGGGTGGCTCAACAAACAGCAAACTGATGCCTGTGAGACAGTGTCTAAAGTAAAGGCAGCTGTGAGCCTCCTGCCAGAAAGTGAGGGACCAAGCAATGCAGAGAAGAAGCTTTGTGACAGTTCTTTCCTTTCTTCCTCCACTTAAGGGAAAGCTGCATGTAATTTGTTTTTAAACTTGCATTTAAAAATGAATGTATGCTATGTGTTTTACTTCCAAAGGCCAAACTGAAGAAAATGTCCTTGCTCTGAATGGAAATTGGTGTTGTCTTGTGGTGGTTTTTAGATCCTCTGAGAGTTTATAGAATCATATGATTAGAAGAGACTGCAAGGATCATTTAGTCTAAATCCAGTATCCCACAATCTTGGGCAGGCCTCTAAGAAAACTGTCACTTTTGCATAAGTGAGCTTTACTTTTACAGTAAACAGCTATATTTTGTTCAGAGGCTACGTCTAGATTGCAGGCTTCTTGTGCAAGAAGCTTTTATTGGAAGAGATCTTCTGCAAAAACTTCTTGTGCAAGAGCACATCCACATTGCCAAAGCACATTAAAAAAGCAATGGGATTTTGTGAAAGAGACCATCCAGATTTCATGGATGCTCTCTCGAAAGTAAGCACTGATCAGTATGCACAGAATGGCCACCAGGTTACCTGTATTTTTTCCTCTTTTTGCGCAAAAAAACCCTCTTCCCTGTCCACATGTGCCTTTTTGCGAAAGAACTCTTGCAAAAAGGCTTCATCCTCCTAGAAAGAGGAATACCAATTGCACAAAAAACCCCTCGGTTCTTTCAATTCTCTTGCACAAAAGAGTGGACGCTCCAAGTTTTTGCAGAAAAACGGCCATTTTTCTGCAGAACTCTATAGTGCAGACATAGCCAGAGTGGAGGAGTTGACCACAGTTTTTGTCCCAGAGTCTAGGCAATGTCTGAAGGTATCCAGCCCCCAGAATATTAAACATTTAATAAAGGTAAAGTCCAAGATATTAAATTTGATGTAATATTCTATGAAGAGTCCATGTAGTGAATGGAAGATTGTGAAATGTGCTTTGAAAGCCAATGTTGCTGTGGAGTCATACTATTGATACTGTATTAATTGCAGTTTCCTATGGGCTGGTAGTTTGATGTCTCACTAGATTGCATTGCTGTATTCCAGATGGGTCATGACAGAGATATGTGTTACTGAGGCCAGGTCATTGTCTGCCAGGATGGGGTGCAGTGTCCTAGCCAGCTGTGTGTGATAGAAAGCTTTGGTTGTAGTTGCTGTTGTATGAGAGCTTAAGTGAGGAATTAGTGTTCTTAAACTGTGTTCTGACTAAACCAGTTGTGTGTAGCTGTTTGATGATACTCCATGAGGGTTCCATTTTTGTAACATAATTTGTAGAGGGACCAAAATTTTGCTTAACAGTCAGAATGTAGCTTGTAGTAGAGGAGAGAATTCTTCTTGAAAATTATTTCTACCTATATATTGTTGTCTTCACCTGAGAGGAGATGAATTTCAGGGCCTTTGAGTGTGTAGTTAACCTCTGTTGGAGAAAAATGTATATCACGGGGTCCCGAATGATAAATAAACAATTATTATACTATGGATGTGTTCTTGTCTACACTACAAATACCTTATAGCAAAATACACCCAGTCACTCACAGGTAACTCCATAAACCACTGCATCTCAGTCACCATGATCAACCACTAGCAGTAGGTGCTGTCACTGCTGTTCTTACAGGTCTATAAATCTCTTCTCAACTGCCATGAAATCTCCCCTCTTGGTTGCCTGATGACTCGTCAGTCAGTAATCAGAATAACAGCATCTAATTCATCATCAGCAAACTAATCACCCCGTTCTCTGTGAAACTAATATAACTATAGTATTATAGAGCGCTTTTTTCCTAGTTTGCTGTACTAAATTATTTCACCTACTTGGTTTCTTCCAATTAGAGAAAATGAGGATGCACCCATTTTCTTCTGCTTTGGATTACTTGTATTTCCTCAAACTGACGTTCATAAACTACTTGTGTTTTTAAAGTCACTCTGACTTGTACTTAAGGATGTTAAAAATGCATTTATTTCAGTGGGTATATGTTTATATGTGGGAGGGGAAGTAGTAGCATGGAGTGGGGGAGCAGGTAGCTCCTCAGGAGCCGGATCTTACAAGGGAGCCTGCTTAAAAGCCAGTTCCCACCAAGCATCAGCTCCCACCTGCACCTCTCCCCACCACTTCCCAGGCTCGTTGCTTAACCATTGACACGTTTATACTATCACATCCCTACTTGTACTCTCTCCTCCTCGGGGACATAACTTGGTATGTACTTGCCACCATGCCTATCAGCAAATGTTGCTCCCTTTCTGTATGTACTGTACCTTATTCCGCATTACTGGTGTATAAATGGGTCATACATGTAATATAGAAACATATGGCATTGTTGACTTCATTCAAAAATAACCTTTGTCTTTTGCTAAGCTTACCTTATTTTCAGTAATTTGTCTGACATAGTAGCTCAATTTTTTGCAAAATTTAAAACCTAAGCCACAGTTTAAATTAATCTAGCTTTTTGTCACAATGAAAAATTACAAGCTTAAAGAGGAAGTTATCTACCTTGTTAACTCTTCTATGTTCTCATGAGACTTTTAAAAAGCAAAATTAAATGTTGATATTTGTGATTCTGCCTCACTCTTTTAGTAAAAATAACTCCTCTCCCCATGGCTTTTGGGAGGAAGTGGGGGGTGATGGAGATATTTCTTCCACAAACTGAAATATCTATCCCCATGAGAGTGATTATTTTCTACTGTTTTCAGAACATGCTCTATCAAGTAGAGCCAAAAAAGCAACAGTTTGCATGTGAAGATATTGAGGATATTAAAGAGAAACCTACATGATAAAGCTGCTATTTTAAGCAATATTTTATTATAAATAGAATAGACTTAGAACTTAATTATAACTGAACATATACTAAGAAAAGAGTAAATGCATCAATTCATATCCTCGAAGAGCCATTAAAATATCCATTTAGTAGCAAATGGATAGTATCGAGATAAAATAATTAATTTAGAAAGTTTCCCTAGATGCTGTAGTAGTAACAGAGTACACAATTAGGGAAAGCCAGAATATTAACATTTTAATGTAATTTACACCATTCTGGAACTTACTTTTGGCATTTTAATTAGCATATAGACAGTAATGAGAGCTGTATAAATATCAGCACAGTAAGCCACCCTCATCTGCAACAATGGCAGCAGACAGAGCCTTGGTCTTATAAATATTCAGAGCCCTGGGTGGCACTCCAGGGCTGGCTAGGGGAGGCTAGCCCCCTAGTCCTGCCCCCTCTGCCTGAGGCGCCACCCCTTCCAGAGATTCAGAGCAAAGCGTGTCAACTCCTTGCTCCAACTGTGGTCATTTCTGGTGCTTCATAGGAAGGCAAGAGGAGAGAAGAAAAAAACCCCACCATCACCACCCATAAATGAAGCAGAGCAGAGGGAGGGGAAGAATCATCCTGCAGATGATCAACTGAAACCCTGCATGAGATTTTTAGGGCCATGTAAGGAGATGCATTTGGGAACAACAACTGAGCATTATATTTACTAGTGTGAGTTCCAAGTGCAGTGCTTTAACCAAAAAGGCTAATGCAGTTCTTGAATGTATAAATGGGAATATGGAATAGGAGTTAGGCAGTCACATTACCTCTCTGTTTGACACTTGCAATTGCTTCTTAAACACTGTGGCTCATTCTGGCGCTTGCAATTGCTTCTTAAACACTGTGGCTCATTCTGGTATCCACAATTCAAGGAGGATGCTGATAAATTGGAGAGTTCAGGGACAAGCCATGAGTGTGTTTGAAGAACTGAAAAACGTCTTATAGATAGATTATAAAAACCTGAATCCATGTATCTTAATAAAGAAAAGATTAAGGGATGACTTGATTACAATCTACAAATACCTATATGGACAACAACATTTGGATAAACTTAAAAAACAATGAATAGTCTGGTAGCACTTTAGAGACTAACAAAACATGTAGATGGTATCATGCGTTTTTGTGGGCACAGCCGACTTACTTCAGATGACCAGAGTGTTGGATGTCCAGAACTAAAATAAATAAGGGAGAGGGAAGGGAGGAAGAAGGAAAAAAATGGGGGAGGGAGACAAGAAGTGGTGGGTATAAAAATATCAAGGGGAAAGCAGAGCTGGAATGTAACAGGAAAAACAAATAGTCCATAAACACCTAAAGACTAGGTAGACTTTTTCAAATAATGGTGAAAATCTGATCACTAAAACATGTTAATTTACAACTCAGTATAATATTTTACAACATCTAAGATGATATACTTTTTGTATTTAGATAACTTGATTTTTGTTTTAGAGAATAGTACATAAAACTCATCCCCTGTATCAAGCTGCAGATGCAGCAGCAGTACATTAGGAATGGTAAAAACTAAATCTCTCTCTCAAATTCAATAGTACTTGTATTTTATTAAACGAAATCTTAAATGTTACATAAATGTTTCATGTTTGCATTTGCAGCAGTCTCCTGATTTGCCAGTTCACTGTTGTTGTCTCTTTAAAAAAAAAAATTAATGTTAACTCTAACAAACAAGTTCTCAGAACTTTAAATGTATGTGTCCTTAAAAATTCTAGAGCTAGCGCTCATTTTCCCCACTCCCACTGTCATTTTGATTCATAGATTGAAATAGAAATAAGAGTTTTCCTGCTTTTTCAATTCTCTGTCAATTTCTTAGCTCTGAGTGAATAATACCAAATGATGAAAATATTCTCTGTGTCTATTGCTGTGAAAAGTTGGCTTAGCAACTGAAGAAACTCTGTTTCAAGATGGTTGGCTAATGATTTCCACCATTTCAGAGGAGTGACTTTGTTCAAAGCATCATCAATAATCATGTACTGATTAAATGGTTTTGCTCCAGCCCTGAAATGTATTATGACTGGCAGAACTGAAGTGATTTTGAGATGCTCATGATTTGGCGGCAGCAGCAGCATCTTCAGAATTTAGGCATCTACCTTAATATCTGGGGTTTAAAATGTTCACAAGAAAATGAGGTGGAGTTACTGTTTGATCCAGTCAGTTCTTTATTGCGTGTAGTTTAATTTTCTGGTGAGGTATCTTGTTAGTTAATGTCTATTGACATGACTTCCAAATTTCAAGAGCATCAGCAGTGCCTCAGCAATTTCACTGAGGTTAAGGCTATGGATTTTGGTTAAGGCTATGGATAATAGGTTTCAGTATTCTAAGCATATCTTCTACATTCCTCTTTAATGCAATGTTAGACACTTCAGTTTAAATATTTTCAGCTATTTAATCACATTTTTCTTTCCAAAGTTGTATGCGAGTAGGGCAATTCTTAATACATTGTTTAAATCAATGTACCAAAAAATTCCATCAAACATTTTGAGGGACAATTAGTTTGGATCCTCTTGCTCTCGTCTATGAAGCTGAAGCAAAATGATTGTCACAGAAGTATTTTTGTGACTTCAGCATCATTTTCTTTTATTCTTGAAGAAGATGTCCTTAAGTCTTTGGCTAAAAGATGCATTAAATGGGCACTGCAGACATATGTTAAGGAGGATACTTCTGTTTTTTCTTCTAAATATCTTCATCTTTGCCATGTTGGTAACATTGTCTGTGACAAAACTGTGAAAGTGACAGTTGAATTTTTGTTCACAGTTCATTACAGCTTTTACTGCTACTTCCTTTAAATATTCTATTGTGTGGGCATTTTCTGATGTAACTATTGTTTCTGAAAAATGTGCAATCCCATCTTCTGTTGTCACGCAGGCACATATTACTGGATCATTTTGTATGTTCTACCCATCAAGGCTTATATTGGCAAATTTCTCCTTTAGTGTTTTTGCACATGTTCAAGTTCCTTCTCGTACACAATATCTGTCAAATTTCCATGAATGTCTGCTCTATCAGGTGGAGTGTAGTCTAGTTATAAGGACGAGGGATGTTAAGAGGCAGGTGTCAACTACTCAATTACTCAGTAGGCAGCCTGGCTTGTGCCAGATGTCAGACCAAACCCGCTGTGGCTCTGCAATTTAAAAGGCAGTAGGAGTCAAGGAAGCCTGCCCCTAGCACCTACTGCATTTTAAATTGCGAGCCCCAGTGGGTTTGGTCCCGCACCTTGCGTGAGCTGGGACTGATCCGGACTGCATGCCCAGACAGCAGCAGATCTGTACATGGGTCTCAGCAGGGAGTTGGGAACTTCCACTCAGAGGGGCTGCTGCCGGGCTGCTTTAGACAGGGGCAGCTTTGTAGCAGCAGCCCCTGGGGGTGGGGGGTGGGGTGTCGGAGCGAGAAGTTGGAACCCTCTGCAGATAGGAGCTACTTGGCAGCAGCAACCCCAGTGCCTCCCCCTCTTCCACCCCGCCCCGCTGCAGCAAGGGGGTGGGGGGGATGGGGGAAATGCGAGCAGTTGACTTAACTACCCGATAAGCGTACACTTACCGGGTAGTAGACTAGTTAACTAGTCCCTTACATCCCTAGTACCACTAAATCCACTAAACTTGGAACCCCAGAAGAGTAAATTTAGCCTATGGGAAGCGCTGAACCTCAGTCCCCCCCGTCCCTGCCTCTCCTCCGGTAGGGCTGGAGTGCTAGAGGAATAAAGTATCTTAGTTGTGGTAGTTGGGGATCACATCAGTGAGGATTGGGGATTTTTGGAAGGTGTTTTTTTCCTCATTTATGTGGTCCCTAACTGATTATTCTATGAGTCAGTGGCTCCTGACCCAGAAAAGGTTCCTCATCCCTGCCATAAAGAAAGAAAACGTGGGAATCTTTTATGTTGGACATAAATTAATATTTTACTTAGTTTAATAAACTTCATTTTAAATAAACATGAGAGAGTTGAAGCGCTTGAGGTGTTTAATAATTTAAATTAATATTTTCTTTCTTACTGGCTAAATTAAACCAGCACTAGTAAAATGATTTGGGTGTAATTAATGGCGAGTTTCCATTAGCAACTGGTGGTCCACAGAAAGGTTTTCATTGAGCCAGGTGGGCCACAGGCCAAAAAGTTTGAGAATCACAGCCCTAGATCCACTTTTTTTAATTCAGCCCTGCTGAGGCTGGAAGAGCATGCCTCTTTCCTGGCACAGCACCTCCTTCCTGGCCCTCTTGTGGCTAGAGGATGTGCCTCTCCCCTTTGTGAAGCAGCCCTCAGTCCCTTCATGGGCCTTAGTAGGCAACTGCACAAGGGAGCCCTGGTACTAAGGTCAAAGCTGGCAAAAACTAGTGGGTTAAACTCAAGCTATGTCTACTTTAACATTTTTGTCAATACAGTTTGTCACTTAGAGGTGTGAAAAACCACATCCCTGAACAACATAAGTTACACTGCCATAGTGCCTATGTGGACAGTGCCGTGTCAGTGGGAGAAAATCCCTTGCCCCCACGCTCTTGAGGGGTGGTTTTATTATGTTGTCAGGTGAGCTCTCTCCTACTAGCATAAAGCAGCTGTTCAAGCAGTCTTACAGCTGCATCAGTATAGCTGTACTGTTATGAGCTCACTAGTGTAGATATGGCCTTAAACTTTAAGTAATGTGTAAAAAGAAGTGTAGTTTATAAAATCATACTATAAATACAACTAGCTGAAATGTATATCTTTGAAGCATAAGTATTACCTCCCAGAAGAAGGGTATGTATGTCCTTTTTTATATATTGTTCTGTTTTGTCTTTGACAATAAATTCAACACAATTTGGTTTCTTGAACATTTTTAACAATTGTGGATACCCTTTTAGTCAGTAATGGAATGTATTATGTGTGTTCATTGTTTTACCGGTTTCTATTGTAATTCACCTGAACGTATGGCACTCATCCAAACTGAAAAGCTATAATCAATGTTTTCACTAGGGAAAATGTCTTTTTAACCCATATTAAAATTCTAGTGAACATAAGACAGTTGTCGTTTTAACCAATTTTAACTGGTTGAGGTAAAGATTAGGGATTTAGGTTGACATGTTAAAACATGTGAGTACTACAGACTACCTAGTGACAGTCTACATCAGTGTTTCTTAAACTTTTTAAGACCGAGGAACACCAAACAATAATTTTTTTTAAATGAGGAATACCAAGGATTTTTTGTTGAGGAAAAGAGGAAGAGTTTAAAAAAGAGAGAGAGAGAGGGAGGAGTTATTGAGCAAAAATAAATAAATAAAAGAAAGGTTGCCTGCCCCTTTGTCATGCCTCCTTCCCCACTCTGGCATGATAAATGCAGAAGTGGGGGCCAGCAAACGAACCCCAAAACCTTATCTACCAGGCTTAGGTATAAAACATCTTTCCCCTCCCCCCTGTCACGATCATGTGGGTTAGCCAGTAGCCTGGGGACTAAGGGGTTAACCTTACCTAACCAGGTACATTCAGCCAATAGGAATGTAGGTAGGAATTTCAAACTAGGACAAAGGAATGTTTGGTTTTCCCTCCTTTGTCCTGAGAGTTCACTCCAGCTACTGAGGGACACAGACATGTCTCTCTCTCCAAGAAACAATTCTTCACTTTCTGTAAGTAGGGTAAAGCTTAGAAAATCCGCTAGGTTTTATTATTTTATGGTTTGGGAAATGAGATCTGATGTTTTGACTTTCTTTTGAAACTAAGTTCTAGGCCCATGGAGTTTCTCCATGAGTATATTATTTTGTTGCTTTTCCATCTGGTCATTATGCTTGCAACAGGAATATTGTGGTGATAATAAGTTTTCTTTTTTTATTAACCTGGTATTGGTTAATGGTTGTGTCCTGGTTTGTACTTTAGGGCTTAGATTTCCCAAGTGATTGCTCCCCTGATTTTTCACAATGGCCATGGAATTTTCTTTCTCTCCCCAGCTACCGTAATCATGGATCAATCCGTCCAGACAGTCCTCTGGCACACTGCTTTCAATCCCGTTTTCCATCTAATTTTCCAAGTGGGCCACTGCCTCACAGAGACAGGGCCTGGGTGTACTAGACTTAGATTCCTTTTTCACTCTCAGAACCAGACAGAACCATTCATGTTTCAGCCCCACACACGCTACCCAGCAAGCTGGTCAAACACAGTCACTTGGTCACCAGACGACTGTTTCATCTCCCTGGCTATCTCCACTCCATCTGAAACAACCTCCAGTCCCTCTGCCACTTCCTTACCCTTGTCCCCACTGGATCTTTCTAATCCCAAGTCACTTTTACCTCTTTCAGGCACAGCAACCTGCTGGCCAACCTCACCATAAGGATCCTCTTCCTTAAGACCTTCTGCAAGCAAAAGGTCACCTTCCCGTGGCTCTACAGTAGCATCACCCTGCTGAGCCGCCACCACCAACTCCTCCTGAGTTCCCTTTACCTCCTGAACAGGCAGGTTTCTGCACAAGCCCCCTTTAGGAAAACACATAGACTTATCTGGGGGGAAATCAGAGACCTCTCCCTCCCTCTTCTGGGCTTCAGCTGTCCCCAGAACTAAATCTGGACCCACAGCACTCTTCAGCCATTTCAGGCTGACAGGCACCTCCTGCAGACAAAGAACTGGGCTCTCCCTGTCCTGTTTCTGGCTCCAGCCTCACCTCTGAGGCTTCAGGCAGACATGCAGAGACCTCACTCATAGACACACAGCTAACTTTCTCCGGCAAACATGGAGGAAAACTTTTACCTGGCTCCTCCTAGAACTGACTAGCCACAGACAACTTCCCAGATTCATACTCACCCCCTTCACAAACCACAAATATAGAAGAAATCTTATACCGAATTTCTATTGTTACACAGTTAATTTCGTCTCCCCCACAGGACGGCAAGGCTGTGTCTAGACTGGCGCGATCTTGCACCAAAGCTATGCAAATGAGGCTCAGCGTGGAATATTGCCGAGCATCATTTACATAGCTAATGAGCCGCCATTTTCGCGGAAAAAGCTCTTGCGCAAGACGGAGCTGTCTACACTGCCTCTTTTTGCGCAAGAAAAACCCTCTTGCGCAAAGCCGTTATGCTGATTATTTTCAGGCATAACAGCTTTGCGCAAGAGGGTTTTCTTGCGCAAGAAGGGGCAGTGTAGACAGCCCCGTCTTGCGCAAGAGCCTCTTCCGCGAAAATGGTGGCTCACTAGCTATGCAAATGAGGCTCGGCGATATTCCACGCTGAGCCTCATTTGCATAGCTCTGGCGCAAGGTCGTGCCAGTCTAGACACAGCCCTGAAGTTCCCAAGGCTGCTGCTGTTCTATGCGATCAGCACTGCAGCTACTGAGGCTGCCGGGGCTGCCAACGAAAGGTTTCTAGCCCTGCATTGCTGCCAGGACTGCTGGGGCTGCCAGCCCTGTGTTGATGCTGAGGCTGATGCTGCCTATGATTGTCAGTCCCACGGGGCTGCTAGAGATCCCAGGCCCATGGGGCTGCCAGCCCTGCAGATCTGCTGGGGCCATAAGGGCCCTCAGTCCCAGAGGGGTTGCTGCAGCTCTCGGCAGCCTTATGAAGAGTGTAACCAGTAACAGATAAGCATAAGGTTAACCGATAAGGTTACCTGCTTACACTCTTACATCCCTAAAGCCCACATAGAGTTAATATTTTTGCTGTTATATTTTGGCAGTCTGGGTTAGGAAGCAAAGGTATTGTTACTTTAAATTGTACCATTTTCTGTTGCAAAGTGATTTTTAAAGGAGAATCTTAGATTCTATATACAGTAAAAAAGAAGATACTAAATGAATGAGGCAAGCTTTCAAGCTTACACAGAGCTTTTAGTCAAATGAAACTAACGAGATATTTTGTCACCCACTTTGTGTCTAGTACCATGAGCTTTTGTGGGCAAAACCCACTTCAACAGATGATGAGCTGGAGAGTTACAGCCTAACACAGCTATCCTTCTGAGACTTTTAAAAGAATGTTCTGTGACATGCTTTATTGTCTGTTTACTCTAGAGGGCACTAGAGTACAAGTAAAGGCCATAATGATTACTCTCTTAACATTCCAGAAGTTTGCACAATCTAAATATAATCTAGTTGTCGAAGCAATGCTGTAAAGACATTATAGCTAAATTAGTCTCTTACGGTTTGTTAGTATTATGACTTGAAGGAAAATTCAGTCTCTTCAGCTCAGCCTAGCAACTTTGAAATCTCAGAGGGAGGGAATGAAGCACAACTCAGCATGAGCAAAAGTATGTGAAAATAATATTTTAAATTATAACTGGCATGTGTGAGTCTCATGTTGGGTGGGGCCAATTTATTGAAAAGTTACATTATTTGTAGCACTTCAAGAGACTGGTATAATGAGGTGGTTAAAATCTTCAGTGCTTGTTTAACAATTGAACAAAGCATCAATATTTAATATTTAATCAAAATGTTTAGTTCATAAACTCTAAATATGTTGCGTTGTTTTTCTTCCAGTTTCAGTAGTGGTGTAACATTTAAAAAAACTCTAACAAATCAATTAAATAAGCACCATTAAGGTTTTCTCGGTATTGAAGTAAACTGATAATGGGAATATCATCTTTTAGTATTTACCTACATTCTACAGATACAGCCATCTGTTACAACGTACTTAAGTCAATTAGGTTCCGATAATATCAAACTGTCCAAATACCTTGACTTGTACTGTTTCTCCTATTTCCAAAAGCATCACCAGGCATAGAAATGTGAATTGTATTTTTAAGAGAAACCAAATATGGTTATAGAAAGCATTGAAGCACAGAATCTTAGAAGATTAGAGTTGGAAGAGACCTTAGGACATCATCTAGTCCCACCCCCTGCTCAAAGCAGGACCAACTAAATCAGGCCTGCACAAATCAGAAAGTGACGAGGGCCATATTAATCCAAAGAAAACAGCTGCGGGCCGCAAGGGATGCTCTCCCAAAAAATATCAAACATGGCTAAAAATTCTTGTTGAGAGGGGAGGAAAAAAAACAAACATTGCATGTCTCCACTTGGCCCCCTGGCAATTCTCTCTCCTTTACCCTCCCTTTTGGTGTCTTCTCCTTTCTCCTGACCTGCCCCACTCCCCTCAGCACAAGCCCCTTCCCTTCACCTACCTGGCTTTTGCCTTTTTGAATCCAGCGGTCGCTGGCCATGACATCACGCCAGCATCCTGGTGTCTGCCGGCGTCCAGTCCTCTGGCTCGTGCCTGCCCTCTGGCTCACACCGGAGCTGCTCGCAGGCAGCCCGGTGGTGAGAATCGCTGCACTTCCCGCTCCCTGGCGGCGCTCCACTCCTCCACCCGGCTGGCGGATCGGATGGGGCCGCGCCACCCGTGGTGGTCATGGGCTGGCACAGTGAGCCCCTGCGGGCCACACGTTGTGCAGGCCTGAACTAAATCACTAGTTCCATACTCTTTGGAATTTCCCTTCAGGTAGTTTAAGGCTACTATCAAATCCCCTCCCCCCTCTATTGTGTAGACTAAATAAACCCAGTTCCCTGAGCCTTTCTTCATAAGTCATGTGCTCCAGCCCTCTAGTCATTTTTGTAGCTCTCTACTAGACTCTTCAGTTTGTCTACATCCTTTCTGTAGTGGAGGGCCCAAATCTGTATGTAGTACTCTTAAGGTGCCCTTATCAGTGCCAAATAGAAGGGAATAATCAAACCCTTGAAGTGATTATTAGTAGGATCTGGTAGTGCTGCTACTAATGCAGCTCAGTATGTCATTAGCCTTCTTGGCAACAAGAACACACTGTTGACTCATATCCAGCTTCTCATCCACTGTAATCCCCAGGTGCTTTTCTGCAGAATTTCCACTTAGCCAGTTGATCCCCAGCTTGGGATTCTTCCATTGTAAGTGCTGGACTCTGCACTTGTCCCTGTTGAATCTCATTACATTTCTTTTGGGCCAATTTGTCTAGATTTCTCTGGACTATCTCTCTCCCCTCAGCTTAATTTCATTCATGAATTTGCTGAGTGTGTAATCTGTCCCATCATCCAGTTCATTAATGAAGATGTTGAACAAACCAGACCAAGGATGAACTTCTAGGCCACTCTGCTTGGTGCCAGCTGCCAACTAGACATTGAGCCACTAATCATTGAGCCCAAAAATCTATCCAGTTTTCTATCCACTTTATAATCCATTCATCCGATCCATATTACTTTAACTTCTTGCAAGAATACTGTGGAAGCATCTGTCAAAAGCTTAGCTAAAATCAAGTTATATAACTTCCACCACTTTCCCCATATCCACTAGGGATGTGAAAGACTAGTTGATTAGTCAACTATCTGATAGGCAAATGTTTATCGGGTAGTTAACAGGCTAGTCGATGAGTCGCTTCCCCCCCCTTGCTGCTTCTGTGAGAGAGAGACAGCAAGGGGGGAGGGAAATTAGGAGTACTTCAAAGCGGCAGCGCTGCTCGGAGCCTGAGGCTCCACACGGTGCTGCTGCTTTGAAATGCCGCATACAGCGCGGACCACCTGCGGCGTCCGAAGGCTGCACGCAGCGTTTCAAAGTGGCAGTACCGCAAGGAGCCCAGGATCAGCTAGGACTCCCCCACTGATCCTGGGCTCCATGCGGCACTGCCACTTTGAAACGCTGCAGGGAGCCTGGCATCAGACTGCATGCAGCATTTCAAAGCAGCAGCACCACATGGAGCCTGGGGTCAGCTGAGGAGACTACAGCAATGCCACACAGCAGTGACACATGAAAAGAAAGAAACCTCAGGCAAGTGTACCAGAAGACAGAGGTTGTAAACTGTTGCACTGGGTCAAAACTACAGACATGCCACTTCTGTGAGCAGCTGCTTGGCATTTTAGGGGGGGACCTGACCAGTATCTCAAAATTCTCCATGGATACCTCCCATGCAATTCTGCAGGAAGTCTCAGGCAACAAGAAGAAAGAAATTGTTGAGGAGGAGGAGGAGAATTCTTAGCAGGCAAGCGGAGGATCTGTCCTATGCAACAGCCAAGACCTTTTCCTAATTCTGAAGCTAATTCTCTACCAGGAATTATTGTTGCTAGACATTTATAATAGGGAATCTACCTCTGGTGAGTGCACACTTTTAATCACACAAGGGTGGTTAAATGTAATAGGGTTTAATATTTAATTTGCCCTGAACAATTGGGATGCAGTGGCAGCCAGTTAAGCTACACAGTGTGTGCTCCCTGGAAAATTCTGTTTATATGCCTGGAGATGGGATATCTCTACCGAGCTCTCCTGGAGGTACTCTGCAGCAATGTGTGTTTGTATGCTCGCGGATGCTGCAGGGCTTCTCCCTGCACCCTCCCGCATCTGCTCGTGGCCAGAACGAGCCAGCTAATGAGAGCAGAGAAAAGCCCCCAGTCTGTGCAGCTCTGCTCCAGCCCCAGGGAAGTCCTCAAGTCCTGATAAACTGCTGGGGAGGGAAGATGAAGGAAGCCTCAGCCCCCCCAACAGCAGCCATGCAGAATGGGGGAGGGATGGAAGTAAGCCCCTAGCAGGAGCTGCCAGTCCCCTTCCTCTGCAAGGGAGCAGCAAGGGAGGGAAGCCAGCCCCAGGCCCCCTGGCAGAAGTTGGGGGGGGGTTGTCATTTATGTACTGCCTAATAATTTGTAAGGTCAGCCTTGGGCGTGCTACCTTATTTCTTCCTCTATGATAGAACACCTTCCTTCCTCTATGATAGAACCACACAAAGCCAGCAGTAAGTGTTCTGGCACTATTACAGCAGAAAGCAGAGCAGCGAAATGTCCTGGTCTCAGTAGATTCTTACAGCAGCAGCTCCCTGTCCTGCTCTCTGACCCTGACAAGTCTATGCATGTTACTTGCCCCTCCCCCCCCATGCAGTTGGAGGCCTGTCTGGCACCTGCTTCTACTCCAGCAGTGAGACTGCTGTAGATTAGAAGGCAAAAAAAAGTACATGCTATATAACATATTTAACAAGATCATGCATTCCATGCAATCCATTCACACTGATAGTGCGCAACTCTATGCATGGAGATACATGCTGTTAGAGGTTATAAGTAGTGAACCAAGGACAGGAAAGCATGTAGGAAACATGAGCATAGCACAGAAGATGTTGAGGATTATGGGAGGAGCAAACAGACCTGATGAGGTAGATGGTAGAGGTGCAGGAAAGTCAGCTAGACCACAGAGCCCCTCTGTGCCCCTTGGTAAGCCACCTCTCCTCACCAAGTTCAATATCCTCCTTTCCCAGGTGCCCTTGAGTCCAGGAGTGGGGAGGAGGAAGTTCCAGGAACCCTTTCACTCAACTCTGGGGAATGTTTAATGGTGCAGAAAGTTGTCATTCTCACAGCCATTCAGAACAATTGTAATAAGCCCCATGGCCTTGTGCTTCCCCTCCCCTATGTTTTCAGATGCTTGTTATACCCAGGTTTCCTTTGTTGTTTGGTGATGCCTGTATTTACTGTTTGTCTTAAAGGTGCATGAATTCAGAACAATAGGATCTTTATTCACTGTGCCAGCTGTGGTTGGGGGGAGTGTGGTTTATAGGGCAGTATATGTACAACAGGGGGCAGCTCAGTATGGGCAACACATAACTGTCACGTTGTCTGTCTGGGAATTAATGAAACTGGTTTTCAAAGACTTTCTAATGTGCAGTGCACCTCGATGTGCTCTCCTTTTTTGTCCTGGTGTCTAGTTGCTCATAATTGGCTGCCAGGCAATCTCCCTTAACTGCCCACCCCACTGCAAACTTTTCCCCCTGACTTTCACCAGTATCATGCAGCACGCAGAGAACAGCAACAGCAGTGGGAGTGTTGCTTTCACTGAAGGCTAACCGAATCAGTAAAAAGCACCAGTAGCCTTTTAAATGACCCAAGGTACATTTTACTACCATTCTTCCCTTGCTTAACCTGTAGTTGAACTGCTCCTTACTACTGTCCAGGCTGCCTATGTACGGCTTCATGAGTCATGGGAGCAAATGGTAGACTGAGTTTCCAGAGAGAACAATTGGCATTTCATTCCCACCAATGGTAATTTTCTGGTCTGGGAAGATAGTTCTTTCTTGCAACTTTGTGAATAGATCGGAGTTCCTGAAGATGCACGTGTCATGCACCTTTCCCAACCATTCCATGTTGATGTCAATGAAATGGCCTTTGTGATTCATAAGTGCTTGAACCACCACAGAGAAGAACCCCTTACAATGTATGCACTTTTTGTAAGGTGGTCTGGTGCCAAGATAGGGATATGTGTTCCGCCTATAGCTCCTCCACAATTAGGGAGCCCCATTGCAGCAAAACCATCCACTATATCCTGCGTGTTTCCCAGAGTCACTGTCCTTCCTAGCAGAAGGGTGTTGATTGCCTTGGCTACTTGATTCACAGCAGCTCCCACTGTAGATTTTTACCTACTCTGAATTGATTCCTGACTGACCAGTAGCAGTCTGGCATAACCTTAATGAAGCTTGTAATCTCCACTCATTTCTCAACTGTCAGTGCTGGTCTTATTTTGGTATTGCTGCACATCAAGGAGGGGGAAAGCAGTTCACAGAATTCCAAGGAAGTGGCTTTACAGGTATGAAAATTTTGAAGCCACTGTTCCCCAGCCTGTACCTGCATAACTATGCAGTCCCACCAGTCTGTGCCTGTTTCCTGTGACCAGAATTGGCATTATGCTGTATCAACATGCCCGACTGCCGCCAGCATATGCCAATTGCTCCATTTCATTGTTTCCAGCACATTTGTGTACATGTCTGCCTCACATTCATCTTCATGCCAGCAGCTCCTGGCTAAGCTCTGGACATACCACAGGTTATCACTTGAGGTGTCTGCAATGATCACAACAGCCATTTGCAGTTTTCCATGCTTGCTATGCTATGGTGTCTAGACAGATAACCCAGGGAAAAAGGCTCAAAATGTTTGTTTGCCATTGCTTTCAAAGAGGAGAGAGGCAGAGAGGAGGTAAGTGCATCATGGAAAGTTGATGACATGTACCCGAAACCACCCACAACAATGCTTTTGTTTCATCAGGCATTGGGAGGCTAACATAGAATTCAAATGGGCGACAGGAACAGAGCAAGAATGTGTATTGCTTTGTGAATTGATGCTAGCTATGGGTATGTCTACACTGCACAGTTAATTCAAAATAACAGTCATTATTTCGAATGAACTTTAATAGCATCTATACAATACAAATTTCCTATACATACATTAATTTCAAAATTAATTTGAAATAGCGGAGCGCTTAATTAGAATTTGGTAAACCTCATTCTGAGGAATGCCATCTCCAGCCTGATTCTGGCCTGCATATTTATACCTGCCTCTGGAAATTTCCACTACATGCATCTGACGAAGTGGGTCTTTGCCCACGAAAGCTTATGCTCCAAACACTTCGATTAGTCTATAAGGTGCCACAGGACCCCTCGCCGCTTTTGCAGATTCAGACTAACAGGGCTACCCCTCTGATACTCATTCTGAGGAGTAACACCAAATTCGAAATAGCTATTTCGAATGAAGTGCTGTGTAGACATGTAATTTGAAATAGGGGGCCTCCAGCCCTTCCCAGGGAGCCCTGGTGGCCACTCTGGGCACAACCAGGAAAACTTACTCTCCTCTCCCCCAGCCCCAGAACCATTAAAGGGGTAGACTCTGGCCACAGTGCCTGTGCCAGCTCCAAGCTTGCCAGCCCAGAGCCAGCAGTGGCCACTGGGGCTCATGACCCGGTGGCCCCAGAACATGAGCCAGCAAGCCACTGGCAGCCAGCCCTCCACCGCTCCCCAGAAGCAGTCTGCCAGCTCCCAGGAGCCTGACGGGCTGGAGAAGGCAGGCTCCTTCCTGGTCCAGGGTGGAGATCATGGACCTTAATCAGGTTTGGGGGGGATGCCCTCAACTTCCATGATCTCTGCACTAGTCAGAGGAATGTGGTCGTCTATGGCAGGATAGCTGCCAGCCTGGACACCAAAGGCCACATGCGAATTCAGGACAGGTTTGCATGAAAATCAATTTGGTTCGGCGAGACCCCCAACCCTGGGCCCTGAGCTTTCTCTTCCCCTTGCCTCCCCCTTCCAGCTCCCTTCTCCCAGGTTTCCACCTTCTCTCTTCCCCTCTCCAACCTCCTTTTCCCAGTCTCCCCAGAGGTTCATCTCCCCCTCCCCCCAGTTTTGTTCAATAAACCCAGTTTCTATTTTTCAACATATGTGTCTTTTGTTTGACATCAGGAAGGGTAAGTGGAAGGACCTGAGGGAGGAATAGGACACGAGCCCCTGGTGGGGAGAACCACAGTGGCTCTGAGGGCTCCTTGGGGTGGATGCTCTCCTGCAGAGCCTCCTGGATCCTGACAGCCCCATGATGGACCCCCCGGCTGGCAGACTGCAGCAAGTGCAGCCGGGCTGGTGGCAATGACCAGAGCACTCCAAGACAGGACTGCTTTGCTGTCCCTCAGCGAGGTATACAAGCAAGCAGGGAACCCTGAGAACGGTCTGTCCGGGGTGGAGGTAGGGTCCCTTTAAGCACAGAGCTCAGTTAGCATGTGGGGCTGTTGCCTGAGGCTAAGTCCTAACCTGATGCCCTGCCAGCACTGGTTCCACCCAGCCTTAACTTCGGTTCAGGGTCCACTCAGTGTGGATGAACTATTTCGAAATAGTTTTTGTGTATAGATATGTTATTTTGAATTAACTGTTTCGAAATAAGTTAACGCGAATTAACGCTGTAGCGTAGACATACCCTATGGTCGTGGGGATGAACTCCACCAGCCAAATGTGAGTAGTGAGGACATGTACTTTTAACTTTATAAAATAAGATGCTAAAGATGGACTGACTAAATTTGACCTAGTTTTGTAGTTAGACCCTCAGATGCATTAGATCTGGCCCCATAGGCTTGTGCATTTCAAGTGTTTCTAAATAGTCCTAACTGAGGGCTGCCCACCTTCTCCCTGTACTGTGCTGCCCAGTGCAGCTGAACTTGTCTGTGAAGACCTACGTTAAAAAAAAGCATTGAATACTTCAGTATTTTCCACGTCATCTGTGTGACGGGGTCCTGGAACCCCGCACGCCTCCAAGACTGGGCCCGATTAAGGACAGAGGCGGGCCACCTCCGCCCGACCCCGTGCCAGGAGAAAAGCTGGCAGCGGAGGCAGGGCCGGAGAGTGGTGGCCCGTCAGACGTCCGCGCATGCGTCTTGGGCAACGGAGGGCCAGACGCCGACGCATGTGCAGGAGGGAACTGACGGACGGGGAAGGAAAGGAAACGCCCGACGCAGGCACAGGAGAGGGGGCAGTGGCCATTAAAAAGGGGAGAGCGGACTGTACAAGGGGGGGAGAAAGAGAGGACTGAAGGGGAAGGGAGTTGGAGGCAGAGAGAGGAAGGCTGAAGGAAAGCTGGAGGAGAACAGGGGTTGAGGAAGTAGCCCAGGGTGGGCGGCTGGAGCTCCGCTTGCGGGTTGGCATGTTGCGGCGGTTAGCCCTGTCAGCCAGGTGGGGTGGTGGACAGGTAGGACACCCCTACCTTAGGGCCCTGGGCTGGGGCCTGGCGCGAGGGTGGGCCCAGGCCTCCCTCAACCTCCACTTGGGGCAATAGCGGAAGAAGGAAAGCCATGACTACCTTGCCGAAGGATTGCGGCGGGGAAATATGTACTAAAGAGGGAAGGGAGAGAGGGGACCCACAGGGGAAGTGGGACGGACCCCTTCACAATCTGTCACTAGGTTGCCTTCCCCTTTCTGTAGGGGTTCCACAATTTTCCTGGCCATCTTCTTGTTGCTAACATACTAGTAGAAACTGTTCTTGTTATCCATCATATATACCTTGCTAGCTGTAACTCCAATTGTGCTTTGGCCTTTCTAGTTACTCCCCTGCATATTCAAGCAGTATTTTTCAGCTCCTCCCAAGTCATCTGTCAAACTTTCTACTTCTTGTAAGATTCCTTTTCATGCTTAAGCTCAATGAAGATTTCTTAGTAAAGCCAAGCTGATTGCCTGCCATACATGCTATTCTTTCTGCACATCAGGTTGGTTTGTTCTTGCGCCCTCAATAAGGGTTCTTTAAAATACAGTCAGCTCTCCTGGACTTCTTACCCCTTCCCAGTTGTTCCGGAGGGAGTCAGTTTGCTTTTCTGAAGTCCAGGTTACATATTCTGCTGCTCTCCTTTCTTCCTTTCGTCATGATTCTGAATTTGACCATCTCACGGTCATCGCTGCCCTGCTTGCAACATACCTCTACTTCCCTTATCAATTATTCCCTATTTGTGAGCAACAGTTCAAGAAGAGCATGACCCCTATTAGATTCCTGCACTACTTGTTTTTCCAACATTCTCTAAAAACTTTTGGATTGTCTCTGCAGTGCTGTATTGCTCTCCTAGTGGATGTGGAGTGATTGAAGTTCACAGTGAGAACTAGAGCCTGTGATCTTGAAACTTATATTAGTTGTCCAAAGAAAGTCTCATTTAATTCATTCTCCTAGTGGTCTATAGCAAATACTAACCACAACATCACTCTTGTTGCTCTCACCTCTAATTTCATAGTGGAGCTCTGAGCAATCATACTGCTCTTACATACTGTTCAGCTCCTCCACCTTTTCTTCTCCACCTATCCTTCCTAAACAACGTATACCCATCTATGACCGTGCTGGATTTAAGGGATTTAAATAAATACATTTGAAAGTTTTAGTTCCGCATGTTATCTTTGACCCCAATAATTCCTTTGCTGTCAGTTATGGATTGATTTGCAACCATCGATCTAAAGGGTGCATATTTTCATCTCATTCATCAAAATCATCACAAGCATCTTTGATTCATAGTGGCTGGCCACCAATATCCATATATGGTGCTCCCATTTGGCCTTTCTGGGCACCCAGAATTTTTACAAACTGTCTGCAGTAGTAGTCATTTGAGATGAAGACACTGGATCAGTCATCATTCTTGACATGCTGTTATAGGAGGAGGAACTATGTTAATCAAATGTACTCATAAGACAGAGACAGATTTGGAGGGTCCAATATTCCAGATGATAATCTTAGGGACATCATTTTCTTTCCCTTTACATAATGTAGTTCTTATATTGAACTAATGGATGTAATGACTAAGACTCTGGGTATGCCTTTAAAAGCTGTTGAGGAGGACTTCAAACCCAGTGTTTGCTATTTTAGGTTAATATGCCACAAGCAGAATTATTTCATCTTTATTGCTAAACTTACTAAATCAGCTAAACCAATGTCTGGGGAAGCCAATAATCCTCTTGGGGGATCTGGTAAAGGTTTCAAGTGTTCCATATGCATCCACCCAAATTTCTCTAGTGGGAGAGGCCACAGTTCAGTGCTCTGAGAGGTATAAAGCATAAAACTCCTGATAAGGAGGTCAAGATGATGGATACATTAAGAAGAAAATCCTTTTCAGCTGCCCATTTGGAATGAGAATCTTGATATACAGGAAGTTATGGCATGATACTTACATGACTTATGGGAACAGTTATCATTCTTTGTTAATAGTATTATGTATGGCCAAAGTAATTTTATTCAAAGTACTTTCTAGTGTTTAAAAAGAAAAAAGAAAAAAAAAGTAGTAGGGATCTCCATCCACTATTGGACAAGAGGAAACTGAATTGTTCCATAAACAGGTTCCACTTCCGTTTCTGTAATTCCTTTTTTCCCAACAGAATTAGTTCGACGTTGTTGATTTAAAGTACGCTTATTTTCACATATCCATAAGACCAACTCACTGCAAATATCTACATTTTGTCATAGGAAAAGAGAATTTTCAATACAAGTTCCACGACTTTGGCCTGTCTATGGCGCTAAGCCTTTTTAAAAAAATGCTTGTCGGTGGTGATACTTGCGCACCTACGAGAGACAGGGTATTTTCATCTCCCCTTATTTAGATGATAGGTTTATCAAACTTCCATCATAGAAACTTCCCTCCATATTCATGTCCAAAACAAACCCTTTCTTTGCGTCATTAATGGATCTCCTGGCTTAAGCAACAAACATAACGCCCTATGTTATGCTCATCTACAAGTGAGGCATTTGGAATATTGGATACTGAAAAAATTCAGCCCCAGCATCAGCAAATAAGCATAGGATACTGACTACTTCAAGAAGGATAGGTGGACTCGTTACAATGTAATGTTTCCATCCTCCCATGTTTTCAGTGATAATCACTCTAGATGCATCCAATTTATGCTGGAAGTTTCTTATAAGTATTTGAATACAGGCAGTCCCCGGGTTACGTACAAGATAGGGACTGTAGGTTTGTTC
>JANRFK010004149.1:151793265-151812949 GCA_030068395.1 Apalone spinifera
AAGTAGGGATCCGATGTAAGTTGGATCCATGTAACCCGGGGACTGCCTGTAATTCAGGATCACTGAAGTAATTCAGAAAGGAAATTGCACATCAGCACCCTTGATTCAAGGCCCTCATAGAATCATAGAATACTAGGACTGGAAGGGACCTCGAGAGGTCATCAAGTGCAGTCCCCTGCCATCATGGCAGGACCTGGTACTGTCTAGACCATCCCTGATAGACATTTATCTAACCTGCTCTTAAATATCTCCAGAGATGGAGATTCCACAACCTCCCTAGGCAACTTATTCCAGTGTTTAACCACCCTGACAGTAAGGAACTTTTTCCTAATGTCCAACCTAAACCTCCCTTGCTGCAGTTTGAGCCCATTGCTTTTTGTTCTAGCCTCAGAGGCCAGGAAGAACAAGTTTTCTCCCTCCTCCTTGTGACACCCTTTTAGATACCTGAAAACCACTATCATGTCTCCTCTCAATCTTCTCTTTTCCAAACTAAACAAGCCCAATTCTTTCAGTCTTCCTTCATAGGTCATGTTCTCTACACCTTTAATCATTCTTGTTGCTCTTCTCTGAACCTTCTCCAGTTTCTCCACATCTTTCTTGAGTGGAAGAATGACTTCTCATGTCTTGCTCACAACACACCTGTTAATGCATCACACTGTTGACTCATATTTAGCTTGTGGTCCACTATAACCCCTAGATCCCTTTCTGCCATACTCCTTCCTAGACAGTCGCTTCCCATTCAAAGGGTGTGTGCTCCTAAGTGGAGCATTTTGCATTTGTCTTTATTAAACTTCATCCTGTTTACCTCAGACCATTTCTCCAGTTTGTCCAGATCATTTTGAATTATGACCCTATCCTCCAAAGCAGTTGCAATTCCTCCAAGCTTGGTATCATCTGCAAACATAATAAGCGTACTCTCTATGCCGATAATTAAATGGTTGATGAAGATATTGAACAGAACCGGTCCCAAAACATATCCCTGCGGAACCCCACTTGTTACTCCTTTCCAGCAGGATTGTGAACCCTTAATTTCTCTCTGGGAATGGTTATCCAGCTAGTTATGCACCCACCTTATAATAACCCCATCTAAATTGTATTTGCCTAGTTTATTGATAAGAATATCATGTGAGACCGTATCAGATGTCTTACTAAAGTCTAGGTATACCACATCCACTGCTTCTCCCTTATCCACAAGACTTGCCCCTCTAAATCCAGGACGATCCATTCAAAGGGAACTTCTATCAGGGGTAGTGGGACTAGGGGGGCCTTCGGTATCCTCTTAGGGCCAGCCTTTTGACGTTCAGGGCATTCCCACAAGCCGAGTGTATACCCCGCTGGCGCTCCTCCGTCTCCTGTCACTAGTACCTTTGTGCTGTAGTAACAGGCATTTATGGCTGAACCACCTTTCATTGTTTTTCATAAAGATAAAATAGAGTTATGCCTTCATCCAAAATTCTTGCCTGAAGTAGTTACTTAATTTCACACTAATCAGTCAGTCTACCTATAATTTTCCTGGGGCCTGTAGTCATTTAGGTGAATCAAAAGTGCATACTTTAAATTTAGATGGGACCAACAATGTCAATGATTCTGCTAATCTGGTTGGATCTTATTTAGGGAATAAAAAAGATCCACACAAACCATTTTTAGATTAGGTGGGTTATGTATTCATGAGGCTTCCAAGTCAGCATTAGTCCTATTCCCACCATTCCAATACAACCAAAGTAGTGGCTGTGGCTTTTAAAAGATACATCCCACTTATTGAAATGTACAAGGCAATGACATAGTGTTTGCCACACTTTTATGCAACATAATTTTTTAGACTTGGCATCCAGATCAGATACTACATTTGACAAGTCTGTTCTTCAGTCTTTGTTCAATAGGACTCTAGATCCCACAGAGCTTATGGCATTACTAGGGAAACTACTTAAAAAAGAAAATGAAATAACTGGAGTTTTCTGAGAGACACTCTGCATATTAACACTCCCTGCCCATCTTCCCCTATTTGCTGGAGTCTTAATACCTAATGGAAGGAAGTGAAGTGTCCAGAGTGCAATGCCCACTTCTATAGTCTGACCAGCAAAATATTTGCTACTGCTGGAGGGAAGGATACTTGAACACTTTAACTGCTAGTTTAAGTTCTATATCCAAACTGCATCCAGTCGGCATGTTCTATATGTGTGAATATGCAGAGTACCTCTTCAAGAACTCCTGTAAAAGGTAAGTAACCTGTATTTACATATGGTTTAACTTCTGATATGGCCAAATTGTATCTTAGTACTATGTAACCAGCCATTGTAAATGCAGCCACACCAGGTCTCAAGAATTGTGTTTTTAGACTTTGTCTACACTACAAAACTGATCTGTGCTGACAATTGACTTATTTGTTCATGTCTACACTTGAAACCTGTGTTCAGAACCGATTCAGCTGCATCTGTTGCTAGCAATGGGTCTCTTTTAATGTAGACAACATTTAAAACAGAATGTTAAGGTATAGATTTCATAATTGTGTATATATATGATTATATAATTCCTCTACAGACCTGCAGATTTTTTTTATTTTAATATATTTACTGGAACAATTGCCTTTCACCTGTGAAACATGCATTGCAAACGTGTTTGAGGGAAAAAGTTCAGTTTTATACTCTTTCTTTACTTAAGAACATCTCTCTCTCTGTGATGTCATTAAATTGAAGGAAATTGCCAAAAGACAGTGGAATTGGACCTCACGTTAAGGCCACAGCAGTGGTTTTCAATTTTTTTTTCTTTTTTCTTCAATTGAAGAAAATTGTTGATGACCATGACCTAACATAATTTGACTGGAATGTGGGCTTCAGAGTGGGGCTGAGGATGAGAGCTTTGACATGTAAGAGGGGGCTCTGGCTTTGAGCATGGCAGAGCTGTGGCAGGAGGGGCTTACCTTGAGCGGCTCCTGGGCAGCGGGGATGCTAAGATGGGCATCCTTCCTCTCCTGGTTCCATACACCATGCTGCATCCCAGAAGCAGCCAGGAGCAGGTTCCAAGCCAATGGGAGTGCGGAGCTAGTGCTCAGTGGAGAGGCAGTACGTGGCGCTCTGTGCACTCTCCACCCCCACTTAGAAGCCGGACTTTTACCAGCCGCTTCTGGGGTGCAGTGTAGTCTGCAGTGCCAGGACAGGCAGGTAGTGTGCTTGGTCGCCTGATCATCCTGAAGCAATGAGACCCAGTGCCTGACATTCCATGACCCAGTACTGGATTGCAACCGGTAGTTTGAAAACCACTGTGTTACAGGATAATTGGAGGTTGCATTTTTAAGTGATGCCTCTTCATTGTTAAGTGCGTATGACTGCAGTTTACATAATACTAAAATTGTTTCACTTTTGCTTAAGACCATGATTAATGTTGATTTATGTCCATTTACTTTTATATTGTTTTATAGAACATAATTTGTTTCTAAATTTCATAGATCATAAGTACACCACAAAGACTGACCAATTCAGGAAGTGTTCTGATTGGGAGCCCATATACTCCAGCGCCAGCAATGGTCACTCAGACACACATAACAGAAGCCACTGGCTGGGTTCCAGGGTAAGGATTTGTTTTGTTTAAAGATATGTGCTGAAAAGTGGGGGAAACGTGTTCAGGTTTTATTTCTGTATGCTCTTGCATGTGTATCTTGGCTCAAGTGTCCTAGTTCCCATACAATTCAAGGGGTGTGTGCTGTTATACGTATTTTATACTTTTAATGTTTGTAATATGTAAGCATGCAGCTACATGTACCAGTTATTTCAGTTTGGGTTCATTTCACTACCTAATTTGTATGTGGATTTGTGGTGACGTCTGTTTTCCTGAACTAATGGGAAGGACTAGTGTATTTGCGCAATTAAAACAAGTCCTTACTTTTCATAAATCCATACAGGATTTACAGTGTCCTTACTGTAGAGTATATTGTTTGCCAACAGTAGAAGGGTTTATCAGTCATGCCTTAACAGGCATTTTTTTTGAAACAGGACATAAAACTAGTAACAAACTCAAAATGATGTTGATGGCTGTGTTTTCTTATTACGGATCTACAGTGTCAAAATCACTTGACTTCACAGAGGTGTCTGACTGAGCAAGGTGCTTCGAGTTTTAAGTTTTTAAATCTTTCAAGATCCCTTTTTTTTTTTTTTTTAATTTCAGCATTCCTACACCGTTAAGTATCACAGGCTGATTCAGTGCTTTTGAAGATAACTTTTAATTTTTCAATTTTTCAAGTAAGATGTTCTGACAAGTATACACTGTAGCCCAACATCACCATATCCTTCCCTACAAATATTACTATTAATTTAAAATGGGTATGTGTATCTTTTGAATACTATAAGTATAATGCTATATGAGAGACCATGGTGAGGGATCACCTTATAAAAATCTAGACAGAGAGAAAAGGCACAATCTGTGTAAGTGGCCAGACCATGCTATATCAGCTATTAATATTATTGCTTTCACATTAATAATTTGCATTTCCTTCCAGGATTCTCAGGATTCTCAATTTTCAGGCATTAAGTAATCCTCAGTTTTCTAACCAGTGGCATGTATGTCAACAATATCTTTCCAATTCTAAAGATGGGAATATGGAGGCATGGAAAATTTAAGTGACTTGTCAAAGGGAACTTAGTAAGTCTGTTGCAGAAATGGCAATAGAATTTTTATATCAATCCTGACTCTTAGTCTGTGCTGGGGGTGGGGGAGAACCTCAGATTGAGGGGCTGGATGCAGCCCCCAGTTGGCCTGGATCCGGCCCCTGAGGGTTCCCACCAGCATTGGGGAGCCTGCGCTGGCTCTCCAACCCCTCCACTGTCATACTGCAGGGCTGGAAAACACAAAATCTACTACTCTGGGGCCCCCTAGGCTCTGATGTGCAAGGGGAATGGGAGGAGTGACTTGCTTTTTCTCAGTTGGCGGCCACATCAGTGGGGTTTATTTTTCTTTTGCTTCTCACTTGTGTGCGGCCCCCGACTGATTTTGTGTGTGTGTGTGTGTGTGTGTGTGTCTCTCTCTCTCTCTCTCTCTCTCTCTGGCCCCCAACCTAAAAAAAGTTCCCCACTCTGCTTTAGTCATAAGCTCTGTTAAGCTCTTTTTGCTCTGTGGCAAAAATGCCAGCCTGAACAACTTGACAAGTAAACTGCATGACCAGTTGGCCAATTTTTTAAACTTTTTGGAAGAACTAATTCTGAATTTTTGGGGAGAGTAAATCCAACATATGGCCTTTGTTGAGCTAAGGATAAGTCAGTAGGTTGGCCCATTCATGTTTTTTGTCTTTTTCTATTAGTCTGTATGCTACTGTGATATTTGGATTATATGATATCAGTTAGAGTGCCTATTAAATATCACTTGACATTCAGATTTCTGGCATAAATTATAGGAGCCTCTTTTCTTTTCCACATCTAGCATTGAAGGGCAATGTGACATCTGTGACTTGCAAAATTCTCTTGGGCTAAATCAGTGGTTCTCAAAGTGTGGTCCTCAGATCACTCATGGTCCACAACCACCTTGCAGGTGGGCTGCGAGCTACAGGCTCGCCCCCTTCCCCTCATAGTAGGGAGTCCAGCACTTTGCCCCCCAGCTGCTGAGACCTCCTGTGTCCCCCACCCGCTGAGATCCACTGGGACTCCCATGCCCATTCGCGCTGAGACCCCATTATTGCACCCAATCTCCCAGCCATACTCCCCACCCACTCCTGCACCCATTTTGTCATCATGAGTGGTTGGCTGGTGGTCCCCTGAAAGGTCTGCATTGAGCAGGGTGGGCCACAGGCAAAAAAGTTTGAGAACCACTGATCTAAATGCTTATTTATAACCTGTTGATGTTTTGATCAAGATTCTCAAGTTCTGTGTGCGAATGCTACACTAGGTGTGCATATGCCCAATTCATGCAAGATCAGATTCTTTTGATAGCAAGGCCACATATGTACTCTGTGCTGCCTCATGCTCCTAAATGAGGGCTTAAAGGTAGAATAGCCCTGACTCTCCCATAGTTCCTTCTTACCACCAATGGCATTGAGAGAGAACCTAATACCATGTGTTAGACTCCAAATTTTAAGAGCGTAAATCCTACCTTCCTGTGAATGACTGATTCCTAACAAGGATGGGTCAACCCTTTCTGCCTAGGGGAATTCCATATCCCAGACAGGTGCTCTATGTCCAAGTCATTTTCTTCCAGGACTTGCAAATACAAAGACACCCAGTTCAAGTTGTCTCTGTCATAGCAATCGAAGAAGATAACTTTAGACCCAGAAATGAAGATCACTTCTCGAGTAAGACCAGATTAGCCAGCACTGCCCAGAGCTCCCCTGAGCACACATCATACTTCAGGATCAATCACTGGATAAAAGCAAAGACATCAGGAAGTCATCACTGAAAGCCTTGTTCTCCCTCGAGTGGTGTCCCTGTGGGTGCTCCACTCAGGTCTCGGTGCATCCTCGGACCACTGATCAGAGATTTTTGTCTAGCAGTGCCTCCCCCACCAGGCATGCGCAGTTGCTGTCTCTCACTGTTTTCATCTGTTAGGTTCACATACAGCTCAAGCCTCCCTCAGTTCCTTTTCTACCGTCCTCGGCTGAAGACGGAGTCACATTAATGCTCTCCTTTCTTACAGAAAATAGTAAAATAGTTTAGTTAGTTAAAACAGTTGTTCATAGTTTTAATCAGTTTATACTTAGTTTTACCTAGTGCTCTATTTTACGAGGAAAAAAACCCAAAACACTTCCCCAGGGTTTTCCTTTTTGCCTTCCTACTCAGCATTTTTTTCCCCAAGTTTTGAACCCTCACATTCATTCAACATGCCAGGCTTTCCTGGTTTTAAGAAATGCAAGTCATGTCAGGACTCAATGCCAGTTTCTGACGGACATGCCTTTTGTATTAAATGCTTAGGCAAAAACCACAAAGTGCAAAAGTGCCCACATTATCAAAACATGACAGTCAGAGCAAAAATCACGAAATGAGGTTGAAAAATCTTCTGAGGGAGAAACCCCTCCAACCACTGGGGGATAAGTCCCCAAAGACATGGGCTTGCTCATCGCCCCATAGAGGCGCTTCAGTTGCATGCACTTCCCCAGCACAATCACTGCCTGCCACATCCCAGACCACTCGTTCCCTGGTGCTGTCAACTTCCGGCACAGTGGAGAAACGTAAACCAACCTCAGCAAAGAAAGCAGAGTTGGAACCGAAATGGCAAACCGCCCCTTTGGCAGCCTCCAATGCAATCAAATGACTGGCACCAACAAAGCCAGACATGCTGCCACTGTTGGCACCTCAAAGACAGCACTGGAGCATAAAAAAGCGATGAGCAAAATGTGGCACGTAGAAAAAGACTCGCAACAAGCCACACTATCTCCATCGGTGCAGGGAGTAGCTTCACCATGCTCTCCAACAATGCCTCACTCCAGTCCGCATAGGCAAATGGCGGAAATACTTTCTTACTCTCCCACACCAGTGTGGAAGCCAAGGGATTTGTATGTAGCCATTTTGACCTTTTGGTTATGCTAACTCATGTTAACTAAGACCTAACAACTCAGAGTACTGGGAGAGATGCTCTTTTCCCTCTCGTCTCTCTTGTGCTTGAGATAAGAATAGAATGCTGACTCTAGTGAAGACCTTGAGATGAGGTGGGGTCTGAAAGGAATTGTTATGGAAAGGGGAATAATTGTTTATTGTTATTGTATATAAACAGACACTATATATATTGGCTTCTAATTGTTTTGTATTTGACGATCTGCCTAGCAGCAGCTTCTTCCCTTGCAATATTGCGCGAATAAACTGTCTCTGACTTCTTGTTGCTTACAAATGCAGAGTGAAGGCCTGTTTTCTTCCACACCAGTGTCACCACAAATAGCACATGGCTCCGAGCAGGGGAGTAGATTTTCATCACAGCACTCATCCCCAACGGGATCAGTGGCTTCATGGTGCTCCACACAGCACCAACCTTTCCAACAACCCCCACAACTTCTGTGATTTAACCATCCATGGCCATATCCACTGCAACAGTTTCAACCTCAGTGTCCTCTTTGGGAGCAATGGCACCAATATCCCACCAGCTTCTCTCATTGCCACCGCCCATGCAATACACCAGCCCCTACACCAGTGTATACAGCTACATGGTCTCCAACTACCACTGCATATTCAACACCATCTTGTCGCCCTCCTTCGATAATAACCCTGGCAGATCCAGGAGATAAAGATGAAAACTTACCTCAAACTGATTCAGAGACCTCTTCACAGGGCCCACAATTTTCTGCTTCACCAGATGAAGCAGTTTTTCAATCATCGTCCTCTTCACCAGTGGACAACCTGAAACAATTCTAAGAATTATTCAAGTCAGTAGCTCAGTTGCAGAACCTTACACTCCAAGAGGTGCAAGATAAACAATACAAATTACTCAAAATATTACAACCCTCTACGTCCTCCAAGAAAGCATTACCTATCAATGAGGCTGTTATGAAGCCATCAGATGTACTCTGCCAGACGCCAGCCTCTATCCCCACCTCCCACCAACCGGAGAGCGGAAAGAAAATACTTTGTCCTGGCTAAAGGGATGAATTTTCTTTTCTCACATCCCCACCTGAATTCATTGGTTGTGGACTCCATTCATCGTAGATCAAAGCACCATCAATAAAAGTCTGCGCCTCAAGAAAAAGAACATAAATGTCTGGATCTCTTCAGGAGGAAAGTATACTCCGCCGCCACCCTCCAGTTCAGAATATCTAATTACATCGCCCTTTTGGCTAACTATAATCATGCCAATTATTCCAGATTACAAGACCTCTTGCAGGACCTTCCTGAAGATCAGAGGCCTCATCTACAATCCATCATCAAAGAGGGCCAATCCATAGCAAAAACAGCTCTCCAAGATTAAATGGATATGGCTGATACAGCATCTAGAACCAAAGCTATAGCTATAGTCATGCACAGGGCATCAGGGTTACAATCCTCGGGAGTCCCAAAAGAGTTACAGATGAAGGCGGAGGACCTCCCCTTTGACAGAAATAATCTGTTTAACACCTCATCTGTGTTTGTGGCACTCAATGAAAGACTTCCGTACCACACTGTGTAATATAGGCATGTATATCCCACCTAATAAGACACAGATACACCCCCATACCGAAGACCAAGGGATGTCAACTACCAAACGCAACAACAGAGGCCGTATGATAACAGGCTCAAGCAATGTCCCAAAAGAAGGAGGGTTCAACACAACCAGTTTTCCAACTCTCAGCCCGCTTCAAACAAACAAAAATGTGAAGTTTTGGTCGGGGGTCTGAGTGACCACCCCAAAGATCCAGTGCATCCAAACACAATGTTCCATCACCCTTTGAGACCCTTTTACCAACAATGGGGCCCTTATTACTACAGACAAATGGGTTCTCGAGATCTTCAAATTGGGCTACTTCTATACCCCCTACCCAACCTCCTTCCCCATCTCTCTTCAGGGACCCCTCTCATGAGCCACTGTTACAAGCAGAGGTGCAAAAACTACTCACCCTGGGGGCTATAGAGCCAGTTCCCGCAGAGTTTCAGGGAACTCTGTTCTATTCCAATTATTTTCTAACTGCCAAGAAAACAGGTGGTTGAAAGCCAACAGGTGTAAGGCGCTTTGTGAGGTGGTGTCGGTTGGGAACATAGATGGTTGCCTGCAGTCCTGGTTTGCAACCTTCTATGTTCCCAACCAACACCGCCCCACAAAGTGCCTTACACTCCCACCAGTAGTACTACAGTCTCTCAATTGGTGGACCTTTCCAAACAATCTACTAGCTGGCGTACCTTTCCATCGCCCAGACTCGCCAGTAGTGGTCACGACCAATGCATCACTTCTGGGATGGAGCACCCACTGCTGCACAGGAATGGTACAGGGCAGATTATCTCAACCCAAGATGCACCTCCATATCAATGTCCTGGAACTCAGGGCCATTCGCAAAACATGTGCTCACTTCCTCCCCCTTCTAAAGGGCAGAATCATTTGTATCCTCACGGACAACACGCCCTCTGGTTTACATCGGGCACCCTCCCTTGATTGATTACACTCACTGTGTTCAGAGGCCATCAGATTTTGGAACTGGTGCCACAAGAACCAGATAACCCCAACTGCCACTTACATATCAGGCCAACAAAATATTCCAAATTGAGCAGGCACTTACCTGAACAGCATAAGTTGGAACTCGGTCTCAATGTTCTTCTCCCAGCTTTCCAACATTGGGGGATCCCGCTCATAGATCTATTTGCGAAGTAACCAATCTCAAATGCCACTGATTCTGCTCCCAAGTAGGTCAGGGCAAAAGGTTGGAGGGAAATGCTTTCACCATCTGCTGGACCACTCCCCTACTCTGATTTCCTACCGATTCCTTTACTCTCCAGAGTAATCAACAAGATCTGCTTGGACTGGTCTTTCACTAATTCTGATAGTTTCCTACTAGCCGAGACAACTTTGGTTACCTTACCTACGTCACCTATCAATAGCTCAACCGAATCCTCTCCCCATGAGTCCGCACTTACTAACCCAGCACCAGGGCAAGACCCACCTTTACATGAAAACCTGAAATTCATAGCATAGCTTCTCTATGGTTCCAAGATGAAGAACTTACCTGCTTGGAGAGAGTTAAGTGCATCCTACTGAATAGTTAATGCTCCTCCACAAGATATATCTACCAAAACAAATGGAGAAGTTTTCAGGAGTGGTGTAGAATTTGTCAATTCCAACCCAACACGACTCCCATACCTACCATAAAGTAGTACTTGATGGATCTCAGTGACACAGGCCTTTCCATCAGCTCAATTCGAGTCCATCTCTCTGCCATCACAGCCTTCCATGAACCAGTCGATAATCTCTCTCACTTTACACATTCCATGATGAAGTGTTTCTTAACAGGCTTGCGGAAAATACATCCAAATTTACACCTGCCTATACCTCCTTGGGACCTAACCCTCATACTTGATACACTTACTAGGCCATTCTTTGAACCACTAGCCACTACCCAACTGCAATGCCTATCCATGAAAGTGGCTTTCCAAGTGGCAATAATATCTGCGAGAAGATATCTGCGGTCCTCATGGCTTACCCACCATACCCTACATTTACTAAAGGTTGGGACTTCCACCTGAATGAGCCCATATACTTACCCACATGTTTTCCTAAATCTCACATCTTTCCAAGAGAATCCATCTTTCACACTCTAGATTTAATACCTTTTATTTAGAGAGGACCAAGGAGTCCAGGAAATCAGACAGACTCTTCATCTCAGCCATTCTGCACAGTGGATTTCCAAGTGGATTGCGAATTGCATATACACGTCCTACCAGCTGTGTGGAAAAGAACCACCACAGACCACTAGAGCACACTGCACACTTGCAATAGCCACATCAACTGCTTTCCTACTTAATGTGCCACTAGCAGACATTTGTAAAGCAGCGACATGGTCTTCCTATTATACTTTTGTACATTATGCTCTACAGAAAGGACCCATACCTTCCACCACTCTAGCAGATGCAGTCCTTGCTTCTTCACATAAATAACTCGAATACTCACCACTATATGGCGGGTACTGCTACTAAGTCACCTGAGTGGAGCACCCCCAGGAACATCACTTGAGGGACTAACCCTGTGCAGGAACAGTGGTTCTTTGAGATGTGTGTCCCTACGGATGCTCCACTACCCTTCCTTCCTCCCCTCTACTTGGAGTCCTTTATCTGATTTCCCATAGAAAAGGAACAGAGGGAGGCTTGTGCCATGTGCACACCTAACAGATGAAAATAACAGAAGATGGCAACTGTGCATGTGCAGCGCAGGAGGCACTGCTAGGCAAAAATCTCCAATTTTTGGACGCACTGAGACCTGAGTGGAGTACCCACAGGGGGCACATCTTGAAGAACCATTGTTACTGCACAGGGTGAGTAACTTCTTCATACTGATGTTTCATCATCAACTGCTCTGGGACCTTCACTGATGGCTCCATCACAGGCATACCAAGCAGCATGTAGGTAAAGACAATGTTCATTTACAGAGACAGATGGTAGGCACTATAGCACTAGATATGAAGGGAGATTTCAGAGGGAGAACACAAAACATCACTCCTTGAAGGATAGAGCATTTGAGTTCTCAACCAGACTAGGAGCAGCAAAGGAAATGAGACCTGTAGCTATCCATCTGGTGCACATGAAGTACCTATGATTTAGAGTATGGACCAATCATTAACAGTGTAAGATATTGCCTTTCAGGCTCTCCAAGAGCTTTTACAGAGTGCCTAGAAGTTGTTGTGAGGCATCTCCGAAAGGAAGGTATTCCCAATTACCCTTACCTGAATGTCTGGCTGACTCAGGGCAGGTCCCAGAAAGAGGTGGTGGCAAGCCTAGGATATGTCCTGTTCCAGTTCTCTGAGCTAAGGTGTTCATTACATCTCTTAACCCATCACAAATGATAACATTCATAAGAGCCTTGAAACCTAGATTAGAGAAAGCATACCTTCTTACAGACAAATTCCTATTGATGCAGTAGCTGTCACTTAGATATGGAGGAGAGGGGGTTCCACATCAGTGTCCTGAAGCTCAGCCACATCAGACCAGCTCCTTGGCCTTCCTACCTTTTTTCAGAATTTTACAGTGACGATCCAAACAGACAGCATATCAGTCATGTGCTTCATCAACAACCAAGGATGAGCATGCTTGTCTCCTATCTGTCTAGAATCTATCAAGCCTTGGAGAGGGTGCCACCAACAGAGGATAACCCTGTTCGTTCTTCACTTATGGACTGTGTTAACAATGACTTGGCAGGCTTTCAGAGCTGACAGTCTCCATCCAATCACAAAGAGTTCCTCTGGAGATTAATCATAAAGCAGGAGTCTCATAATAAAACTGTTTTGCCACCAATGACTATATCAGGTGTTCCAGAGTGGACAAGAGCCTAGGCTCCTTGGCTGATGGATGCCTTCCTTCTTCAATGGTATACAGCGCCCACCCCACCTCCCCTTCCACGAGTTCCACTGGTCCCCAAAGTTATTTCCAAAATCAGGAGACAGCTGTGATCATTCCCATGGCTTCATACTGGCCAAGACAATTCTGGCTGACAAACCTGTAGCAATTGTCAATTTAGCTTCAGTTACCAAACTTCCTAGACCTGCTTTCACTGCAGCACAGTCAGATACTTCATTCTGATCTTAAGTTGCTGCACCTGATAGGCTTGGATATTGGCCAGATAAAGAAAGGGACTGCTCTAGAAAAGTCTAGAAGATCCTGATATATGTCAGGAAGGTGTTTGTCAAATGGAAGAGTTTCTCAATTAGAGCAGTTCAGCTGGGCCTGCACCATATGTAGCCTTCAGTATTACAGCGCCTCAAGTAGTTTGGTGCATTTACCACACTCCAATCTTTCATTCAGCTCTAATGGAACTGTATTAGTGAGTCTTCTCTCACTTGATAATATCAGTGTCGCAGTGCCTGGTCAGAGAACCTGCCTGCAACCTGTATTCCTCTCAGGAATCATGGGATCTCTCTTTGAGTTCCTTTCAGAATGCTCAGAGGGGTAGTCATGTTAGTCTATAACTTTAAAACAATGAGTAATCCTATGGCACCTCAGAGACTAACAAATGTATTAAGTCATGAACTTTTATGGGTAAAATCCCCACTTCATCAGATGAGTGGGAGTGGAACTTACAGAATTCAGGGTATATATAACAGCAAAAGAAGTTACCTGTAAATTGTAGGACCAGAGTTGTTAAATCTAATTGTCAGGCTGGATGTGTGTCATTCCTAGCATGTGACGTGGCAATATGAATATCAAAGGTAGGGAAGTTGCCTTTATAGTACATTAACCAGTTAAGATCTTTATTCAAGCCTAAGTTGATAGTGTTGCACTTGTAAATGAACTCCAGTTCAGTTGTCTCCCTCTGTAGTTGGGTGCTAAAATTCTTTTGTAGAAGAATGACTACTTTTAAATCCATTATTTAATGTCTATGGAGGTTAAAATGTTCCCCTACAAATTTGTGTCACCATTCCTGATGTCTTATTTATGTCCAATTACCCTTTGGCATAGAGACTATAGAATGCTGGTGGTCATTTCACTCTGAAGTCTATCTTCCTAGTTGCTGTCACTTCAGCCGAGAGAGAGTGCAAGTTCTAAGGTGCTTATGGTAGGGATATAAAGGGGTGATCGGTTACCCAGTAAGAATTGCCTTACCTGCATGCTTACCTGGTTAACCGGCACCTGACCCGGCCAGAGCAGCCCAGCATTCCGTGACATGGGAGGGGAGGCTGCTCCAGCCCAGCCAGGCCCACTGTGCCATGCCACAGGTGGGGGGCTACTCCAGTGGCCCCTCGCCAATGGCACAGTGCAGCAAAGTTTAACAAATTAACATTTGAAATGGGATTTTACATCCCTAGCTTGTGGCTGATTCTCCTTCCTTGATGTTCCATGTGATATGAGTTTAGCATTATCTATCCATAAATGCATCAGCCAGCTGGTCTGAAAATTATATCTGAATCAACCTGTCTGCCTGCCTTCTTCCCAAACCCCCATTCTTACCTAGAGAAGAAGTTATACACATTGAATGTTTTAAACAGCTTGCCTTCCTGCTATGACAGGGGTGGCCAACCCATTAAATGAAGAAAACAGCGAAAAAATGCGAAGCGCTGCACGATAATTTTTTTTAGCAATTTTTGTTGAGGAAAAAAAGACACTGCCCCTTTAAAAGAAAAGACAAGGCTTTTTGGCCACATCAGGCTCCCGTTACCCACCGCTGTCTTGGTGATGCCATTTTGAATCACTGCACCAGACAGCTCCCCTGCCCTGGAGAGCACAGGGAGCCGGGGCCATTTCTAGAGGCACAGGTGGCTTCGCGAGCCTCAGGGGAGGCTTTGCGAGCCTCAGGGGGGAAGAGCCGCATGAGGCCCACGAGCTGCAGGTTGGCCACCCCTGCACTATGATATTCTGTTCTTTGCATCATGCTGCATCCAAAATCTTAACTGTTTTTCACTTAAATTCTCTCAGATGACATTTGCATTATTTTTTCTCTCATCATAGTTTGCATAGTACCTATAACTGTACTTAAAAATGAATGATTTTTTAAAATATCCAAATATAAGTCTGTTAACATTCCAATATAGAAAATGTATGGATTTTCTTGGGTCCCTGCATAAAAGATAGATGTTATATTAAAAAAAAATGTTTCCTTCTCCCTAGGGACAGAAAACGGGCTCGGGAATTTATAGAATCAGACTTTTCAGAAAGGTGAGTATTGCTGAACGTGTTCTGTATGTATATATTTGTAGATTTACTCTCTATTCCATATTGAGACAGAGAGATGTTCAGTTCCCATTTTGTGGTCTTTCATTACTTTAATCCCTTAGCGAAACTACTTTAATTAGAATACAAGTTGAACCTCTTTAGTCCAGCACCTTGAAACCTGACCAGTGCTGATCCAGAGAATTTGCTGTACTATGGGAAGTCAATATTGTCTAGCAGCTTTACCAACACTCCCACTGCTTATTGGGCTCTAAAAAGACATTTGGGTTAAATTAAAGCTAAATAACACCGAACATTGAGAGCCAGGACTGTCGGCTGTAAACAAACTTTATGGGACTGTGGTAAACTTGACCACACCCAGAATAAGTGCACATAACTGGCTAACTAAAATAATGCCAGACCATGGATATTGCCAAACCGGAGGGTGCCAGATTAAAGAGGTTCAATCTCTAGTATGTGTGTAGTCATCATAGAGACAGAAAAGAGAGCCATTAAAAATAAACATTTTTCCCAGAAATGGAATGGTTCTGGTTTTCTGTGTAACTAACACAGATGTTAAATTATGTTTCTGTAAGTACTGCCCATGTGGGTAATCCACTCCACATATTTATCTATTAACATCTCTGCAATTCAGATCAGAGATTTTAGGTTTCAGTGTCTATTTGGCCCACATATGTGCTTTTCCCATCTCTAGAGCCCTGCAAATCTGCAGATGTGGATGCAGATGTCCGTGGCTCATTTTTTGTGGATACAGATGCGGATATAAATTTTATATTTAGAACACCGTGAACTTGTAGATATCCAATTTATATCTACAGTAGGGATGTAAAAAGTTAACCTGTTAACCGGTAGGGGCTGAAGTAGTTCCCTGCCCTCCCCACTCTTCTAGCCCTGCAGAGCCTGCCAGAAAAGCCCCTGTACATGGTGGGCCTGGCCAGCTCCTTTCTGTCTGTTGCAGGTAACACTCTGGCTCCCCTTTTGGCCACTTGCTCTCTTATATGTCTTGCTATGAAAACCGTTCTTACTGACCATCATGTCTACTTGGACAGTGGGAAAGAGGCGCACTAATAGCAGATCTCATTTACAGTCTTTTTCAAAGTCAAGATTGCATGAAGACTATATCCTAAATTCTTACTAGAAATGCTTTCAAACTTCTACATAAATCAGCTTATCTGCCTCCCAGTCTTCTTTCTTAAACCACACCAGAACAAAAGGGAGGCAGCATTACAGATTCTTTATGTCAGGAGAGCATTAGCCATCTATTTAGATGGGACTAAATCTCTCAGAAGATCTCCCAGACTATTCCTCTTCACTGGAGACAGATGTAAGGGATCCCCAATTTCTAAACAAAGACACTGTAAATGGACATCGGACTGCATTAGGTATTGCCATCAGGCTCATGACCTTCAACTGCCTTCTGCAGTGCAAACTCATTCTACAAGCCTTTCTCAAGAATATTCCAATCACAGAAATATACGAGCAATGATGTGGACATCTGCTTATTCATCTGCTAAACATTATACAGACACAAATCAGCATCCGATGCCATATTTGGTACCGCCATATTTGGTACCACCATATTATCTTCAGACTTAGATTTGACTTTGAAGAACCAGTCCTCTATTAAGACTACTGCTGTATAATCACCTATGGAGAACCCATAGGTACGCTACTCAAAGAAGAAGAAACTGTTACTCACTTTGTGCAGTAACTATGGTTCTTCAAGATGCATGTACCTGTGGGTGCTTTACTACTCATCTTCCTTCCTTCTGTTTTAGCGATCTTATCTGTGAGCTCTGTGGTAGAAAAGAAAGCTGATGGTATTTCACCCACACAATGTTATTTGGCACCAGTGCAAAGCATGAGATGAAGAGAGAGCACGTGTGTTGGCAGAATGATCCCTTCTACCTAAAATATCTAAACTGAGGCACACAGACTGGATGGAGCATCCATAGAGGGACATCTCAAAGAATCACAGTAACTGTGCAAGATCAATAACTTTTCACTTTGCTACCAAAAATATCTCTTGCGTTCATTTCTTTGAGTACGTAGGCTTGTCCAGTTTTACTAACTGGATAAAATAAATTATTTACACATACTGCTATTCTTTCTCTTCACCATCTCCTCCTCTTTTCCAGTGTAGTTTTGCACACTTTTCCTTTCAAATACTTGCAAAGTATATGTGTGAGGTTGCCAAAGCCAATTTTTAAAACATTATATTTTTCTACAGTTTCCTAGAATTGACACTCTAAGGGGCAAAATTTTGCTTTCCAGTGTGTTTCCACAGATCCCTTCAAAATGAATGTGAGAATTTGGCCTCATTTCTATTAGTTTTGTAAACCAATTGCCCATAAATATATTGATAGATTTGACCAAGTTGTAAAGTGGTATAAAAACCTTTTAAGTGATATAATGACTTAAATAATAAAGGCCAGACTAATACTTTATTTATTGAAATAGGATTCCAGATTTTTGTTCTGTCCAGAAATGCTGAGTGGAATACTGGCACAGATTGCCATTCCAGAATGTAAATAATGCATTATCTGGAAAGCATTTTTGTTTCCAAATTAACATCACTGTCAAGGAAGAAGAATAATACAGTTATAGCTTGCTCGTCCTAGCCTATGTCAGCTATATAATGTAAATGTTTTTCTTCTCTCACATCGGGAATGAAGTCAGTACTTAATAAAAAGTATAATTGATTTTATAAGTGGGAGAAAGGCAGACGTCAATATATTTTGCATCAATTGCTTACACAGTGCAAAATTAATGCAGAAGTGAAAATGTCTCTTTTCTAGAATTCATTAACTCTGAATCCACTGCAAGATATAAAAAATTGCAAATTGTATTAATTTACAATTATTGTCCAATTTGTTAGGCTAATTAAGAAGCTTAAAAAAGAGAGAGCAGGTCAGCTTCTGTCTTTGTGTTTCACAATGAATTTGGCTAGTTTTATTCAAGACATGGTGATGATTTTTTTGTCAGCATCTGGAATGATGTACTCATTAACACTGACAAGAAGTTCCCTGACAAATATTTAAGGAGCCTTGCATTCTTTTCCCCCTTTCTCTCCCCTCCCCCCACTCCCCCACACCTGATGCAAGCCCTTGATTCCCTTCTATTTTCACTTTTATATAAAACACACTTCTATAAGGTCAATAGACAATGTTTCAAACAATTTAAAAAAATCCAGTGAAAACACTTGTAAAAAAAACCCACTCACCAAATAAACACTCCTGCAATGTTTGAATATCAGACATTAAAACCTGAAAATGAACCAAGCCTCCTGGAGATTGTGGTCCAATTTGTAAGAAGTGCAAAAAGTAAAAATCTAAAAAATCCAGTTGGTCATTCATAATGAATAATAAATAAATTGAATTTTTTTAGATTTTTGCTTCAATAATTTAAAAGTTAGTTAATACAGACCAAAAAGTTTATTTGCAGCGTATGTTTAAATTGAAAGCTTCCTTTTTACAATGGAAAAATGTTCCATTGCAAGTACATTTTGAAATACATGCTCAGTTTATGGATGTTAAATTCAACTGATCTTGTTTACATTGGATTCATTACCATATGATTTTTTACTCGCAGAGGGAAGCATATAGAAATTAAATTAAATTTATATGTTGTTTTTTAAATGGAGTTCTCTAGGATCTTAGAATCTCACATGCAGCAGATATATGAACTCTTCACATCAATGGCCAGTAGTTTCCAGGTATTGAATCCACTGTTGGTAGTAATCAGAGAGTTAAACTCACTGACATCCAAGTATTATGACAGATCTCTGATTAAATTGAATAGGTATTCTATTGTGCAATACTGACTGCAGAGCCTTTTTGTTTTAAAGCTGTAATGATTAATTGTCAGTTTTTAAGCACAATAAAACATACTTTTATCTCTTAACTGGCTTTCTTAGTACAGAAATGGCTTCCAGGCAAATCAGAACTTGATGACTGAGCACCACATAATGTTCTCTTTTGTTCATGCTATTTCTTAGACAAAACGTTATGAAATTGGCACCCTAAAAGAATTACAAATAAATCTTTCTTGCACAAAGTGTCCAAATATGTCAAAATATTAATATTATATAATAGTCACTGGTATTTGGATGAAAGAATTGTAACAAGTTCCTTCTCCAAAAGATAACATTTTAGCTCCAGAATGAGGTGCCTTACTTTTATGGCCTACTTTTTGCTTATCTCAATAGCCTTCTGCTGCTGCTTTTTGTTGTTGTTGTTGCAAGTACAGAGGCATGTTAGCTTTAGAGTCACCCTTTTAAAGGTGAGCTTGGCCGTATGTTTCCTGATAAAGCAAAAATTGCCCTGTATGATCAGCCATTTTTCTTTGGTAAAATCCCTACCCTCTTCACAATTACCATGAATCTGTCTGCACGCTGCAAGGATATGTGTGCAGAGGTGTAGCAAAGGCAGTGTGGGGGGGGGGGG
>JANRFK010004149.1:151814475-151838935 GCA_030068395.1 Apalone spinifera
CGGAGGGGTCAGTTGCCCCTGGGCACCATGCTAGGGAGGCTCCAATTTAATCCCGTTCTGCTCCTCCCGTTATCCCTTCAGATCAAGTGCTCCTACTCCGCCTGCCACTGGCAGCTGGAGTCTCCTCCAAGCCTGACCCTGCTCCAAGCCCTACCCTCCTCCATCTCCACTGGAGGGTTAGTGCATGCGAGAGCCCGGCCCCAAATTGTAGGGGGTGGGGGAAGATTCAGTAAAAGTTCCCCTCAGCTGTGCACCAGGTTTGGGGCCGCACCACATGGCGGGGGGGAGGGGGGAATGCAAATTTTTCCTTTGCCCCTGGACACATAACACCCTCGCTACGCCTCTGTATGCATGGGAGGAGAAATTGCTTCTGGTATAATCCATGACAAACAAGAGAACAGCTAGAAACTGGCCCATATAATAAAACAAATTATTTTTGCTGTTAAAGTACATTTTTCCCCCTTTTAAGAAATTCATAATATGTCATTGAGAATGTTGCAGGTTTGCAAGATCAGGCCCAACTATTACATTAATATAACACGTCTGAACATCTCTAAAAACCTAATTGTTTTTAACACTTGTTTCCGTTTAGTCCTGTATAGGAAGTACGCCCTTCCTCAGAAACTGTACAATTGATCAAAAGAAAAGGAAACCATTGTATCACTTTGACATTTTAAAATATTTTTAACCTAGATAATGCTTTCAATAAATACAAGGCATGGAGTTTCCATTACAGTTATACCAGTAAAAGCTAGGCCGCCAGTAAAATCATCTTGCAAATGACTAATATTTTGCTGATGTTAATTTAGAAGGAATTTGCATGCAAATTATTTTTCAATAGAGCAAGCCTCCTTCTCTGGTTACCACTCCTACTATTCTACTAATTTTGATGTTCTTGTTGGGAAGGATTTATGGTGACCTTTTGCAAACAGGAAGTGATTCAAAATTTCATATTACATCTTTCATAATAGAGCCACGTCTTTTTGCAATTGCATTCTGTGGGACCAGTCCAGGTGTGTCTTATATTACTTCACCTAGGGTGTGTCTAGACTACAGGGTTTTGTTGACAAAAGTCCACTTTTGTCGACATATACCTGCATCTACACTATCGCCGAGTTCTGTCGACATAATGTTGACAGAACTCAGCAGTTTTGTCGACGGCAGTAAACCTCGTTCTGTGAGGAATAACACCTTTTGTCGACAGAGTTCTGTCGACAGAAGGAGTTATTGCATCTATACTATCCTTTGCATCTACACTGTCATGTTGACAAAGCGGCTTGCTTTGTCGACAGAACTGGATGTAGTCTAGATGCTCTCTGTTGACAAAGCCTCTGTCGACAAAAGCCTGTAGTCTAGACGTACCCCTAGGGTTTAAACCAATAATTCATTAAAGTAAATGAAAAACTATTTACTTATTTGGATTAGGGATGTGAAAGTTTAACCCATAAGCATCACCTTTAATGAGTGATGCTTCCTCATTTTGGTTGACTGGTAAGGGCTGAAGCAGCTCCCCACTTGCCACAGGGAGAGAGCTGCCCAGCCCCCCCGGGGCCGGCAGTGGACAGGGGCTGCTCTGGCCGCCTGGAACAGCTTCTGTCCACAGCAGGCACGGGCACAGCACAAGCAGAGGCCACTCATGCGTCACAGGCAGGAGAACCACTCCAGCCTGGCCACAGTTGGTGGAACAGCCACTCCAGTCCAGCTAGGCTAGAGTGGCCCCCACACCTGTGCCTCCTTTAATCAGTTAACTAGTTAAACAGATTAACCAATTAAACAGGGTTTCACATCCATATTTTGGATGCTATATTGAGCCCATAAATTTCTTATTCTATTTTACTGTTTGCCTTTATTTGCTTGTTTAGCTACTCTGTGCAAGAAATGTAGAACTAATTTTTATTGATAGCTGGATGCTTTAGTCAGGCATCTAACTGCTGCTAAAACTGAGCTTATCTCTGACTTAGTCAACTGAGTCAAATGTTAAACATATTGTGAAGATTTAAAATGGAAAATCTATGTAGGGTATCAGATATCACTGCTTTTTTAATTAAGATTTTGTCACTGTCAAGAGACATTGGTTTTGTAGACGAAGACACTATCTCATGTTAATATAATAAAGGCTGTACCAGAAAGGGGTTCTCTGTGGTAAAAGCGGGGCTGAGCCGTGACAATGGCTCTATGCTCTCAAAAGACACAGAAAATGATCTTCAGAACTTCATGTGGCATTATTTTACGCTTGTCCGCATGAGAACTGTGGGATTGGGCCCAAAGTGGTTTAATATTTGTTACTCAGTGTTACAGAGTGTTTTTCTGTGCACCCAGAATTCCTATTAATTTCAATGAAATTTTAAGTGCTAGGGACCTGGAATCTTTTAAGGTTCCTTCTTTACTTCATTATTTATCTTTTGACAGTCAAAAACTATAAAAATCCCTGTCCAGGTTATTGTAACTTTCTTAAAAATATAATACTAATGTCTGATACCAGCCATCTAACTTGACATTTTACTTTTTAACCAGAAGAACTTATAAAAAGTCACTATTTCAGAATTACTTATTTTCTTCCTCTAGTAAAAGAAGCAAGAAAGGAGATAAAAATGGAAAGGGTCTGAGGCATTTTTCAATGAAAGTATGTGAAAAAGTCCAGCGTAAAGGAACAACATCCTACAATGAAGTAGCTGATGAACTGGTATCAGAATTCACAAATTCTAATAGCCATTTGGCTACAGATTCAGTAAGTAGATGTGGTATTAGTTTTTTATTTTACAACTATACAGCTACTGTCATAACCTGTCACAGTGCTCTTAGAATTCTCTTTTTTTTTTCTACCTTGACTTGTCATGTTCCAATGTTTCTTTCAAACAGATGTTGAAGGGATTTGATAGCAGCCTTCAACTTCCTGAAGGGAGGTTCCAAAGAGGATGGAGAGAGGCTATTATCAGTAGTGACAGATGGCAGAACAAGGAGCAATGGTCTCAAGTTGTGGTGGGAGAGGTCCAGGTTGGATATTAGGAAAAATTATTTCACTGGGAGGGTAGTGAAGCACTGGAATGGGTTACCTAGGGAAGTAGTGGAGTCTCCATCCCTAGAGGTGTTTAAGTCTCGGCTTGACCAAGCCCTGGCTGGGTTGATTTAGTTGGGATTGGTCCTGCCTAGAGCAGGGGGCTGGACTTGATGCCCTTCTGAGGTCTCTTCCAGCTCTATGATTCTATGTCTCAGAGCAATGGATCTGGGCTTAGACTATTCCCAAAAAATCAACATGGAGTATATAAAGCTTTCCATTTTAAATACAGCATTAATACCATTGAATACGCTTTAAAATACAACAAATTACAGAGGCAACAGGCTGCCTTAAAATTGGCTTTTAGAATATTCTGTTCACACTCCACCCCACATAACTGACAGTCTGAGGTGCTTCATTCTTCCTGAAATAGAGGACACCTGTCTTAAATGCACAATTTGTAATAACAAGGCCAACTGTATTCTTAATTATGTGTACACACAATTGCCAAAGTTATTACATCAAATTAATCATTTTTGTCATGATGGAAAAACATTTAGAAAAAACAATTTCTGTAGAAGTAATTGTGCTATGCAGGGTGGGGGCCACTGACCCACAGAAAAATCAGTGAGGGGCAGCACACAAGTGAGAAAAGTGAGAAGCAAAAAAAAACAAAAACCCCTCACTGATAAGGCCCATGCTAAGCCTCAGAGGCTGGGTCCAAACAAGCTGGGTGCCACATCTGGTCCCCAGATCCTAGGTTTCCCACCCCTGTGCTATAGGATATAATTGTATTTGATTGAGGCTATTAGTATTGTTTAGACCTACTAGCAATTTAATCAATAAATGAATTGCCAGGATTTAACTTTGATCATGTTAACAGAAAATAGTAATTAGTTTGGCGGGAGCATAGGAAGTCCTTTGTGAAGGTTTAAAATACAGATTATAGCATATACATATGGAGAACAACCTAATCGAAACAAAAATGTGCATTCTCTTAACTTAGCTGTTTGTAAATGGTAAAAAACAAGTCTTTTCCATAAATACATTGTGATACATATTTAAAGTTGGTTTCATTACAATGGATTTGTGAACGGCAGTTCTTTATTTTAAACTATGTGTAGCTCTACATGTTTTGTTAGTCTGTAAAGTGCTACCAGACCATTTGCTTGCTTTTTTTTTTTAAAATTATAAGGATACACATCTGTCTATTCATTTGGAATTTTTACAGTGCTGATGCATCTTTTGTATAAAAGTACTGTTTTAAATACTTATTTTAAAAAACAGTGTTTTCTATGATAGAGGCTCAAGTATGTAAGAGACATGAGATTAAGCCTCGCTTAACAGTATGTTAATATGCAACATCAAGAAGCAGACAATTAATATTCTATTGCACTAAGTTTTACCTCACACTTTTTGCATAATCTCCCGGCTTTGGTTCAAATATGTTAGTGTTTTATTCAAAGCAATAACATAAATTAACGCACGTGTTTTAGTACCATATTGACTTCAACTGCCATTTACCTTTATTCATACGTTGTTTTCACAAAATTGTAGAGGGAAATTTCAAGCATCATCTTAATTTTAGCTTTTGCAGTGGTATTGGCCTAATTAATATTACAGTGGGAGTGTGTTTCTTGGCAGGCTTATGATCAGAAGAATATTAGGCGGAGAGTTTATGATGCTCTCAATGTGTTGATGGCAATGAACATCATTTCAAAAGAAAAAAAGGAAATCAAATGGATTGGCCTTCCTACAAACTCAGCTCAAGAATGTCAAAACCTTGAGGTAAGTGGACGGAAGGAAAATTCCTTCAGTTGCAGATGATCTGTGGTAATGGAGAAGTATGACTTTGGCAACTGTGTGTATGTTTATATTTGCATAACAAATGTTTAAAAATGTAAACTTTTAAAAAATTGATTGCTTTGTATTATTGATTACATAAATAAAACCAACATTTGCTATTTAAATTTTCACTGAAATATTTCTCATAGGGATAGCCATGTTAGTCTGTAATTTTAAAAACAACGAGCAGTCCTGTGGCACCTTAGAGAATAGTAAATATCTTATATTATGAGCTTTCGTAGCTAAAACCTACTTAATCAGAATATTTCTGTGAATATTCTAAGTATAACTACTGCATACTTTATACTAGGGCTGTCAATTGATGTGTGTTAATGCCTGCGATTAATGCAGGGCAGGATTAACACCTTACTTTTTTTTAACACATCAATCGCAGGCATTAATGCTGTGCTATCCCTTTGAAGCACCGGACTGGCGCTTCAAAGGGGCAGAGCATTAGGAACCAGGGATCAGCTGGAGTGTCCGGGCGGCCTTTCCAAGGGGCAGCACTGCGCCGAGCCAGGGTCAGCTGGGGACTCCAGCTGATCCCGGGCTCCATGCAGTGCTTCTCCTTTGAAATGCTGTCTCTGTGTTTCAAAGGGGCAGCTGTACTGAGCCTGGGGTTAGCTGAGGACTCCAGCTGATCCCTGGTTTCTGCAGTGCTGCCCCTTGGAAACACCATCTCAGCGTTTCAAAGGGGCAGTGCACATGATTAATCGTGCGATTAATCACGATTAAATTTTATTATCACTTGACAGCCCTACTTTATACCAAACTAAAAATCCTATTTGCCTGACAAAAACAAATACCAGTGAAGTCAGTTAAGGTATAAAAGGGCACTCGCTCCCTGAGTATCTCCAAGCAGCCAGTGCAGTATTGCAATCCTTTTCATGCTTTTGGTGCCCCTGCCAGTCTTCTGTGGCTTGATCTTCTGACTTTGGAAATTAGCCAATGGAAGCTGCAAAGGCAGTGCTTGTAACTGCGTGCAGCACATAGAGACCGCTGCTTTCCTATCCCCACTGTGCTGTGCAGAGATGCATACCCTGGGCCCAACAGCTGGCCTCTTTGAGCAGTATGCATGGTCATAGTCACCAAGGAGACTTGCTGAGAGTCCTCCTGGGAAATGGCAGAGCAGATACAAATGTTTGGCAGGCTAGATGCAGCCTGCAGGCCATATTTGCCCACCTCTGTTCTAGATCTTGGAGGGCCACATCTCTCTAGTCTCCAACATGGCTGCTCCAGAAAGGCCTCTCTAAGGAGGCCTACAGGATCCAGGACTCCATTCCCCCACATCATTGCTTCCTTATGTGAAGTGTAGTAGGTCGTGGTGCCTCCTGTAAGGAGCTGCAAAGGCCAGGTACAACTGAAATACCTGTCCAAATCAGTCATAAGAGTGAGATGGGCAATTTGTGAAGTTTTTGGGTTACTGACCCCAGAGAAATGGCATTGTTTGAAAGCAGTGCTCAGATGTCTTCCATACAGAGGAGACACTCACTGCAGCTGAAGCTTAGAAAAATTAGGCTATAATTTAAGACTTCAAAAACCCATTCAGCTTTTCCTTTTACTCTTGACAAAATGTTTCACTTTGGAACACCATCAGATCACTGTGTAAGGAGGACACAATCTTGGAAGTAGACTCAGAAGGGAATTTAGATCAGGCTGCCACTAAGCACAATTTCCCCACCCTCTATACAAATTCACAATATTTGCAAGGGAAGGTTGCATCAGCTTGCCAATAAATAATTGGATAACATAATCACCTAGAGTTATGTCCATAGGAAGATCATTTCAAGATGATTCTCAATTGTCTGCTGCTTGCTGACCCTCTTCCATTTTAATGAGCATGAAGTTCCAGTAAAGCCACCTTCCTTCATCCAAGAAGAGGTCCAAATCCAAGGCCATAAGTTGAAGTCTGAGAATTCATTAGGGGTTCATAACAGCACTCCACTAGCTCTTCCAAGTCATCTGAAACACTAATGTCATACTCGATGAACGGAAGAAGGATGCTATTCTGCTCTGTTCAAAAAGGGCGATGAATTTGAGTTTTTGCTTTTGTATTATTATCTTGAATCAATTATGCATTTCATCACAAAGGCTGCAATACTGAGTGTGGGTTTAGATCTAGTCATTCCATTGTTGACTAGGTATTTAACTTCAGATAGACTTTTGAGAAAATGGTGGAATATAAGCTGTGTACAGTTGTTTGCATAAACTTCCATCAGATCATTCACTCAGTACTTTGTGGAAAATGATGAAGCTATTAAACATCTCTGGAAAGATAATGTCATTGACAGAAGAGCTCTAAAATGGAACAGATACTGTGTTTAAGTCAATGGCAGATAGGCGGCATGGTTTCCTATTTCCACAAGAGTTTGGCAAGGCTGAGTTCTGTCATCATCCGTTGTTCAACATGGATGTTGATGAATAAAACTTGGAGGCAACTGTTCGTAGAGTTGAGCTGAACGTTATTTTACTTCAAGATCTCAAATATGGTGATGACATTCTCTTGGCTCAGTTTGGTGAATCACTGTAGTTCATGATAGGGATGTTAAATATCAGTTATTTGAATAGTCGAGTAACCTCATGAATTCTTATCAGTTAGTTGACTAGTCTATAGTCCCCAGGAGTGGGGCAGGTAGCAGCACAGGGTGCCAGGCGGGAGCTAGTCTGTGAGGAGAGCCACTGATAAAGAGGTAGCAGCATAGGGTGGCAGCAGCCCCTGTCTGGGGAGGTGGGTCTGAGCTCCCAGACCCACCGCAAACCGGAACTGAACCAGGCTACCTGCCCGCTTAGCTCCTAATGCACTTTGAATACAGAGCCTCAGTGAGGGGTAGGTCCTGGACCTGGTGTGAGCCAGAACTCAGCCAGGTTTCTGGCCAGCCTGGTAAAAATTTACTGGTTGGGAGGAGGGGGGAAGTTTATAGCATTAGACTATAGCATTAACCTATAAGCATATATCTATAAGTCTATAGCATTAACCTATAAGCATATATCTATAAGTCTATAGCATTAGACTATAGCATTAACCTATAATACTATAGCATAAGTCTATAGCGTGTAGTCTATAGCATTAACCTATAAGCTTTTGCTAATCAGTTAATCGACTACACTATTGCATCCCTAGTTCATGGCCAGTCTGGTTGGGTAGGAAGCAGTGTGCACTGATTGGTTGAATAATCCAGATAAAACTAAGTCCATCAACTCATCTCCAACTCCGGATTACAACCAACACAGTATTAACTTGTCAATAGAAGTTATCAGCTGTCAAATATTTGGACAGTATCATAGACTGTGCAGAAAGATGGTCAAAAAGCTTGCATGCTTAAGTAAACTGCAGCATATGCTACCATCATGACATCGAGCATGCTCCAAAGCTACAGATCTATAGAATCATGCTTACCCAACCCTGTCCTACAAAAGAAGTAAAACTTGGAGGCTAAAGAACTCTGGGTTGACATTATTTATATCTTGTTATCTTTGTCAGCTGCTCCATATCAAGTGTTAGGACAAGATTAAAAATGAGAATATTTAAAGCCAGCAACCATCTCCACCACTGATTTGGTTTCAAAAGCTTTTTTGGCATGGGCATATTAATAAAAGGATAACACCAATAAATTCCAAGGTACAAAGGAATGCTGCTATACTGTGTGGGTCATAAACTTTGGTGGCCCGCTAAGATTGCCAATAGCCACAAACTGAACATACAGCTAAATCACTTCAATCAATTTGCTAGAATTCAAGCTAGATGGTCTCTTTTGCAAATCAAATACTAAGTCCCATTGGTATTTGCCATAATGATTTGTTTAGAAAAAGAATTTACTGAAAAATTAGTTAATATAGTTATTGATAGGGATGATTGAAGACATCTTCAAAAGGAATATCATGCAGGGATGCTGATCAGTATTTTCTAATCAAGTAAAGTAAGAAACATTTTAAAAATTTCCTGTTGAATCTTTTGTCTGGCATTTTCAGCAGTGAGAAAACTGTCATCTTTGGGGAGGGGAAAGCCAAACTTTCTCTGTGAAAATATTGCTTGCTTTGTGGACAGTAGTCATGTATCTTGCACAAAACCAGTGTCACTATGTTCACAGCAAAATATTGCATTGATTAGCAGAAAATACAACATATCAACCTCCATCAAATCTGTTTATTTTCTGTAATTACTTTAATAAAATATCTGGTTTTGTACACCTAGTGAAAAGCAAGTTATTTTATGCAGTTCTATTCACTTTGTAGGACTTTGAAATGGGCAATGAGAGGAAAAAAAAAGAAAAACATTTATTGACTTTAATCATTGTGTTAAACAGTAGGCTGATAGATATGATAAACCCAGGGAAAATGGCTTGATCATTTTGAAGTAAATTTTACTATAATTATCTGTTGTGAATATTTTTTAAAGTTTTTGGTTTTAATTCAAATCTTTTAAACTCAGTTTGTCAATGATTAAATGAATTATTTGCTTTGAATCATATTACCATGAAATGATAAACTTTGATATTATTGTTCGCACTTTTTGTTGTCTACATTGTGAGAGCTCAATCAAATTTAACCTCTTATGCCCTTTTGTATTTATTACTTTAGTTACGCAAGCCTCTGAGCACAGTGCAAACAAGGTGTTTCCTTAGAATGTTGCTTTCAGTGTCTTTTAAAGAAAATAAATAAAGTTGTGTTTTCATATGTGATTCAATCAATAGATTTACCAATTTGAAGAATTGTAATCAAGAAAAAATAGTGTATTTTGAAGTTATTTTAAACACAAGCAAAAATGTAGTTCTGTGTGAAAGTTACCTTCTAGAGAAAACAGAAAAATCAATATGTAGCGAGGATACATTATTAGACCTTGTACAGTTTATTGATTTTTGATACTCTTATAGGTCAAGCAAAGCTAGGACCTAGTCACACTTAATTGTAGTCATTGTAAATTTTTTTTTGTTTGTAGTGGAGGTAGGCTTTATAATATTATGGGTTGGAACCAAGCAATTTGAATGGCAAGGTAATTAAAATAGGGTTTAATGAAATTGGAAGTCAAGATATATTAGTGCTTTACAGCAGCAAGAACGTTAAAACCTAGAACATTCAAAAAAATTATACAAGTCAGCACAGTAGCTTCATTAGACTGTTCACTTCTTTGGATTTCTTCAGGACTCTGTTTGATTTAAAGTATAGATTCTGGTGTTCTGGCAGCATGGGTAGAGATCCTGAAGTATCATTATCCTGAATACTATTGAAAATGGTTTTGTTTATTCCATTTGTATCACCATGGCTTCAGGAAGAAACTGGTAGCATAATAGTCTAATTGCTCTACCTCAACCTCTTGTGACTTGTTACTAAATTCTTGCTAGTCTACCCAGGTTTCAGGTAAAAATATGCCATTCTAGATGGTCCTGAGCCAAGTCCTGGTAGTTGCCTTTCAGTCCTGAGTAAACTGGGAGCATGAGAACTGTTGATGGGATGCTTTTTAATGTGCTTGAGTCAGAACAGGAAAACAAATGCTTTCTTGTGTGTCTATGATGGCTCTATTTTAGTGGCATGCAGTATTTCTGATCAAAGGCTAGAGAAAGTTCCTACTTATATCCAACAGGGAAAAATAAGGGAGAGGACATGCTTCAAGTTGGGTGGGGGCGGGTATCAGTCTTTTTAAAGAAGGGAAAGTGATATAAAAGAAAAAGATGAGGTTGCAGTTCACAATTAAGTTATGTAAATCCTAGTTCCTGGAGATGCCCAACTATGTGATTAGTCCACATGAGAGAGAAGACAGCTAGAGGACAGCTGAGTGGAGCTTGGAAGGATTTTCAGTTTTATATACCATGCCCTATAACCCACCTCCCTCAAAATTTAAAATTATAGTGTGAATTTCTGTAAGCGTATCAGTATTTCACTTGCTTTATTTTATTTTAGGCAGAAAGCAAGACTAGGTAATTTATATGTACAATATTGTATCTGAGTGTGTCTAAATTTATGTTCTAAAGATAGAGAAACAGAGACGGCTAGAACGAATAAAACAGAAGAGAGCCCAGCTTCAGGAACTATTATTACAGGTAAATTTAATTTTTATTTGTACAGTCACCAGATACAAATCTAATACGTTATCAAAAAACTGTTAAGTTTCAGAGTATTTTTTCTCCACTTTATAAAGTCAATGAAAGAGATACTACAGTATATCTGAATCCTGGCCTAAACTGACCCTACCATCCTAGCATGGGGCCTCTTCTCTAGATGTAGCCTCATGGCACATATTTGACATTGTCTGTTGAAGAGCTGATGAATATATTCTACTCCACATCATTGATGATTTGCAGACATTCCGCTCCTGCTGATTTGTCACTGATTTCAGTGGGAGCAGGAGCACAGATCCCCCACTTGATCCCTCTAACAAGCTACCATTGAAAAATACAATTTTCAACAGGCACTTTTATAGGTTTAGTTGTACATTCCACAGCTGAGAATCTGTTGTTGCTGTGGAACTGAAACTGCAGGATCTTTATTATAAAAGTCATGAGTCCAGGCCTGGCACTTATTTCACACTTTGATGCAGTCACCTAGGAAAGCTTTTTGAAATCTGCTGATTAGGCTTGGAATGAAGAAATATTGTAACTTCAAATGATTTATATTTGCAAAGAGGGCATTTCATTTTGTTAAAAGCCTACAATTTATTTATAGTGTTTGGATATATGCCTGCATTTTGAATACTTTACACATAATGGTGCATTTGCATAAAATCACAAGCTAAAATCATAGGGCAGTATAAATGATTTTTTTATTTTTTGGAGCAAAATATGATGGAGTTTTACATCCAGTCAGCTGCGTAATGAAATTCTAAGCTTTTGGAAACTTCTGGTTTTCTCTGTATCAAAAATATTTTTTATAAATAGTGGGATCTAATTCTGACCTTGTTAACCCTGGTGAACACCCAAAACAACTCCAGTGAAGGCACACTGGTAACAGGAAAATTAAACACATAAATACGTGAGTCAGGAGTTTATGGATCTGTTTTATGATAGCTATTCAGTATTTGAATTTAATTTTTTTTTTAATACTTTCACCATTCAAATAATTTTAGAAATTCTTTTCATTTTATGTTTTGTGGCTCTGTTGACTGGAATCAGTAATGCAAAATAGGTATGTAAACATGTAGCTGAGTACACAGTTAACCAATGAGCCCGGGTTTCTTGGTTAACCCACTTGGTTACACGCAGCTTTCCTCCTGCTGCCTCTGTATCTGCCTGTATCTGCCTTCCCCCTCCCCAACTGCCTCCCACAGAGGCAGCTACGATTGCAGGGGGGAACTAGTGCTCATGGCAAGCACTGGCTCCTGCAGACACACGAAGCTGCCTTCTCTCCACCCACACCTCATGAGCTACTGCTTCTGATTAAAAACAGCTCCCTGCAAGCACTGTCTCCCGCCTCTGCCGCTTTCCCCCATGTGTAAATTTGTACCTGCTGAAAATTACACAAATAAACAAATTTTAACATTCTTAGTGCAAAATATGGACTACAGATAATTTCAGGTATCCCAGATTATTGCTAATCATTGCAGTCTTCACTATATATTAAATCTTATAGCAAAAGATGAGTTGTGAAGAGAAGGAAATATTTAAGAGTTATGGAAGAGGATAATATCAAAGTTAAAGATTTGCTAGGACTGGATGATATAAAATGAAGAAAGGAAAAAAGGGAGGATGGATCAGAGAGTAGAGAAGAGGGGAGCAGTGTCCACTTGAAGTATAACTGTTGTTTTTACAAATTCTGAGCTTCTAAATTGATGTAATTATTCACCCCTGGATAGTCAGTAAGATCTTTCAATTTTGAGCCCAAGTTCCAAATGTGTGGAGATGCTCTGTTTCATGAGTAGGGCTATACCAAATTCACATTTCATTTTGATCACTTTTGCGGTCATAGGATTTTAAAAATCATAAATGTCATGATTTCAGCTATTTAAATCTGGAATTTCACTTTGTTGTAATGGTAAGAGTCGTGACCCAAAAAGGAGCGGAGGGGGCACAGCTGCTAGTCACCCAGCTGTGAAAATAACAACACAGTCAGGCGGCATGGTATGGTATTGCCACCCAGATTTCTGCACTGCTGCTGGCAGGGTACTGCCTTTAGAACTGGACCCTCAGTCAGCAGCCACCATTCTCTGGCCACCCAGGGCTGAAAGCAGTACAGAAGTAAAGGTGGCAATACCATGATGTCCTTAAAATAACCTTGCAGCTCCCTTTTGGGTCAAGATCCCCAATTTGAGAAATGCTGCTCTCCCCCATGAAGCCTGCATCGTATGGGGCAAAATTACACAATAGACCAGATTTCAAAGTCCCGTGGTGCATTTTTCATGGCGGTGAATTTGGTAGGACCCTACTCATGGGCATTGAACTCAGTACCATGCTTCTCTCCGCTCCAGAGATTGCAAGAGCGGAGGGATTGCGTCTGCTACGCCTGTCTTAAAAGTGTGCAGCATGCTTCCTTTCTTCTGGACAGCAAAAGGAGAATTTGTTTGCTCGCCCAGAGAGTTGAGTCTGTGTCCACCCCATCCTTGGAGAGTTGACAGACAGATGCTAGAAGTACTGATACTTGGTTACTAAAACAGCTGTAAAAACCCAGATTATGAAACCGTTCATATTTACATTTGAATAACAGTGATAATTTTCCTTTCTCTTTTTTCTTTCTCCAGCAAATAGCATTCAAAAATTTGGTACAAAGAAATCAGCAGAATGAACAACAGAACCAAGGTCCTCCAGCTTTGAATGCTACAATACAGCTCCCTTTCCTAATAGTCAACACTAGCAAAAGAACTGTTATAGACTGCAGCATATCAAGTGATAAGTGAGTGTGATGTGGATCCATATATTGGAATATACAATCTTCTTTGTAATCAGTATGGGATTTTTTATTTGAACACAGACTATGCATTTCATACTGAAACTAATTGCACATTTGTATTTTCCTTTCATGGCCCTGGGGCTGGCTGCCAATCAGTTGTTCGGCAGCTGGTGGGAGGCACTTGGGGGAGGGCAGAGAGGACTCAGCATCAGCCAGCCTTGGGGAGAGAGGGCTGAAAGAAGCAAGTGCAGGGCAGTTGGAGGAGGAAACAGGAGGTGGGAAGAAGCAGAGCAAGGGTGGAGTCTTGGGGGAGGGGACAAAATGAGGCAGGGCTTCAGGATAGAGCATTCACTGGGCAAAATAAAATAAGCGCTTATGGTGTTTGCTACCTCTTTCAGCATACTTAACCACTATTGTGGTTTTATAAAACGTATGATACACGCTCTACAACTCAGTCAGAGTTATGTGACTTGTTCAAAATTATAAGGTGGAAATAAATGCCAGAGGCAATTCGGAAAACTCTGAAATAGATGTTTGGTTCATTTTATTGGCCCCAGGCTCTCTGTCTTTAGAGATTTGTAAGATAGAGGGAATGAAACTATGCAAAAGTTAGAAATATTGCACTTATGTTATTTCTTGGGTTATGGTTTATTGCATTATGGATTTAGTTGTAAGCTTTTCTTTGGCGTTAACCTGTGAATATTATATATGAGGAAGTCTGTATAACATGCTCCTAGATTTTGCTATTTGTTCTCAGCTCTCTTGTGAATTCTATCAATTGGTGAAATAATATAATCTTGATATATTATTGTTTATTATATCATTAACTAGTCTGTTAGTGGTAAATAGGTCTCTTTCCTTGAATGTTACTTATGGATTTCATTCTTCAGTATATTGACTTTTATGATAAACTTGAACATAGTGAAACTTTAACAAAGTAGAATAACAGTCCCTAATTGCTTCATTTTTAACATCCAAATTACAGTTCTGACTATGCTGAAGTTGATGGTGAATATGTATAATCAGGACCCTGTGTACACTGCAGCACAGTTGGCTGAACATTATTCTAAGAGGCCTCAGTTCTGCAATGTGCCAGTGTGGCTGCTTGGAAACACTATGCCAGCTACTAGTAGATTAAATATGGAGACTTTTATTCAATAAAATATTCCAATATATAGTGCAGAACAGTATTTCCTCAATTATTTTTATATTGACCCTAATTTTTAAGGTTCATAATAATTGTAAATCGGTTAAAATATTTTGTATTGAAACTTCATAACTGCAATGTACAAGTTGTTGGCAGGTAAGCAGAAGCTTTTGGTATCTAGGAAAATGTGGGAAGTGGTAGTTCAAATGACTGATATAATCAGTGTTCAATATTAAAATTCCATTGAGATGAGTGGGACAAGTTTACACCCCTAAAGCCAATGTCTGCATCTCAGAGGCCTGTTTATACTGTATTTTTTCCTTACAATTTCTTTCTGTTGCCACTCCCTGTGGAGTCACCAGTGTTCACACCAGTGGGGTGCATGTGTAGACAAGGTCCCGGCACCTGCTGGTGGTTTAATCACCATAAAATTAGGGCTGCCAATTAGTTGCTGTTAACTCAAGCTGTTAACTCAAAACAAATTAACTCACTGTAAAAAAAAATCTCGATTAATCACTATTTTATTTGCACAATTAAACTAATAAGTACCCATTTTAAATTATTATAACTATTTATGGATGTTTTTCTACTTTTTCAAATATGTTGATTTAAATTAAAACACAGAATACAAAATGTACATTGTTCACTTTATCAGATTATTTTTATTAAAAATATTTCCACTGTAAAAAAAAAAGTATATTTCAATTCATTTTATACATATACTCTAATGCAATCTCTTAATTATGAAAGTGCAACTTGAAACTAAAAATATCTATTTTAGGCTGCAAAATTTTACAGTTCTATTTTTGAGTGTAAAAATTTAAACTTTTTTTACTTTGCATATATTTGTAATAAAAATTAAATGAGCACTGTACACTTTGTATTCTGTGTTGTAATTGAAATCAGCATAGATGGAACTGTAGAAAAATACCAAAAATATTTAAATAAATTATATTATTGTGTAACTGTGCAGTTAAAATTGATTAATCTCAATTTTTTTATCTCACAATTAATTGCAATGAATTTTTTAAAATAATTTGACAACCCTGTATGAAATCAGTTTGTTAGGTAAGAAGACATCACAGTTGTTAAAATATTGGTGTTTGGCCTATACAAGTGCTGCAACAACAGGACATTTTAATTAAAAAAAGCCCAGTGTAGACACTGCCTGGTGCACCCCAAAGCAGTGGTTTGCACTTGGTTCATCTTTAGGAAGTTTTCTTTTCTCCCATAAAGACTAGAAAAGCAATTTTTAAAATATAAAATCTGGGATTCTAGAGCAGTACACCATAGTAGGGTGTGAATTAATTTTATTGAAGAAATGCAGAGCATATGGTACATACAACTTTACTACTAATATCAACACAGCTTAGCTCAAGAGTTATTTCTAGATACTGTTCAGCAAACATTGTTTTGTTAAACATTTCTAAGTTAAACTTTGAAATTACTATACAACTTAGTATTTTTGGTATGATTTTTTTTTCAGGGATTGTCTACACAAAAATGATCTAACTCTTCAACTATACTGATATAATTACAACAGTACAACCCACCAACAGTGGATATTTATATCAGTACAGAGGTACCTAATACTGATATAGGTTATTGCCCTACCCATATTGTTAAGCTGTAGCAGTATAACTGTGTCCACACTAAAGGTTGTACCAGTATAGCTATATAATTTTTAAAAAAATATCCTAACCATTTATACTGTCCTAGTTTGTGCTGATACAGAAGCTATGTGTAGATCAAGGCCCAGTCCTTCAAACACTGAAGCACGTGTAACAGGTATTCAAAAAGTAGTTCCATTCAGGGATCTGTTGGCACTCCTCCTAACTTCTCCAACCACAAAATAAACTGTTTCCATGTCAGCTGCTAGAATGAAATCCTGCTTACTAGGGATCAGTGCAACAATGGGCAACCAAGGCCAGTGAGTGGGCTACATGAGTGGCCCTCCTTCATCTCAGTGGGCTGTAAGATTGTCTTAACCAAGACAGTCTCCCAGGATACGGTATGTTTGCTATCTGCACGTGTCTACCTGCAATTTACAGGCTGTGTCAATTGTACTGTAGCAGCACTTTGATTGGAAGCAACAGGAGCTCACAGTTCTCAGTGAATGTTATGTGCAATCAGCACACACCTCACTACATGTGCCCTTGCTTTACATGTGTGTTGCTTTTGTACAGTGTTTCTCAAAGTAGTCTGCGAAACCACTTTGAGAAACCTGGTAACTGTCCATTCTGGTGTGTTTATATACAGGCTTCGTGGCCATGGAGCCTCGAAGCCACCATTGGCTCCAGTTCATCGTTTGCTGTCAAAGGGAGCCACAGGAAGCTGTGATCCAGCCCACACCATTTCCCGTGACTTCCCTTGGCTGGAAATTACAGTACTATAATTTCAGTATGGTCATGGGCTCTCTTAATCCTCTTGATTGAGTGGGACCCACCTATGGCATGAAAATGAGATGTTTCTGACTAAACTGTGCAGATCATTGATCTCTTCTCTCCTTTTTCTCATGAGGAATAAAAGAATTAACAGTGCTGACATATAAATCATCATTACTGGGCACCTAAATTTACACCATAATGAAATAAATGGGGCAGTTCATACCTTTCAGCACTATTGTTTCAGATTCTTTGCAGACTTGCACCTCTTCTTCAGTTCATGTTTTTAAGGTTTTCTCATGTTAAAATGAAATTCTGAAGAACATAGTAGCTTTAGATATTTGCCAAATTGTCTCAGTCTCCATTTATATTAGTGCTAGTATTGTTATGAACATTTTAATTTTTGCTGGTTTGGGATATCAGGTTGCACAAGCATTGAAGAAATAGTCTTGTTTATGCTTGACAAATGTTTCGTGATCAGGACAGGCATTCAACAAAAAAAGTTTTCTAGGGATCTGGGCTTACCTAAGTTTCAGTAGACAGTAGAGTTATTTAAAATAAGAAATTATTCAGTCTCTGGTTAAACTTCTCTTTCTGTTGTGGGTGGAAGAAGTGACAAGTTGCTTAAAATAAATTGTAAACAGTTGATTATTCTCCCTTATTTATTGAAAAGGATAGGCGGCTTCTGGCCTATTTTCAGGATCGCAAGCAGGCCAGAGTACAGACTAAGTTGCTAATGCAACAGCTCAAGAACATAGGGCTCATCTACACAACAAAGGTTTTATAATCTAGCTACTCCAGCAACACCTGCTGGTGGAGATGCCACCATGAACAACATAAACTACTGTCAAAAAGACACATCAGATGGTATAAATAGCATTTTGCCAACATAGCTATGCTGGTTAAGGGTCTGGGTTTTCTTTTCTTAATCCTTGCTGCAATAACTATGCTGGCAAAACCCAACAGGGCTATTAATTTTCTAACTTATAGGACTTGTAAGCAAACAGCTTTAGAAGGTTGTTGTTTAATTGACAGACTATCCAAAAGGTGATTTACACTGATGTAAATAGGTCAGTTCACAGTGGGGATTTTGTGGATTAGTACAGAAAGTTTAAGGCAAAAGCAGCAAAAATAAAAATGGTTATTTTTGGTAGAATACCTTAAACTATCGGATTTAGTACAAGAAAACGTTCTTGCTGGTGCAGGATTTTTTTCGTGATCTTTTAATCTGTTTAATGAAGGAGAAAAGTTCATGGGCTATTTATTATTGCCTGGCATGGAAAAAAATGGTTTTAATTGGGGAAGGTGATCATTTGAATCCTGCAGAGATGCCAGTCTACAGGAGAAGAGTTCTTTTTTTTTTAATACTTCGAGTAGGAATAAAAAGCATCTTAGACTGCTGAAGAAATCCTAAAATATTGCAATTATATCTGGACACTTACTTCCTCTATGTAAAGCACAGGAAAATATAATCAGGCCCATGGTTCCTTCCACAACCATCTCACTTTGACATTTCTCCTGTACAGATTTGAATACCTCTTTAATTTTGATAACACGTTTGAAATACATGATGACATTGAGGTGCTGAAGCGAATGGGAATGTCCTTTGGTCTAGAGGCAGGCAAATGCTCAGCTGAGGATCTAAGAACTGCAAAATCATTGGTGCCAAAAGCTTTAGAAGGCTATGTCACAGGTAAGTTAAATGAAGCTTTTAATATTATCCTTGATTAACTTCAAAGCCATAATTTACTGAAGCATTTCTAATGATGTCAAACTACATAAACATGAGGTATAAGACAGTTTGAAGCAGCTTTCTGAAAGCCAGCAGGATCCCACAAATGAATGGTGCCTTTAAAATTAATCTTCGATGGGTGCGCACAGACTTAATTTAAAATTGTTTCAAACAGAGATTCATGGATGGGCAGCAGTGCAAAGGAATAATTCCGTTGTTAATTTCTGGTGACAACATAACCCCTGAGCTCCTAAAATGACGATATTTTCTATGTCTTTGTTACTCCTTTTTAGGCTCCAAAGAATCCTGGAAAACAGGAAAGATCTATAAAAGGGAGTCCATCCTCCTCTTCTCTCCTTTCTCCCACTCTTCCCAAAATGTGTGGAATAGAGAGTAAGGATGTAAAAGACTAGTCAATTAGTCGAGTCAACTACTCACATTTCCCCCCCCCCCCCTTGCTGCCTCTATACCAGCTACAATTGGAGGCTGCTCCACCACAGCCCCTGTCCACGAGGGTTCCCAGCTTCCTGCAGAGACCCCCGTGGACAGGGGCTGCTGGACCTTGAGCGAGCTGGGTCTGAGTAAGCCTGACTCAGTCCCGGTTCATGCTGGGTTCAGGAGCTACCCCCACTGTGGCTCTACAGTAGAAATGAAGTCAGAGCTGAGCTGCCTGCGCCGCCAGCTCTTATTACATTTAAATTGCAGAGCTATAGCAGGGGTAGCACCTTCCCTTATTGACTAGTCATGTAGTCGAAATAAACTGTATCGACTATATGATTACCTAATTACCCGCCTCTTAACATCCTTAATAGAGAGTACTTTAGCAGAGGACAGATCTGATATTAGACTAATATCATTTATGATCTTAAATTTTACAAAGTGTTAATGTTTACATTGCTCTTTCAGCCTGTTGAGGAGCTTCTCCTTATAAATGTGTCATTTTGCATGGACCACATATTCCTTTGTATTTGTACAGCATGTAGCAAAATGAGTCCCTGATTTTAATTGGCCCTCTGAGTACTGTTGTATTTTCTTACTATATATTTTAGAAATGTGTATCTATCTGTCTGAGAGTCCATTTGTTCAAGCGGTCCTCCTAAATGGTAAGAGCTAGGACCATCAAATTTGGTATGTAGCTTCCTCTTATCAGAACTAAAGCATGGTCAGAGTTTGGTTGTGCCAGGATAATGGGATGTCTCGTATCAAATGGAAAGGAAAAGGTGTGATAACAGGGACAGTTATACTCACACATGACCACAAGGGAGCAGCAAGCATATGAGGCAGTTATACTTACCAATGACCACAGAGAGAGGGCGGCGACACATACCCAGTCAATACTGGGATAATTGAAATCCCCCATTATTACTTCAGTTTTTTTATTGTTATAGCCTCTCTAATCTCCTTTGGCATGTCACAGCTACTATCGCTATCTTGATCAGGTGGTTGGTAATATATCCCTACTGTTATATTCGTATTATTAGAGCATGGAATTACTATCCATAAAGATTCTATGATACAACTTGGTTCATTTAAGATTTTTACCTAATTAGATTGTTTTCTTTCACATGTTTTGCCACTCTCCCATCAGCACCGCCTGTTCTGTCCTTCCAATATATTTTGTACCCTAATATGACTGTGACTCATTGATTATCCTCATTCCACCAAGTTTCTGTGATGCTTGTTATATCAATATCCTCATTCAACATGAGGCACTCTAGTTCATCCATCTTATTACTTAGACTTCTAGCCTTTGTGTATATATATAAAAAAGCTTGGTTCCCTTTCTTATAGCTAAGAATAGAAGATTACTTTTTAATACTTTGTTCCCTCGGTAGAGAGCTCTTATAGGAAGTAATGGTTTTTCTGCTGCAAATGCAAGTAGAGAAATGTTTCTTATAAACAAAGCAATTTTATGATTTTTCCTTGGGAGGATAATGTAGTTGGAAGCTATCTAGTCACTTAGATGACAATTTCTAATTTATATATCAATACAAGTTTTTATATTCTTAAAGAATCAAATTTGTTGTTGTTGGCATAAATTCTTTAGTAACACACTAGCATTCACATAGGCGTCTTGCTGCTAATCACAAGTTCTGTATTGACTTACTGTTATTCAAAATACTCTGGACCAGTCTTATACTCTTTAGATGTGGGTTGCTTTGAGTACATTTTTCAAATCTGTCTTATTTTGGTTATGAGAAAATGTGGGGAAAGTTCTAGTTTTCTAATCCAGTATTGTATACCAAAGTGTGTGCAGTTAGTTCAAAGTTCTTTATTGGTTGTATCTAATTTAATTTTTCAGTGTGAGGCTGTAACAACATCAGTATAAATCAGGGATTGGCAACCGACAGCACATGTATCATAAGTGGCACACAAGCCAATTTTCAGTGGAACACGCAGTGGGAGCTCAACCCTTCTCCCTCCTCCCCTCACAGTGGGGAGTCCGTGCTGCTGCTTGAGCCTTGTGGCCAGCACATAGCAACAGCAACAGCTCTAGAGGGCAGGTGGGGAGGCTGCTTGGGCTGTGAGAGTGGCTGGTGCTCTCTCCCTTCTCTGCCCACCCAACTCCATTGCAGTAGTGAGCCGGTGGAAGCAGGTGAGCTGGTGGTGGTGGTAGGTACGGGCATGTGGGAGCTCAGCCACGCAAGCTCCTCTGGCAGCCAGGGTTTGGGCCATGTGGTTTCCTCCTCCAGCAGCTGGGACCAGGGCCACGGTGGCTACTTCTCCAGCAACCGGGGCCAGGGCCACATGGTAGAATGAGGCTGCTACTGGATCTGCAACTAGAGTTGGGCTGTGGTGAGGCTCTCCCTGCTCCATGGCAGCCACGCGGCTGGGGACAGGCTGGAGCGAGGTTGGGGTGCAGCACCCGTGGGGAGAAGGAAGGCTCGCTTTGGGGCGCTGTTTTCCTGCTTCAGAGAAGGGTGCATAGCCACCTTCCAGCCCCTTGGCCACTTTCTCCAGGGGGTCCCATCCCCTACCTCCTCCAACCCACCACTCTCTGCACTGTAACACAGCCTCAGCCCTGCAGCCTAGATGCTCCCCCTCCGCTTGCCTCCCTTTTTGCCTTGCAGTGCCCTCGGCAAGCAGGCTAAAGATGGTGCTGAAGTCATGCCCAGCTGCCAGTACCACCAGGCTCCTGCTAGATAGAGGGTGAGTGCTGCCCGGGCTGTGGTTCCGAGGCTGGGCAGCGGTAGCTGATGGGAGAGGAAAACACATTGAGGTTCCCCCTACCCCCAAAGCAAATTGGCTGCGGGGAACCTGGGTCCCTGGAAGGAAGGTGAAGGCACCATGAACCGGACTCCACCCCCAGCAGGGCTGGACACCCTGGGGTCACCCACCCCCACCTTGCCCATTTCCCTATACCCGTTGAGTCACTCTGACCCCAGTCTGTACTGGCGAATCAGCCTTGCGTCCCCCCCCCCCCCCCCCCCCGATTGGAACCAGTGCTGGCTTCCTGCAGAAATGGGGGAGCCCCAAGGCTCTGTTCCGCTTCCGGGGAAGCACATGGGTGCTGCTCCTCCCCTCCCCATAGGAAAAGCCAGAGTGGAGTCCAGGGCAGGTGACCAAGTGGGGTGTGCAGTGGAGAGTGTCCCTCCCCCATCCCAGGAGAGTGGTACGGCCCAGGGCCAGGAGGGTTAAATCTTGGCACGCCACTTCAGAAAGGTTGCTGACCTCTGGCATCTATTATGTAGTTCCTGCAATCAGATGCCTGTTGTACTAACAAGTAGGAGAAGTTGTTTTTGATATCTTTGGCAAAACATATTTAAAAGAGGATATTTGCCTAATTACATGGTTCTCTCAGGTGTGCAGACATGCCGACATCAGTGTGTGTAGCATAAGGTGATGTGCTGTGACCACTTGCCAAACATATGCTCCTGGGTGAATTCTGTGCCAAAAGTATTAAAAATTCTGCATATAGTATTTTTAAATTCTGCATTTTATTGTCAAATATAACCACTCCAGTTTCCATTATTTTGGTTATTTATTTCAAAATACCTGCCAACAAATATGTCATCAATACACTCAGCAAAAAAGATTCTCCCAGGAGTAAAAGGGAAAGAAACTCCTGTCACAGCCCAATTCCAGTTGGGGGCACTGTAGGGGGCTGTGTGGCAGCATTGAACTTTAGATTGAGATAAGTTTATTATTAAACCCTGTCCTCCCAAAGCCCAGTCATGGTGGCATCCCATGGCTCAGATTCCCACACTCTCCTCCTCCCCCCCCCCCCCCCCCCCCCCCCCCCCCCCCCCCCGACACCTGTACCCCCAGAGCCTTTACTCCCCAGCTTCTTTACTGTCCTGCCAGAGGGCATTGTGTGGTACAGCTCTGTCTTTCATCACCCTTAAGCAGAGATGGATTTCCCACTTCCTTTCCCATCCCTAGGAGAATGAGGCTCAAACTGGGCAGCAAGAGCATGCAACTTCTGTCCCCATTGGGCTAGGCACTTCACTCAATGGGAGCTGGGCACTGCAGAGTTCAGCAGCCCCCAGTGGCTGCCAGAGGCTCTGCAGCTTCAATTCTATGGGAGAAACTTGAATTTCTGCGCAAATTCTGCATTGTGCAGTGGCACAGAATTCCCACGAGAGTACCGAGTGGCACTCACGGACAGTAAGTTTGAGTCCTGCCCTTCTCAGCTTCTGGTCTATATTTAAAATTCTATTGGTCAGTGATGGGCAAGCCTGTAGCCCACAGGCCACATGTATCTGTCATCAGAGTAAGCCAGTGGTAGACCACCAGCTAGGTTGTTTACCTTACATCCGCAGGTATGGCTGCCCACAGCTCCCATTGGCAGAGAATGGCGAACAGTGGCCTCTGGTAGCTTTGGTGGGCCAGGCCTGCAGACAGTTAATGTCAGCAAAACATCTTACAGCCTACCCTGAAAGCCTCAGAGCCGAAGGCAGCCGACCCCTGACATATGCCCATGTGAGACTCCCTCCCATCAGCATAAGCAAATGTCTTCACTGAAGTACTACAGTAGTGCAGCTGTGGCACAGCAGTGTTTTAATGTGCACAAGCCTCAAGTGATGGTCTATGTTAGAAGTTGTTCTAGAATAGCTATTTCTCAATAACACCCTGTGGGGATGCTTTTTTCTTCTATACGAGTGTTTTATTCTTAACTAGCTAAATCCATTTTGGATTAGCACTCTATCATTCCAGATGATATGGAGTGCTTGGGGACAGCAAGAGAAACTGTAAAACCATGTGCTCAGGCAAAAATTGTATTTAAGGCCGGGTTAGTGATCACCAGTGGCTATTCCTTTTACCTCACCTGCATAAATCACCTAAGAGTTGAGAGTTTCCATCCCTTCACGTTTATCCTGAAGCCCCTTAGGAGCATCACCTACAGCAGTGGTCTCCAACCTTTTTACACCCAAGATCACTTTTTAAATGACAGAACAAGCCAAGATCTGCCACCCCGCCCCTTCCTCTCTGTTCTCCTCTCCAAGACTTGCTATCCCCAACCCTTTTACTGCTGCTTTTTTTCCCAGTTCTTCTGTAGGAAGAGGTTTTTCCAACATTTGGCCTATCTAGACTGGATCAAA
>JANRFK010004149.1:151839035-151855615 GCA_030068395.1 Apalone spinifera
TGGACCGGCATTTTAGGTACCGCACAGGCTGTTCAGGGGGGAGGAAGAGCAGCCCGCACACTTCCGGTACCAGGCGCGTGGCTGCAGAACTCTTCCCACCCCGCTGGAAGCCCACTCTACCTCTGTTGTTCCTGGAGGTAGCATCAACGTGGCATTCATCTTGGGAGGTGGGTGCAGTGAGGGGGGGCCCCCCCAAAAGCCTTGCGATTGACTGATCGGCCCCCAAGATCGACTAGTAGATCATGATCGATGGGTTGGTGACCACGGACCTACAGCATACTGTGTATGTTGTAATGGATATAGACAAATGAGAGAATATTATTCTGTACAACATACCACATTTATGTCATTCCTTGCTTCTTGTTTGAGGTCAGCCTTGGCTGAAACATATCTAAAGTAATCTGCATTGGCTCTTGCCAACTCCATGTGGTAGAGTTTGGGGGGGTAACTATGTTAGTCTGTAACTGGAAAATCTTTAAAAACAACAAATAGTCTCCAAGGTGCTGCAAGACTAACAAAAAAATGTAGACTTTGTTAGTCTCCAAGGTGCTGCAAGACTAACAAAAAAATGTAGACTTTGTTAGTCTCCAAGGTGCTGCAAGACTAACAAAAAATTGTATCATGAACTTTCGTGGGCACAACCCACTTCTTCAGATGAATGGAGTTTAAATGATCCAGTTTTCAGAGATTTCAACAACTTCCACCCCACCATCAACCTTATCTTGGACCAGTCCACCCAAGAGAGATCCACTTCCTTGACACTACTGTACAATTACAGGACAGACACATTTCCACCACCTAATACCAGAAACCTACCAAGTGTTACACTTACCTACATGTCCCTGGCTTCCATCCAAGACACATTTCTGAATCAGTTGTTTACAGCCAGCCCCTAAGATACAACCAGATTTGCTCCAATCCCACAGAGACAAACCCCTACAGGATTTATATCAAATTTTCTTAAAACTGAAATACCCACCCAGAGAAGTGAAAAATACAGATTGACAGAGTCAGACAATTACCCAGACATCAGCTACTTCAAGATAGGCCCTACTGAGAAGACAGCAGGACACCACTTGTCATCACCTACAGCCCCCAACTTAAACCCCTCTAACGCATTATCAACAGTCTACAACCTAGGCTGGAAAATGACCCCTCACTCTCACAAGTCTTGGGGGACAGACCAGTCCTCACCTAAAGAGCACTCCCTAATCTCAAACAAATTCTTTCCGATAACCACACAGCACGCCTCCATCATGCTCATCCAGGAACCCACCTCTGCAATCAACCCTGATACCAACTCTGCCCACACATCTGGACAGGTGATATCACAGGACCTAACCACGTAAACCACCACATCAGAGGCTTATATAACTGCACATCCCCTAATGTGATCTATGCCAGCAGTGCCCCGCTGTATATTGGCCAAACAGGACAGTCTCTATAAGAGAGAATTAATGGATACAAATCAGATACCCAAGAAGGCAACACACAGAAGCCTGTTGGGGAACATTTTAACTTGCCTGTGGGCACTCATTAATGGATCTCAAAGTCACCGTATTATTTCAAACCAATTTCAAAAGCCAGCTCAACAGGGAAACTACAGAACTTAATTTCATTACAAGCTTGATACCTACCACAAAAGTGTAAATAAAAATGTTGGCTGGATGGCCCGCTACATTCCACATCCTAATGACACAAAAAAACAAACAAAGAGTACTTAGAGTGAATACTAAGTATTCTAATCAGCATCATTTAGCATGGACACTATAATTTCCCCTTTTTTCCTTCTTTTTCCTCCTCTCCCCGTCCTATCTCCTCTCTGTGCTATTTATTTGAAAAATGGACCCTTTAAATTCCATTCCTCTGAAGAAGTGGGTTGTGCTCATAAAAGTTCATGATACCATCTCCATTTTTTGTTAGTCTCTAAGGTGCTGCAAGACTATTTGTTTAAATTTTTTCCATGTGGTAGAGTTAAAGTTGAATGATAAGGCTGTTTAGCATGTCATAACTCCTGTTTTCAGAGGTTTAAGTATAGTTACAGCCAGCATTTAGATATTAGGCTGATCTTGAAGTTGCAGTATTTGGAACCTATTTGACACTTTCAATGAGCAAATTTAATCTCAAAGTCATTAGTGGGAAAATAAATACTGAACGTTTCCTGAATACCACTTTTGATTATGATGATTGTATTTGCAACGTTATAATTAATGGTGCAAAATGAATACGTGGCGCCTACATTTAAATCTAGACATCCAAAACCAAGTTAAATACAGATTCTAGCATTGTAAAGAAAGAAAAACGAGTACTTCCTACTCGAGTACTTTCACCTTCTCACCACTGTTGGAAATGAGCTACATCCACTCCCGTTTAATGAGTACCAATGTCACACTTGCATCTCCATATCCCTTTTTTTCCTTTAGTTTCTTTTCAGCATCTGAAATGAGTTGTAGTTCATGAAAGCTTATACCCTAATACCTTAATAAATGTTAGCATTTAAAGTGTCACCAGACCCCTTTGTTGTTTTTTGCTGAAACAGACTAACATGGCTACCTCTTTAAAATATTCTGTAACTTCAATGTGTAACTGTGTATTTTCTTTTAGATATGTCTACAGGACTTTCATGGTTGAACCAGGGATTACTTTTAAATTCAGCTCAACCAGTTTCAACTTCAGAAGTGGCTGGCAGTACCTCTATTTCTAAATCAAGGTAACCAGGGCGATTTTTCTATTTCAAACAGTAAAGGATAGTTTGCTGTGATACTCTTATTGATAAAATGTAAAATTCACCCTGAATTTCTCCACACCAGGCATGATTTTATAGACTTCTGTCACATCCTCACTTAGTGATCTCTTTTCCAAGATGAGATGTCCCAGTCTTATTAATTTCTCCTGATAGGACAGCCCTTCAATATTCCTAAGCACCACTAATCCTCTCAAAATAGGATATTACGGCACAGGAATTAAGTTCATCCCAATTAAATATAAAGGACACTATGTCCTGGACTACACTAAAAAGTTAGGTCGATCCAGCTACATCACTCACACATGTGAAAAATCCTCAACCCTGGGCACAGGTAAACCAGACTAACTCTTGGTATCGATAGCACTATGTTGACCAAAGAATTCTGTCATCCTAGCTACCAGCCCTAGGGAAAGTGCATCCTATACTGACAACAGAACCTGCCCTGTTAACGTAGGTAATCTCTATACTGAAACACTACAGAGGTGCCACTGTAACATTTCAAATGTATACAAAGTAAGTTTCTGTGATGACAGAGTTTTGGAACATTCTAACTTTCTGATAAAAGGCTTCTTTCCACAGACAATTTCTGAGTTGAGGGGAGAGAGTGTGTACTTTTGAGGTTAATTGGATAAACTGTGTTTGTATAGGACACTTGAAAAAGTTATGTGTCTTCATCTTTTAGAAAGATCTACAAATTTTTATTCATAATTCAGAACTGTGTGTGAACAGTTCAGACTTATGTATACATTATTCATCAGTATGGAGTAGTACGAGACATTTTTTTCATGTCCATCCAAGTTGGAGCATTGAGTATTTTAATTTAAATGTTTTATGTCTTTACATGTTATTTCCATGATGGTACTGGCAAAAGTTATAAATTCCACTGCCTAATCTTCACTTCAGTTTTTAAATATCTTGGTTGTGAATTGGCTTTAAAATATAAATTGATCACTAGCCCAAAATGTTTGTCATGCTGTATTTGGATAGAAATCTGTTTTGTTTTTTTCTGGCCCCTAGAATTCCTAACTCAAGTTCCTTGATGATAGTTTCTTTTTTAATAAAATCAAGAAGCACAAAAAAATGTCAAATATCATGAGAAATTCTCTCAAGTTACAGGATGACTTTTCTGTTTTGATAGTGGAAATCTAGGATTGTGTCTGGATGCTGAAGTGGCTTTAGCAACTGGCCAGTTCCTTGCCCCTGGTAGTCAACAGTCCAGCAGTGCAACATCACGTTATTCGGAGTCACGAGGAGAAACACCATGCTCATTCAATGATGAAGATGAAGATGAAGATGATGATGATTCCTCTTCCCCAGAATGAAGACAGTAGAAAACAGAATATACAAGATGCTGCTTTTATATGTTTTTAGTGTGAGCGCCTAGTCTTGATGATGTAACTTTAGTTTCTTGCCTTTGTTTGCACTGTGTTCAGTGAAACTAAATTGAAACTTGCACACACGCACATGGACACACACATGCACTCACAAAAAGCACCCAAAGTTAAGAGACAGATTGAAAACTTTTTATAAATGAACACAGTGCAGTATACTGCCACAGAGCAAACAAAGTATTTCAACTACAACCAAGGAAAAAAAGCAAGTCCCTGAAGATTTGGCAAATTAAATGCTACGTGCACAAGTTTATTTTTCATAATTTGAGATGTTGCTTCTGCAGTCTTTCTTCCCCCCACATTTATCCCACTCAGAATGGAGATGACTAGTCTCAATCAACAGATACTGATTCTTACACTGCCTTTAGGCTCTGCTACCTTTTTTTAAAAAGCTACAATAGATCATTTTAAATATCTTATGTATTAAAACCATTATGGGGAGGGGCTATTAGTATGTTTGTTTTGTTTTGTTCAACTTGTTGTATAGAAGAGTCTTAAAGTAATATAAAATACAAGTGATGAAATTAATCTTGAATTAGATTAAATCCATTTTAGCTATTGTAAAGAATGAAATTAGTATATTTCTGTTGAAGGGTTCATAATTTTCCATTACTTTATTCCATTGATATTGGGCCTAATTTATTATAAATAACTAATTATTGTTAGTCATTACATATAGTCAGGATAAAAATGGTAGTATTCTCTACACCAACATGATCTTTTTTTAGAAAAAAATGTTAGTAAAGAAAATAGTATTAATAAGTTGTTTGGTAGTTTACAAATAAATTCTTCTTTGACTTTCTATACAAATCTTAACCTGCTTTAGAAAATCAAATGGAATATAATAGCAAAAAAGTTTCTCTCTCTAGCAAGAACATTTTCAGGCAGTTTTTTAATTTTCAAGGGACGCAGTCACATAAAATATTATTTTAGCAACCAATAACTTAAGATTCTTGTGAATTTAAATTTTCACTATATATGCAGTTTGATTTTTTTGCATTTCACTCAGCTAGAATCATGAAAACAGACTAATCAAATTAACTTTTTTGTTTCTACAGGTTGAACCTCTCTAGTTCGCCTCTTTCTGTTCTGCAACATCTGTAGTCTGGCATGATTTTATTTTGCTGGATCTTTTCTAATTGGGATGTAGCCAAATTTTCCAGGTCCCATAAAGTTTGTTTACAGACACCTGTCCTGGCTCTTAGTGTTCTGTTCTGTTGTTTATCTCTGATTTACCTCATATATCTTCTAAGAGCCCAGTAAGCAGTGAAAGTGTTGATAATGTTGTTAGACAATATTGACGTCCCATGGCTTGGCAAATTCTTTGGTTTGGCACTGGTCAGGTCCAGAGGGTGCCAAACTAGAGAGGTTCAACTTGTAGTTAGTTCCATTTTCCAGCTGTTCTGCACTAACTGACATGATGCTGGCACTGCAGGGGAACATTTTAGTAAAAGCAACTCTTTTCATGGGATTTTTTTTAAAGGAAAAATGGAATCTGAATTTTATACTGTCAAGTTAGCAAAAATAATGCTCACACTTCAGAAGTAGGCATTGGAGTAGTAGTAATTTTGCTTTATTATTTCCCAAAAGATTTTCAGTTATGTCAACCCAAAATGTTAATAAACTGAGCCTCGTTAGTGAATAAATTGCACCTCTATTTAAGAAAGGTCATATGGTTTGAAAATATTTATTTCCAGCTGTGGAAGAAGTAAACATCTAAACTATTGGATTATATATTTGACTCTATTGTGACCAAAGATACTGTTAAGTATGTTAAATCACAGTGCAGTTATTGCATTTAGTGGAATAGAACAACAAATCATATCAGTAGAATTGTTAAATACAGAAAAAGAAATTATTACCACATCTTCACTTGCCACACCAGAGATCGATCTTCTGGTGTTTGATTTTGCAGATCTAGGTAAGACCCACTTAAATCGAATGCTAGGCATGTCTTGTCGATGCCAGTACTACTCAGTCGTGAGCAGTAAGGGAAGCTGATAGGAGCATTTGCTCCTGTCAGCCTCCTTCTGTGAAGACAGCACTAAGCTTGGCTTAAGTTAAGCAGACTCCAGCTATGTATTTTACATAGCTGCAGTTGCATACCTTAACCAGATCTTTCAGGTCTAGTGTAGACTAGGCCTTTAAAGGGCTGTTAGCTCCCAAAATCACAGAATTGAGTCTGATTCTACATTTAGCATCACAATTTGGTGCCTAAAATGTCTCGGAACAGAGATTTTTTTTAAACATTCTATATTTTACTATCAAAACCGAACAGGTTGATCTTAAGTGTTTTGATATGTAAGTTTAAACTAGTCTCCATTTTTACTCTTTTCAATGTACTAAACTTCATTGAGTGAATAATGAAATGATAAATTAAAACTATTCCTTTTTCAACTTTATAGTCCATGTAAATATTTTAGCTGTTTCTAAATACCAATATTAGCTATTAGACCACAATGACTATGGCTATTTTGTTTAGTTAGGAGTTTCACAAATTACCAGAATCCCTATTGAAGACTTGTTGCAGTCTATCATGTTTACATACATTTGGATGAGAAGTGGGTTGTAACGTTACAAGGAAAATTCTCCTTTATGCTTATTAAGCTACTTACCAATCTGGGCAACATTGATGGAATATTTTATGAGCATAGGTCAGAGACACATTAGCGCATGTGAAATAGGTAATGTCCTCGGTCTTGACTCCTGTTGTTAATCTGTTCTCTGCTGCCAGTGTAACTACCACTTGAACTGGAAGTGGCAATGTAAATTACCTGGTGGGGACAGGTTATTTCAGTAGTTCTTAGCTTAGAGACAATCCCTTTGGAAAGTGGTTTCTCTGTTTGTGAAAACACTTAAAAATGTCAGTTTGTTAGCCAGGATCCAGCCCATTTTACCATCCACCAAGCATTGCAGCAGACCATGGAAAACAAAGAAACCAATAAGAACCACTCTGAAACTAGCCCAAAAAGGATCAGTAATAATACAGTCGGTCCCCGAGTTACGAACACATCGATTTACGACCGTTCTTATGACCAACATACAGCTGGAACCCGAGTTATGAACGAAATCTGCACTTTTGAACAGCGCAACCGTACATCAGTGAATGTAATCCGACTTACGAACACATCGAGTTATGACCAAGAGCCTGGAACGTAACTCATTCATAAATCGGGGACCAGCTGTATTGCTTTAATCACGAAAAGTTGACAAAAATGCTTCTCAGAGGAACTTGGCATGCTTGCTCCCATTAATAGTTCTGCAGTACTGTTCACTTTTTGGCAAGCACCATGGTATAACATTACCAGCCTCTCTGCTCTTTTTTTAAATACTAAAAGTATGTACTGTAGTTTTATTAACTGATCAGCTTCACAAAATGATCTGCTGAAACCCCCCTGATAACAGCTAAATCATACAAACATCAAAACATATTAAACCAGTTTTGGAACTGAAGAAGGAAATTGCTTGAGATCCTATGCTCAAATTCCAGTCCAGAAAGAATTTTAACACAGGCAGTTGTGGTCTTAGGGTTTCATTAATGTCTGGGAAATGGTCCTCATCCAGGTGCAGTCACTGTGTGAGTTCAGGCAAATCATTTGACCTCCTTCTTCTCTGATGAGGCCAGCTGCAAAATTACAGGTCTGCACCAGAAACTGATGGTGCATCTGAACTGAGCTTTAAATAGGGGATTTCAAATTGTTGAGCACCTACAACATCTTTTGAGTCAATACGAGCAATGAATGTTCAGTCCCTCGAAAAGGCCCTTTAACTCTGAGTGGCACCAGGAGATATTACCACTGTAGTGGTACTCATTAACAACTTGACTGCTTCATTTTCTGATTAGTTGCCATATTAGGTGGTACAGCTAATATGTCCATTGTTATCTGGTGGTAGGTAGAAAGTAAACTTTACATATAAAGAGAATTATGAGATGAAAATTTGAAAAGTGACCTAATGATGGAGAGGCTTTTTTTGTTGTTTTGGTTTTTGTACTGCTGTTCTGGATTTAAATGTTTGTTTATTGGGCATGATTACTAAAATATTTGAGTAAGTACATGAAGTCATTAGCCGTGGCCAATTTAATTGTGTGTATACATTTTAAATATATTTTGCAGTAAACATTTTTGCATATTTAACATCTTATTTTAGGGATTGAGGGCCTTTTTAAACTTTAGGGAAAGAGTCAATAAAATCTGCTAAATTGTACCTCAAACATACAAAAAATGTGTGTGTTTCCAGGAGGGGGATGGATGGAATTTCTGCTGTGTGGAAGTTAGTTCTGTTCACTAAATGTGGCCTTTAATGATTACACTGCAGTTGTGCCAGATTTTTCATTTCTACAAGACAAATATTGGTTCTACTGAAGTAAGTGGCAAAATTAATCTACTCATAGGTCTCAGCTATGCAAGGAAATAATGCAATTTAATTGGTGTGATTTTTTTTAAACTCAGTGAAAAGAAAAGAAAAATATCCACAGATGAAGTTTGTATTGGTGTAAGAGGGGCTTATTCTGATAAAGGTTACAGAGATTTAAACTAAATTGCAAGAAAGCTGCTTTAAACCATACAGAAGTTTGCAGCACTTCAACTAAATCAGTTTAAAATTGTGCCAACAGAGCAAAACCACTTCTATGAGTGGCAGAAGTTATGTTGGTGGGAAAACTTCTGTCCACACTGGCACTTATGTCAGTGTAACTTACGTTACTTGGGAAGGGGGGAGTTCATGATACAACATGTGCTGTAGTGTAGACATAGCCTTAGTTAAACTGGCACCCCTTTCTTAGATAGAGAAATTGTTTTCAGAGTTGGTCCCATGATATTGAAGAGACAAAGTGGGTGAGCTAATATCTTTTATTAGACCAACTTCTGTAAGTGAAGAAGAGTTCTGTATAGCTTGGTTACAGCTGTCAAGTGATCTTTACTTTCTCCCTCCCCCCAACCACACACACATACTACTTCTTAAACAAAAACACCTCTAAATGTATTTATGCTCCAATCTAATAATCCGATAATTAACAGCACTTTGAAAATATCCAGAGGCATTTTAAAAATACTTTTTTTTTAAATAATTTATTTTTTCTAAGTCAAGATAGTTTTGCTTTTAGATTAATTAAAATTGAAGCAAGTAATAGCAGGGTGAATTTAACATAGAATAAACAAAAATGGACTTTCAGTCTTGACCCACCCAGCAGTACACCGTATTATTGTAGATATCTGTTAATTGCATGATCCTTAAGTATCCATGGACAAGGGCTATGTCTGATCTTATTTAACTTTATCTCTTTTGGATTGCTCTCTGTTATGCCCTTGAAATCAGTGTGTTAGCCAGAAATCTGAATTTTTGTTTGAGTTTATTAAACCTTTAATGGTAAGGGTTAATAATAGATTTCGGTTTGGATTTTTCAGATATGTTGATCAGAGACATTTCCTCACAAGAGCACCTTTTGGGTAAAAACAAATTCTGTGCAGTTCCCCTGTCTCTGATACAAAGGCATGTGTCTTACACAGAACACTCTCATTAGGCTCATAACTTAGTCAATTTCTATATTTTTTAACCTTTATATCACCCAAAAATTCTTACTGTAAAAGATTAGTCCTGCTTCTGGTGGTTTTTGTGCATTACAAACCTGTAAAAACTTGAGAGTTCAAAGCTCAACCTGTCCCTTCAGGGACTTGAGTGCAATAATTACCCCAGGAGCAAGACACCAAGCTGGATATTTTTAATTGTCTCCTGTATAGCATTGTGAATGACAACAGGAGACATTTTAAAGTCAGTAATTGTATGTAGACACTTCTGAACAATGAGATCTTGGCAATAGGTCATTTTTCTCTTAAAGAATATGATGATACTGGGCAACAGGCTTATGTATCAAACAATTATGGAGACATTACAACATAAATGAGTATGATAACTGAAAATTTCTAAAGATAATTGAAGTACTTATCCACAATATGAACTAAATTCCTTGTGGAGTTAACATATTAAAAACCTTCCTTTTTGCGTTGGAATTGCTTAAGCTATTTAAAGGCCCATTAATTGTTTTAACCACTTTACTACCTATTTAAGTGAACAGAAGAGCAGCCTCATGGTATGTCTAGACTACATGCCTCTGCCAACAGAGGCGTGTAAATTAGACATACTAACATAGTCAAGGAAGTGGGGATTTAAATATCCCCTGCTTCATTAGAATAAAAGTGGCTGCCGTGTTGTGCCGACTCAGCTGTTTGTTGGCACAAAGCGGCAGTCAAGACGGGAATCGATTGGCAAAGGCTTTCCTTGCTGACTGATCCCCATCTTGACTGCCACTTTGTGCTGACAAACAGCTGAGCCGGCACAACACGGCGGCCCTTTTTATTCTAATGAAGCGGGGGATATTTAAATCCCTGCTTCATTGACTATGTTGTTATGTCTAATTTACATGCCTCTGTTAGCAGAGGCATGTAGTCTAGACAAACCCTCTGTCATAGGCTTGGATGTTTTGTGCCAAGTTTCATCTCAGACAAACTTAAAGAAAGGTTTATGAATTCCTGAAAAACAGAAGCCCTGAAACAACTTCAGCTATAGTGGCTCTAACTGGTGCTGCTGTAAATTTTTATGGGATTTAATTATTTCTAGTACTTCAGCTATAAAATTAGTGTTGTTTGCTTTATCAAATGAGGGTTTGATTCATTTTGTTCTCTTACTGAATCCAATAACCTTATGGTCTTCTCCCTGAAGTGTTTATTGGCATAAATACTGTTTTTCTGTCGAAGTGCTTACGCATTAAATAAAAGCATTTTACATCTCCCCATTCCTCTACGGCTAAAGCTTACTAAGGCTTAGTCTATACCTAAATCAGGTCAACCTAGCTACCTCGCTCAAGGCTCTGCAAAATTTCTTGCCCTGTGCGAAAGATATAGTTAGGTCAACCTAACACCTGTAGATGCAGGTAGGTAGACAGCAGAATTGTTCGATCAGTCAAGCTATAGCCTCTTACGTGGTAGATTTACTATAATGATGGAAAAATCACAGCTGTAGCAAATATCTATGCTACAGTGGCATAGCTGTCCTGTGCTGCAGTAGTGCTCGTAGTGTACACGTAGCTTAAAGACTTTCCTAGAGTAAACTGCCATCTAACTCATTACAGGCTTTCTGGGCAACTTATATCAAACAATCTGATGCAGTTTTTTAATATTCTATGAGTTTCTTTCTTGCTAGGTATCTTTTACTTATAGCCCTATTGTTTTATTTTAGCAAACGCTGCTATGAAGCTTTTATTTTTCTGATCAAATAATGTTCGTTTTTACTACCACATGGTTTGTGACTATTGGCATAAAAGGAATGTGATACTATTATATATGCTTTAACCAGTGACAAACAGAAATACAAAGTACATAAAGTTTTACTTTCGTAATGAGGACATTGACATTAACATATAGCATATTGGATCTAATAAGGAATTATTTACTTTGCAGTCTTCCACATTTTGTAAATAAATACCTGCTATTTTTTTATGAAAATTTTATAGAAGAAACTATTTCTGTATATTCAACTGATCCCATGTTTACTGAAAATGCTGCAAGGGGGAACATTACTCAACAAAATTGGGGAGGAATAAATGCATCTGATTGAAGTAAAAAGCATGCACATGTTGGAGGAAAAACAGCATCCAGCTGTTTATAACTTGAGAAGTGAAGCTGAATTGTAGAAGAACAGAATAAAAGAATGTAAAGACAACTGGGGTTGCTCTTGTTTTTAAGCAAAACATTGTTGCAGAGAAAAGCTGCTCAAGTTTAATGTTCGTAGCATGTGTTCTCCATTTCAAAAAGCCACCTTACAGTGTAAACACTAGGGGGAAAAAGGTCAAGTTAATCTGATGTTTTGAAAATAAATATTTAAAATTCCCTAATTGTAGCCTGGTGGATAGTCTTCAGCTCAGAAGAACCTAATATGATGATTGTACCCTGTTGTAAATTTAGTATGGTTTTGTTCAACCTAGGTCAGCAGTTCTTAGACTGGGTCAGGACCCTGAAGTGGGTTGCAACTCCAATCTAATAGGGTCACCAGGGCTGGCTTAGACTTGCTGTGGCCTGAGGCTGAAGCCAAACCTGAACACCACTTCCAGGGGCTAAAACCTTGTGTAGTGGACCTTATTCCCAAGGTCTTTAGCCCTGTGTAGTGGGTTACATGTTTCAGGCTCCTGCACCTAAGACTGAAACCCTTGGGCTTCAGCCTTGCTCCTCCTCCCCAGGGCTGTGGGGCTTGGGCAGGTTCAGGCTTCAGTCCCCATTCCTGAGGTCATGTTGTAATTTTTGTCAGATGGTCATTACAAAGCAATGAAGTTTGAGAACCTCTGATCTAAAGTTAAATGTGAAGTGACATGACTTCTTATTCAACAGACTTCTATATTTTCCTGCCATAAAGATTTTCCTGATATTCATCCATATCTTCCTCTGTTAGTTGCAGCTCACCACTCCAGATGTTCCATGCTAAATAATTCCACTACCATTGTCTGCATCATTCAGCTACAAGTAAGGCCTCTATAAACCAGACGTCTCTTGTCCAGCAACATCCCATGTCCAGCATCTCTGGGACTGGAGCACTCATGAGGAAAAGCAGGGCCCTCTGCATTCAGTAATTCATCCCCCACTCTCCCAGAGCTATTTTGTGGTATTCACATGAGGGAGGGCGGTGCAGGGATTGGGGAGGTGCAGGGATTGGGGAGAATGCTTGGGGGAAGAGGCAGGTTGGCTGTGGAACCCTGCGGCAGTAGCCAGAAGTGCAGCTCTGCAGCAGGGGCTGGGAATGCACTGGCCACGGAGTTATGCGCTGTCATCCTGCCTCTTCGACAAGTGCCCCTCTAGTCCCTGCTCTGTCAGTGCTGGCCCCTCTGATGCCGCCAGAGTGAAGCCCCATAGCCAGTAGCAGTAGCTGGTATTAGCCTGGCAAAAACCCTGGTTCGAGACCATACAGGTCTCAAGGGTGTCGAGGCAAGGAAGTTCAGCCTGTACCTGCACATTATGCCGTATCCACACAGCCTACCTCTAAATTAATTTATTTTCCCTCTTGATCATTTTTGTTGCTCTTCTGTTGTGGGCTGTAGGTGATAAGTGGTGTTCTGTTTTGTTTTCTTCGCCTGTATTGAAGTAATTTGTCTGGGTACTCTTCTGGCTCTGTTGATCAGTTTTTTCACTTCTCTGGGTGAAATCAGCCTCTTTGATTATGATGATAGAATTGTTTTGGAGGCTGTGTATAGCATTGTATTTTGCATGACTGAGTTATATGTTTTGTTTGCTGACAATGTCAGCCCGTGCACATTTGCAGAAGCGGTCAATATAGAAGTCAAGACTCTTGATACGACTGTCAGTATGGGTCCACATAGAAGCCTTCCTTTTGTGGGATTGGCAGGAGGGAGCTGCAAGGTCAGTGTGGTGTACATCGGTGTGCTGGAAATACTCCTTTAGGCGGAAGTTGAAAAAATAGGCTTCCAGATCTCCACAGAACTGAATCATATTTGTGGGGATGGTGGAGCAGGAGAGTCCTCGAGAGAGCTTGGTAGAGGAATCTGTCCTAAGAGTGTGGTTGGATAGGACTTGTTTTCCTAAGTTACCTAAAACTATCCAAATCCAGTCTATTAGCTGTTGTTAAATGTTAAACATGAAAAACTTGCAGGATTGGGAGTTCACACCCATTAAACAAATCCAAACACTATTGCAGACCACAAGGAAAGATTCTCTCCTTGTTTGCTATGTTTTTTAAGGCCAGCTTGCACTTGGAGGGATGCCTTCATGGATGGACAGAGTAGCATCCTTAGCCCCAAAAGACTATATAATGTGGCTCCTGTGGCCTACACCTGTATTTAAACAAAGAAATGCTATGCCCACCATGCCATGTTTTTTAACTCACTACAATGACTCTCTCTTCTGTCGTTTTGAATCAAACATAAAAACATAGGCTTGGAAGAAACCTCAGGAGGTTATCGAGTCCAGCCCCCTGCTAAAAGGACCAATCCCATCTAAACCATCCCAGTCAGGGTTTTATCAAGTTGGGGCTTAAAAACTTATAGGGATAGAGATTCGACCACCTCCCTAGGTAACCCATTCCAGGGCTTCACCCCCCTCCTAGTGAAATAGTATTTCCTTATATCCAACCTAGAACTCCCCCACTGCGACTTGAGACCATTGCTCCTCCTTCTGTCATCACGGCAAACAGTCTCTCTCCATCCTCTTTGGAACCTCCCTTCAGGTAGTTGAAGACTGCCATCAAATCCCCCTCACTCTTCTGTAGACTACGTAAGCCCAAATCCCTCAGCCTCTCCTCGTAAATTATGTGCTCCAGCCTCCCTAATAATTTTTGTTCTCCTCTGCTGGACTTTCTCCAATGTGTCCATATCCTTTCTGTAATGGGGGGCCCATAATTGGACGCAATACTCCAGATGTGGCCCCACCAGTGCCAAATAAAGGGGAATAATCACTTCTCTAGATCTTCTGGCAATGCTCTTACTAATGTACCCCAATATGCTGTTAGCCTTCTTGGCTACATTGTTGACTCATATCCAGCTTCTCATCCACTGTAAACCCCCAGATCTTTTTCTGCCAAACTGCTGCTTAGCCAGTTGGTCCCCAGCCTGTAGCAGTGCTTGGGACTCTTCCATCCTAAGTGCAGGACTCTGCACTTGTTCTTGTTGAACCTTCTTAGATTTTTTTTGGCCCAATCCTCCAATTTGTCTAGGTCACTATGGAGTCTATCCCTACCCTCCAGCGTATCTACCTCTCCCCCTAGTTTAGAGTCATCTGTGAACTTGATGAGGGTGCAATCCATCCCCTCATATAGGTCATTAAGTAAGATGTTGAATATAATCAGACCTAGAACCAACTCTGGGAGCACTCCACTTGATACCTACCGCCAAGCAGACAGTGAGCCATTGATCACTGCCTGTTGAGCCCAACAATTTAGACAGATTTCTGTCAACTTTACAGTCCATTTATCCAATCCATACTTCCTTAATTTGCTGGCAAGAATACTGTGATAACAGAATTCTAAAGATGACAAGATTATTCACATCTGTTCATTTAAACTAATCCCCAGCAACCCTTCCTTTCTGCCTCCTTTACTATTCCAAGAACAGGTAAATTGCTAAATGAGGCCTTCAAGGCGGTTTTGTTTATGATCTCTAAGCAAGCTCATAGCTAAAACTTGTTTCTCTGTAACTGCTCTCCTACCAATATGTCTCCTCTCCTCATTGTTCTGAGTTAAAAAGGAGTGGTTCTTAATTCAAAACAATTTGTGATGATTCTCGCCATCCCTCTTTGAAACTAACAAAAGGATAAAGGAAATTATTAAACATAGCTCTTCTCTTTAATTCCCCACCTCCTCTCTCAAAAGATTGGAATAGCCTATTTGTGAAGTAAGCTTGGTTAAAGATTCCAAATATTTTTGGTGAAGTACCTCTCAACCTTCCTAGATTTCTCATAAGGCAGTATGCTGTTTTGAACTTTTCCTTGCACAAATCTGTTATGCCTTTTGTAAGAAGGTTATAAAGCAATGTTAACTGTACGCCAGTACCAAACTTCTTTATATACATATCACTGATAAATAAACAGATAACTATCTAGGCTTTTTATTGGACAGGGGGAAAACATTATTTTTAAAATCACATTTTACTGAATTTCATGCATTTTATCTAGAAAGAGGGATAAACACCAAATATCTGTGGGAGGAGCAGAAAGAACTCAACTGTGTAGGTTCATTATTCATTAAACTTTGTTTGAACTCCACATGTAAGATGAGGGGACAGGTTTGAACAATTGCTCGATTGTGCAGGTCCAGCACTACAAGCAACAATCTTCATTAACAGCTGGGGTGTCAGTTCAGCCTCCTACAGTGCAAGTGGGATGTGTGTCGGCTGAGCCCCTTTTCCTTAATGTTGTTCAGCTCTTTGAGAAGTGCCTGTGTTTCCGCTGCCCAACAGGCTACATACCCATGCTCTCTGGGGCCTAGTTAGTACCTTCATCCCCATTCCACTTGTTTGCTCCTCCTTTACATTATTTAAAGGCCCCCACCACTTACTACTGCAATAAGATGGGCATCTGAAGGCAGGTGAAAATGAGGCTGCCTGAAAGTAACATGGCAAAGAAGCTGAGCTGAAAAACCTGGAGCACAGCTGGGGAACCACTGAAAGACCTGGCAAAACTAGACAGGAGTGAAGGAGCTTTGTTGCTGCCCTAAACAGCATCATGGGAACATGATGATGAACCCAGAGGTGAGTAAGGCGGTGCACCACTCTGGTAAAAGCCGGCTGGGGCCTCTGCTGCAGGAAGCAGTGAAGTGCACTCTTAGTCGGGCTCCCGGGGCTCTCCTGTAGGCTGTCAAGCTAAGCAGCAGGCAGGTGAAAGTGGCTGGCTGGGGGGTGCGCCCCACAACAATCTGAGACTGCTTCAGCTCTGAGTCTCTCCTCCCCCCCC
>JANRFK010004149.1:151855715-151877069 GCA_030068395.1 Apalone spinifera
CTCGTTCCCTCGCTCTCTCTCACACACTCACCCCCCCAATCTTCTCTGTGTGTGTGGTGGGGGGAGAGGGGGGGATACAACAGTACCTGTAAGACATTTAAGTTACTTTCACCCCTGGATGAACCACTTATTACCACCTGAATCTAGCATCCTATGCCGCAACTGTCATCCAAAGGTGACTGAGGACACTGTAACCAACTCCAGCTGTCATTTTCCACCATTCACTCATTAACATAATTATTTATTGCTGAAGCATATTGATGTTTTCAATCCATATCATTACTTAAGAAAAACAGGTGAATTTAATCTGCTAGTTGGAAAGAATAGGTTAATCATTGAAAGAACAAGAAAAAATGAAGACTGAGTGTATCTGTTGTCTCACAAGTTTAAAAAAAAAACCAGATCTACTTCATATAGAAACAGCATGGGTTGATATAACCTATGCATTGCTTCACGTTTAGCTTGTCTCTAACTCGGTGCATCAGCATTTATAAGCTACTTCGAGGAGGAGTATAATATTCTGCTAACTTCACACTTTTATTTCCTCAATTTGAGGGGTGTTTGTGATTTTTTTTTTTAAGCCACGGTGAGTCAAATGATTATTCCTTTAACAAAATCTTTTATTCAGCATTAGCTTTATTCTGGATCTCAGTCTAAATATTTGTGCTACTAATAGCAAGGGGTGATGGTACTATCATCATGGCATTGTGTGCTGGCGTACAAAACACTCATTTGGCACCCCAACAACTTACTGAAAGTAAGTGAATCAGGTTACCCATGGTGCCATAGAATCAATGTTATTTATTGCGGTTGCAGGGTATAAGATGATCAGAATGCCCCATTAAAGAACTGGATTTTTTTCTTAAACAAAAAAATCCATTACAGTTTGTGTCACAATGTTTGATTCCTCAAAGTTGTATTTAAGTAATAACAGTCAATATTCACGGTGTTGTGAAAGTAATGACCAGCCCAGGGCTGCGATGGCCCAGGGAGAGACCACAGAATAACCCCAGAAATGTGGTGCAAGCCCCTTTACTTAGAACTAGAATGTATAGTGTACTAGACAGTAAAAAACAATAATACACCTTTTCAGGTGTAATAAATTAGTAGTTTTTCTGACCAACATATTTAATATCATGGTTAATGATGGGTAAGCTGGTATCTAGTATGATAAAATCGTGTTTAAATTATAGTCTCCTTTGATAATATCAGGATAAAGATCTGGCCTCCACTTTGGGCACAAGGGCTGGGAAATTATTTTACAGGTACAATTTATGCTATTTCAGTATCTAGATACCTGAGTCAGATACATACTATTGATATTACCTGCTACATCTCAAGTATTGATTTGTCTAAATAAACCGTCACTGCTGAAGTGGAGCAGAAGTTGAAAATCACGCCCTTAAAGTATTGATTAGAATGACTGAACAACCTTCATTTAAATTGCAAACTTTCCATGAAATGTAAGTAATTTAAATTACCAGTGTAGCAAATGCTTAAGAGCAGCTTGAAGAGTAAAAGAGTGGGAACGGTGTGCTGACAAGTTACGTTTCATAACTACTGTTCTTTGAGATGTGTTGCTCATGTGTATGCCAGGTGTATCCAGTGTATGCTCGGTATGCATGTGTCACGTGTACCATTGCTGGAGATTTTTCCCTGAATAGTATCCATTGGGCTGGCTCTAGCACCCTCTGGAGCCCTGCACATATGTGCCCGCGTATAAGAGACACAGCTGGTCGCACACCCCTTCAGTTCCTCCTTGCTGGTATCTCCAGCAGAGGGTTAAGGGAGTTGGTCATGGCATGGATATGAGAAATCCACCTCAAGGAACAAGTTACAAAAGGTTAGTAACCAGTTTCAATTCATTGAGTGTTTGCTCGTGTCCATTCCATGCTAGGTGATGCACAAGTTCATGGAAGTGCTGACTACAGTTCTCCCTAAACCTGGCATTATCATGAGCTGTTGGGTGATGGCATGGTAGGACATGAAGGTATGAACCGATGCCCAGGCAACAGCGCTGTATGTGTCTTGGACTGGTGCTTGCATAAGGAACATTGCTGACAAAGCCTGGGTTCTTGTGGAATGTGTGGCCCGATGGCTGGAGATGGGACATTTATTTGTCTGTTTGTAGCAAACCCAGATATAGATGGTTATCCAGGGCAAGACATAGGCAGGCCTCTCATCCTTTACGCTATTTCCGTAAAGAACTGCGAACCAAGTTTAAGTTCCATGGGGCTGGGCGGACTGGTTCACAAAGCTGAGGATAGAGGTTTTCCAAACCCTTGGGAAACCAGACCATAATTTTGTAGCACGGGACAGGTTGAAAAGGCTAACAAATTAACTTTAAGTGTCAGACCCCCTGGTGCTTTTTTAGTTGGAGCAAGTAGTCAAAGCAGACTAAAGAGAACATCGAGATGAAGAGCGCTTCCATTTGGAGGCCTAAGAAGTGAAAGATTTCTACTTAGCCAACTAGGTGTCCCTCATGGAAGGTTTTCTTCTATCTAGCAAGACTTGTTGAACCTGGGCTGAGCAGGCCTGCTCTTCAGGGTTCAGCCATGCATCACCCATGCAATTAGGTGCATGAAGTCAAGTTCATGTTAAGAAACTGGCTATAAGTTTCTGAAATCAAATCAAGGCAGACTGGGAGTGGAGTAGAGGTGCCACAGAGAGGTCCAGAAGTATGTTGAACCAATCTTGGCATAGCCACATGGGTGCTTTCAAAGTCTGGGAAATGCCTAGTACCCAAGGCAAATAATCCTTTGACAATAGGAACTATATACATGGTCATACCTTGCAAAAACTATATCCACTAAACTATTAACACTATCACTGAAGAAAGATTGAAAGCACTAGGAAGAAACCTTGCCAGAGCAAGAAAATGGAATTCCAGCATCCACCACGCGTGTCGGGGGCCAGTGGTGTCCCTTATACCAGTGCATACGCATGCCGCTCCAGAAGGTATTAGAGTCAGCCTGATAGATGTTACCAAGGGAAAAATCACCAGCAACAGTGCACACACCCAGGACAGCACCAAGATGAGTAAGTGCACAAAGCTTTTAATTTTCTCCCAATCGTCACTTAATACATGATGGCTTCTACACAGTTTTCTTGTAGCCTGCAGGGCAAACTCTGGAAAGCAGCATGATTAAAAGTCATATTGTAGACAATGAGCAGAGACTGTTACTGCCCCATGATCCCCTCCCAAACCTGTGACATGGCCCATCCTCCTCCAAATGTCAATAACATTTTCTGAAATGGTGGTGGTGTCCAGTAGATAGAGTTGCTTAAATTATTTCCAATAGGAAGGGGAACACATTAGAACGTTCCTGCTGATATTTCCAGCCTTTCCTCTGTTTCCCATCCTATTAGACCTGTAGTTGGCTGAAGCCCATTAACTTCTGTAAGAAGTTGCTCCTTGCTATCTCCTGCCCTATGCTGCTATACTCTGTATCACAGTGAGCAGCTTCCTGGAGGGCCGTGCGCTACCTTGGTTACGTAGCTCAGGCGGCATATAGAGTTGGCTCCTCACTTTCACCTCCCACCCTTGCATCAGAAAAGCCCATCCACTTTGTCCCTCCTCCAAAATATGCTCCTCCCACCAAGCTACCCCGCCCCACCTTACCTATTCATTTTCTGGTAGACAGATATTTAACGTTGCATTACCCTCAGTCCTCTTCCTCTGCCTCCCAGATAGCAGCTCACATGGAAGAGGGTTTAGACACCCCCAAGAGCAGCAGGCAGGGAGAGGGGCTCAGGCCCTGCCAAGGCCTAGGGCTCCTCCATATCCTAGGACCCACCGAAGGGGTGAATTTAAGGATTATGGTTTCCCCACTCCTAAATCTGCAGTTTCCTCTGCTACCCCTCATATTCTCCAAACCCTCCTGACTTTTCCCCTTCTATTGCCTTAATCCCTATGCCTTCTCCCCCAACCCCTTACCTAAACACTCCCAGCTCCTCTTCCCACCCCTGCCAGTCATTCCCATTCAGGCTGGTTTGGGGTAATCTAATTATGCTAGCGGGAGAGTTCTCTCCTACTGCATAGAGTGGTATACGGGAGACATTACAGCAATGGAAATGTAGCTGCCTTAATCTTTCCATAATACCCCATCCCTCACTGCAGACCCAAGCCCTCTCGTCCCTCTGTTACCTACCGACTCAGGCATCCCTAATTGCACTTCCCAGGCCAGTCAGCATTGTCATGTGAAGTTATTTTCTTTTAAAAAATAGTTTCAGCACCTCCTGATGTACTCAGATTACATTTCTCCAAAAGAAACAAACAATGAAACTCTTGTCAGAGGCAGATTTTTTTTCCAAAATGTTTACTGGTCATTCTTGGATTCTGCCCAAGTTGGGTTTCAAACTAATTAAAGTTGCTAGAACAGCAACGGGCACACGTGACTTGCCTGAGTAAGCCATAGCTGGGCCACCAAACAGGCTGTTTACCTTGCATCTGCAGATCTGGCTACCCGCAGCTCCCATTGGCTAGGAATGGCAAACTGCAGCCAATGGGAGCTGCAAGCAGCCAGACCTGCGGACACAAGATAAACAATCTGTCTGGCAGCTCACCAGTAGCTACCCATGATGAGCCGTGGGTTGCCCACCACTATTCTAGAACTAGGAAATGCTGTTTTGGTTTTTTCCTGGTGACTGGATCTTGGGGATCCCTTGTTCAAATGGCTTTAGATTCGGATCATTAGCCCCAACCCATATTCCCATCAGGTGTAACAAATTTCAAGACAAGCTGTGTAAAACACAGATTTTAGTGTCAGTCGTCCTCAAAACAGAAGGTGTTTCCCAACCTTACCTACAGCCCAACCGTCACACCCATGTAATACGGCATGAGATTGAAGGGTGACAGAAAGGGGAGAGCTCTACATATTCATCAGCCACACAGCATTCATCTCAATGAGATGGTCTGTAGTGAAAGAAAATGTCCAGTGGAGGTGAATGCAGCATGAAACAATAGCTGTGAGATGTGAGAACTGCTTCATTTATTTCAGTGGACGTTCCCATACCTGCACTGCAGAGCTGGAGAATTTTGGGGACAAGCACACCCGGTTTTAGCTTTGCATACCAATGTCAGCAACTGTGTATTATGGGTGCATGCACGAAACTGAGCTCAGACCTCCTTATAACCCCTGTGTTATATATTACATGGGGAGGGGGTTAGGGGCTCAGACCCCCCCCAGAAAGGCAAACCAGAACCTGGCTCTTACTAGTGGGGAAAAAAAGCAAGTGTGATTATGCTCAAACTTTGTAGATGGGCAGGGAATCCTCACTTCTGTCACACACACGGGGAACCTGGGAGTGAGGATCTGACACCTCTCCCCTCCAGAATCTGGCTTAATGAGAAGGGGCAGGGAGAAAGGCATCAGACCCCCACCACAGATGAGCAGAGACCTTCCAGATTCCCACACATATGGAGGCAGCATGAAGAGCTCATATGCATCCCCCCACTACCAGCACATGGAAGGGGAAATTATGGAGCTGATAGGTACCCAAGTCCGTCCTTTTTCACCCAGTCTTCCTGCCATTCTCCCCCATATTAGATTTTAGAGTTCTAGTTGAAGAGGTGTTCTTTATAAAGGTGACTCAACCTGCTTGCATTCCCCTATAATAGACCCTGCAAGAATTCAACACTGAAGTGATATGAACAGGAGAAGCAGTGACGGTTGCTGTTTTTTACGGAAAGGAAAGGAATGAAGTGGTGAGTGTATTTGTACTACTGCTTTCTAGTACGTTGACTCAGAAGTGCTTGGCTGGCAGCTTTTGGAGCAGAAAAATCCAGCTTCTCAGTCCACTGTCACCTGTAAGTTTTGAATGGCCAGGTCATGCAACAAAATATGAGACACGGATGTCAGGCAGCAAGTAATTTATCATCATAACTTTAAAACACTATTGCTAAAATAACAGATACCACTGCCCACTTTAGTCAATATCACATACTATCAACATTATCTACACTACCACGGGAAGAGGCAAGTTATAACATTTATACAACATAACAGCCTATGGCATAAGCAAGATAACGATGATTCCTGAGAAGCAGCTACTGTAAGGGTGTGTACATCCTGGCAAATTTATGAGTAAAAAATGTGTCAAGTTTGTACTTAAACCATAATGACAGGAGGCAATGCCCCAACCTGCAGGTACAGTTTTGGCCTCAAGCTTTCCGGAGTGAATCAAGCTAGTCCCATTATTAAGAATTCAGAATACATTTTCCAGAAAGCAACATTTATGATCACTGAAATCTTAGCAGAAGGCAAAACACACATGCCAGGACAAATCAGAACTACCATGACCATAGCCAGCTTCCAAGGGGATATACTCCTCCATTAAGAGTCCTGGGGTCTATCAGATATTTCCACTCCAGCTGATCTGATGAAGTGGGATTTGCCCTTGAAAGTGCATGATACTATACATTCTTGTTAGTCTCTAAAGAGACGGCTTGTTTTAGTTCTGACAATGTTTCTGTAAAGCCCCTGTAGACACTGGCCACCTTAAGAACTCACTGGACAAGTGAGCCAATGAAAATGACAGGTGTCTGACTCAGAACGTTGGGTACGTCTACACTATGGAATACGGTCAAATTATGATACGCAACTTCAGCTATGTTAATTGCGTAGCTCAGTGGTACCCAACCTGTGGTCTGTGGACCTCCGGTGGTCTGCAATGGTACTGTAGGGGGTCTGTGGAAAGTTTAAAATAGAAATTAAAATAAATGTACAGTGTATACAAACACTTAGATATTTTAATAAATATTCATATATTGTGTAATTATAAATATATATTAAATATTTAGTTCTGTGAGCATGTTGCGTGAATACATCTCCCTGCTCTAAGTGTTCAGCAGCTATTAGAGTGGCGGGAAGGATTTATTTGGGCTAGCAAAAAATGAATCGGTAGCTCAAGACGGGGCCACTGAAAAGAAAAGGACTGGGAGACCAGTGTGGAAAATCAAGTTCCACTCAAAACAAACACAAAGTAAATGGGAAATGTGAAAATATCACAATATGTACTTGGAGTTAGGGTTTACATGGACTGGCAATGAATCTGAACCACGTCCATTATGCTTACTCTGTAAGGAGGTGCTGTCAAATGAGAGCTTAAAACCAGCTTGTCTTCAGCGTCACATTGAAATGAAACATGGTGAATATGTTTCTAAGCCAATTGAATATTTTAAGAACAAACTCAAAGAATTTGAAGAAATTAAGAAATTGAGCACGTAGCCACAGGCAGGGATAATGCTAAGGCAGTGGAAACCTCTCATCAGGTAGCTCAACTCATAGCCAGGACAGGAAAGCCACACACCACCAGAGAGGAACTGATATTTCCCGCAGCAAAGGAGATGGTGTGTGCAATGCTCGGAGACCAGGCTGGCAAACAGATTGGTTCAATTTCCCTCTCAAACAACACTGTTTGGTGCAGAATTGACAAAATGGCTCAGAACGTTAAGGAACAACATTGACTGAGAGGGTGCGGAAAAGTCGCTTCTATTCTTTGCAAATTGATGAGTCAATAGATATCTCAAACTATTCAAACCTCCTATCAGTCCTCCTATCAGTCATCAGATTGAATACAATAGAGTAGTCCAAGAGGACTTTCTCTTTTGCAAATCTTTGCCCACATGCGCAATTGGCGAGGCTATTTTTGATGTGTTGAGCAATTTCATGAGGAAGCATGATATTGACTGGTCAAAACTACAGACCAGTCAGTTTAACTTGTGAGCCAGCGAAGATAATTAATGGAGCAAGAAATTAAGGAATACATCTGCAAACATCTGGAAGATAAGGTGATAGGTAACAAAGAGCATGGATTTGTAAAGAACAAATCATGTCAAACCAATCTGACAGCTTTTTTTGGTAGGATATCAAGCCTTGTGGGTAAAGGAGAAGCAGTGGAAGTGGTATACCTAGACTTTAGTAAGGCATTTGACATGGTCTTGCATGACCACCTTATCAATAAACTAGGGAAATACAACCTAGATGGGTTGGGTGGGTGAATAATTGGCTGGATAATGGTTCTCAGAGAGTAGTTATTAATGGTTCACAATCATACTGGATGGCATAACAAGTGGGATTCTGCAAGGGTCTGTTTTGAGACTGGTTCTGTTCAATATCTTCATCAACGATTTAGATGATGGTATAGAGAGTATGATGATTAAGTTTGAAGATGATACCAAGTTGTGAGGGGTTGCAAGTGCTTTGGAGGACAGGGTCAAAATTCAAAATGATCTGGACAAACTGTAGAAACGGTCTGAGGTAAACAAGATAAAGTTTAATAAGGACAAATGCAAAGTGCTCCACTTAGGAAGAAACAATCAGTTGCATACATACAGAATGGGAAGTGATTGTCTAGGAAGGAGTACTGCAGAAAGGTATCTAGGGGTCATAGTGGACCACAAGCTAAATATGAGTAAACAGTGTGACACTGTCGCCAAAAAAGCAAACATGATTCTGGGATGCATTAACAGGTGTGTTGTGAGCAAGACATGAGAAGTCATTCTTCTTCTCTATTCTGCACTGATTAGGCCTCAGTTGGAGTATTGTGTTCAGTTCTGGGCGTCAAATTTCAAGAAAGTTGTCGAGAAATTGGAGAGGTCCAGAGAAAAACAACAAAAATGATTAAATGTCTAGAAAACATGAGCTATGAGGGAAGGCTGAAGGAATTGGGCTTGTTTAGTTTAGAAAAGAGAAAACTGAGAGGGAACATGATAGCAGTTTTCAAGTATTGAAAAGGTTGTTACAAGTAGGAGGGAGAAAAATTGTTCTCTTAGGCCTCTGATGCTATGACAAGAATCAATGGACTTAAACTGTAGCAAGGGAGGTTTATGTTGGACATTAGGAAAAACTTCCTAACTGCAAGCCAGGGTGATTAAACACTGGAATAAATTGCCCAGGAAGGTTGTGGATTCTCCATCTCTGGAGATATGTAAGAGAAGGTTAGATAGACATCTATCAGGGATGATCTAGATGGTGCTTGGTCCTGCCATGAGGGCAGGTGACTGGACTCAATGACCTCTCAAGGTCCCTTCCAGTTCTAGGATTCTATGAAAATGTGTGTGGATCAGTACTGATGTGGCTCATGCAATGACTGGCCAGGACACCAGCATAGTCACTCGAGTTAAAGCAGTGGCACCATTAGCTACATTCATTAACTGGAGCATTCACAGGGAAGCACTAGCTGTTTAAAAAAAATGCCTGATGACCTAAGGACGGTTTTGGATGAGTCAGTGAAGATTGTCAATTTCATCAAGGCCTGTCCATTGAATTCAAGGCTATTTGCTACTTTGTGTGACAAGATGGGCACTGATCACAGCCAACTTCTTCATGCAGAAGTTCACTGGTTTTCGAGAGGAAAGGTTCTCTTGCACATGTTTGAACTGTGACACAAAGTGAGGATTTTTTGCTGGTCCATCAACTTGAGCTTTCTCATCACCTCGTTGAGTTTCCTTGGCTAGAATAATTGGCTTACTTGGCCGATCTCTTCAGCTACCTAAATGGGCTTAATCTAAGTCTATAGGGAAAAGACTTGGAAGATGGTCATCTTCCATGTCCATGACAAAATTGATGCTGTGATCAAGAAATTGGGTCTGCGGACATCTCAACTTGATAAGTCCAGCTATGATTCTTACCCAAATATGTCTGATTTTTTGTCCAGTTCAGAAATGCAATCACAGATAATGTGAAATTGGAGAGCACATGCAAAATCTCAAAGTACTGCAGTGTGAGTACATTCTTCTTACCACCACGAACAACGACTGGATTAGAAACCCATTTGTGGACCTTGCTACAGCCACAAACGCAAGTTTGACATCCCAAGAACAAGTAGTATCTCTCAATACTACTAAATTGTTTAGATAAATGAACATTTCAAATGATTATCAAGTAATGGAATGTTTGAAAACAGGTGTATGGTTTGGGGAAGGGTCCATAAAATTGTAATAGATTGAGAAGGGGTCTGTATGCTCAAAAGCGTTGGGAGCCAATAGCACAGCTGAAGTTGAAGTACCTTAACTTTTGGTGCTGTCCACACTACAGGAAGTTGAAGAGAGAACACGCTCCATTCGACTTCCCTTACTGCTTGTGGAAGCAGGACTACTGGCATTGATCAGAGAGTCCCCTCTGTTTGAATTAGCCTGTCTTCCCTAGACCCACTAATTCAAACCTTGGAAGATCAACAGTGGCATCTTTGGTCTTCTGTGTAGCGTAGACATACCCATTATGTAACAGAATGCTGGCCTCCCTGCCACACTGTTGTCCCGCAACGACGCCTCACAGCTGGATCCACTCCTACTTTCATTTCAGAAATCAGTTCTCCAGCTATACGTAGCCAACACACCATGAAGACTCAGCAAGACAACATGTGATCAGGTAACCCTAGGGCAGGGGTGAACAACCTATTCAGATCTGGCTCCCTGCTTGCCTAGATCTAGTCCTCTGAGACTTGAAGATCCCCTCTCTCCCCCAGCATTAAAGATCCTCCCTTACCTCCTCAGTGTGGCTGTAGTCTCTGTGCTAGCTCCTTGCTGTGGGGATGAGGGAGCCCTGAGACTCATGCGCTGTATTCAGCCACATCTGGAGTTGGATGAGACCCACGGGCTCTACCTGGGGGGAGAAGTTGCTCTGCCCACTCCTCGCATTCCCAAACCACTCCTGCACCTTCCCTCCTATTCAGACTCCATTCCCCAAGCCTCTACACTGAACCCTCTCATTTTTGGCCCTACCCCAGAGCCTTGATGGGCTCTCATAAATCTACTAGCCTGCTGCCCCCCAAGTGCTGATGTGTGAGTGGTATGTGAGGTGTGTCTTTCTGTATTTTAGTCAATCCCTGATTAATTTTTCTGTTGGTCAGTGTCACCCCCCACCGTCCCCAAAAATGTTCCCCACCACATTGTAGAGCACAAACAAAAGGAAAAACCATAAAAAGTGAGGCAGGCAAGCAAGCAGGGGTGTAAATTCAGCCCACAACACCCAGGAACAGGGTATTCACAGGAGTAAATATTGTTTTTTGACACTCTACTACATTTAATAGTAATATATGCCAAGTTTTATTCTGAAAGATGGCGAGAAGAGAATTCTCCCCCCCCATTGCTCCCCTCAAATAGTTACTAATTGCCTCCTATTTAAACATTGCCTGCCATATTTCCCCAACCAGTTTCCTTTTTCATTCCACTTTGATAATCATGCAAGTTTTACCTATTCTTTGCAGACACACACACCCCTTCCTCCTTCCCTCACAGTTTGCAGCATATAAGCCTGAGGGTTACAGAAGTCATCCAAAACTAGAGACCAATGTACTATTACAACACATGTTTTGAACAGCACTTTGACAAGTGTGCACTTGCTTAGTGCAATCAGGTGTGGGATTTGGTAATGAAGCCTGCATTTGCCCTGTTGATTATAGGAATTATTACTTGCAGCTGGAGGAATGTGCTGTCAGCAACAGCAACCAGGGGAAAATGGGAAACCTAGGGCTTGGGTTTTTAATGTTTCATTCATAATACCAATAACTTCAAATCCACAACTGAAAGGCCCAGTACATACATGACTTAAGCTTCCAACCCCCCGCCTCAACTGAGCTAGGTCAAACCAACAGTGAAATGCAGCCATTTCAGCATTAAACACAGCAGCTGTTTAGAGAACAGGAAGTGAAGCAGCCAACTGAAACTATAGGTGGAGATTTTAGCTGGGCACAGTGGAATGGTGGAATTGGGCCAGGACACTGGGCTAACCCTTCCCCCAAACCTTGCAAAAATGCCTCAACCAGCTTTGTACCTGTTTTGGAATCAGATCATTAGGCAGCACCATGGCACTGGCTCTTTAGAGAGGGAAGGGCGTGGGGCTCTGCTTCCCACAGACACAGAGTATCTCTCGAGCTGCTTTCCCAACCTTTTCCTAATGGCAACCCTTTTTCACGGCATTGGCTATTCAGGGATGCTAATGCCCCTGCCCCTGGCCTAAGGGCCCTTTTTCCACCCTGGGGGCAGCCCTGTACCAGTCTGGCCCCCAGACTCTCTCTGTCCCTCGCCCACATGCTGCACCCCACTCTAATGGGCAGGCACCCTCTGTGCTGGAGTGGGTTGCAGCAGCTACCTCAGGGCTGAGGGTGAGAATCCAGCAGACTACAGAGGTGCCCCACTGCAGCATCCCCCCCCCCCCACCTGCAGGAGACTGCTGCCAAGAATAGCTCTGAACTCTGTGGCTCAGTGGAGAGTGGCTAGCCTCTCCTTGGGCAGACACTGCTACCACCACACTGCTGCCTTGAAGAATGCCATCCTGGAGAAAAGGGTGGGTAAGGGGGTCATGCAGGCTAGGAGTACATCTGAGGTGGTAGCTGGAGGAAAAAATTCAACTCTGGCTGTCTCTCCCCTTCAGAAGCACCGTGGAAGTGTTTTATTGAGGAAGGTCCCCTCTTGGCATCTCCTCTTGGAGCATGTCTTCGCTGCACTATTAAAAAAAGCACTGCACACATGGAGGGAGTTGAGTTGCCCCTGAGTACAATCTTGCCCGAGATCATAGATACCGACTCAAGTGGGGGGAGAGGGGCTGACCCTTTCTACCCCATAATCTCCATCAGAGCTAGCACGGGTATGTCTCCTCCAGCACCCGTGTGGACATAGCCATACCTTTGAACTCCAGCTAGCTGGCCATTGCCGGGGTGGAGGGGAGGAGGGGCATATGTGGCAAAGCTAGTAAAGTCACACTGTGCTGCTTATGCAAACGCTGTACAGCGCCAGTGTTTTGTGTGCAGGGTGACTGCTCTCTGTTGAGGCTAACATTTCAGATACCGCTAGCCTAGCTGACTCACGCTAACATTCCAGTGATGACAAGCTCTTAGAAGAGGCTGTGAAGCAACCCTGTCCCAAGAAAAGGAAGGCTGTGGTTTCCAGTTTACCAATGCCAGCAGGGAACAGCCACTAATACAGTGATTTTCAACCTGGCATCCATGGACAATGGTAAAATGGAGTTGGCTGTTCAGATTTTGCTTTTGCGTGACACAAATTGCATAGCTGCCTGCAACAATGAACTCCGGTTACAGACTAATTGTAAAGCTGGAAGGTTATTTTAGACAGTTCTCTGCCAGTAAATTTAATCTTAATACTAATCAGAGGGCTGCCAATAGAAGGAGGGGGCAAAAGGGGCAGTTGCTCCAGGGCCTGGCCATTCAAAGTGCACCGGCCGCAGCCTCAGACACCTTTGAACTGCTGCAAGAGCGCCAAAGCACTGCTCCGTGCAGCTTTGCATGTCAAGGGGAGGGGCCAGCACTACAGGCTGACTGCCCTCATCCTTGCCCCTTCTGTGGGCACAGAGTCTCTCCTTCCCCCTCCCCCCTCTCGGGACTTGCAGTGACTGTCAGCCCTGCTGACTAATCATCCTTATAGTATCACAGTTTGGGGCTATTTTCTTTTCTAAAGCATGCTACTCCTCTTACTGCAATGCCGGACTAATTAACTGCATTGAACTATTAATGCGTTTAGACACTGGAGTTTGGCAGAAATGTTCCACATCAAACCAGTGAACCAAAATAGCAGCTAAGCCAACCCACCTTTCCCATTAGAATTTACTTTGGGCATTAATGTGAAATCATTCAGCGATAACCACACTTTTGGAAATGGCTCTAGGGTACACACTACAAGCCATCTAGGCACTGAAACAGAACACATATCCTATGGGGGTTGGGGTTTTTTTGTTCTCCTTCATGTGCTCACTCATGTTCAATACTAAGTCCCCCCCATAATAGCACTGTGACAGTAAACCATTGTTGTTTTGGAAAACAATGTTTACTGTCTCAGAGCTTTAGTGCCCAGTAGTAAGGTCCATATGTCTAGTTAGTGCATAGAAGGTCAATGTACTTGCAGAGATGCCCCCGAGAATGAGTTTTCTGCTTCACCAATTACCATTGTAGACTTTTAATCATGATGCGTTTTAGCATTGATTCCTTTTGTAACTCAAAAAGAGGATGGAAAAAATGTAAAACAGATACAAAAAGAGATGCCATGGTGCTCAAAAACTCAGGAATGCTGCAGTTAGAAACTCTACAGCCCAGTGCTCCACTTGGAGGTGGGGGGGAGTGAGCGGAATTTTGTATTAAAGCCCAGTGGCTTATGCAGCACATTAGAGCTACATTAAGCAGCACACGGCTGCTCACTTGAGCTGAGGCTTATATTAATTGTCTCATGGCGACCCTCTCAGCCCCATTCTGCAGCATGCTGGCTTTTTATTTAGCTATTTCATTTGATACGGTCTCCACATTTTAACTTCTATACGTGGTTTGATCAGTGAGTAATGCATTAGATTAAAAAGAAAGACTGCCTCTTCTGCAATTCAGTCAGTCAAAGAGGCTATTTCTAGGTTCCATTCACATAGGCACAACATGGAACTGCTGCCATCCAGGGACAAGGCTTCTGGCTTAGTGTTAAAGAGGGTAAAGAAACAGCAATTGTGCATGTATTTTATGATTGATTGAAATCTCTGGAGGATATGCCCTTTTTTATAAAGTGAGCTCATATTTTATAGCTATGATTGCATTTCTGTTTATGAAACTGCAGCTGCCAGTTGCCCTGCTGAGTTTTTAATATATAAAGTTAGCCCAGAGGGAATTCAAGCAATGCTATGTTTTGACCTGGTTTACAATATTGGTTCTTTACTCTCCCTCTTTGTAGGTTGGGATACTTGCTATGCGCCGTTCCCTTTGCAATACTCAGGCAGTGCAGAATGAACAGACATCACCCACCCATCTCATAATAGGGAGGCTCCAGAGGCAGTGGGGACAGCTGGTTTCCATGCTGTCCTCTATCAGGCCTTGTGCTTGGAGCTTCTGAGTGATAGAGTATGGCACACATCCTGCTCTAGCTAGCCTCATCTGGTATATGGTCCATTGGAGACCACTACAAGTGCCACATGTTAGGGCTGTTCCCAGGCTACTCTAATTTGTATCTGGGCTGAACCAAATAATCAGCGTTTTAACTGATTGTTGGCTTTCATCCAATCTCTTCCCAGTCCCCTGAATTTCTTGAGGTGGGGCCATCTCTGCTAGACCCTCCTCTAGGCTCAGTCAGTTTTCTACCCTGCATTCCCTTTGGCTGTGGTAGTTTTCTTCTCACAGGTGGCCAGTGTTGGGGGAATCTCACTCCCCTGGGGTACAGAGTCCCCAGAAGGGTCTGAGGCTGGAGATCAAAGCAGCAAGGAAGGAGAGAAATCTATAAGGAAAACTTTATTATGCATGCATGCAGGCTGACAGCTACCAGAGTGAGAGCAGCAGCAGCCCTGAGAGGCAGTTTCAGGGATCCTTTATACAGTATGTTCAGACCGTTTAGTTGTTGATTGTTTTCTTTAACATATCAAAGTCTCAGCAGAAGTACGTTTCTGTTCACACCGGGAGTGCTAGAAGTCAGTTTTACAGTACAAAGGCACATGAGAACTTGAGTGAGGAGTCTACAAGGCAAACGGTGACAAAGATAAGAGTTTACATGATAATTTGTGACAGACTAGGAGTTTCCATGAATTGAGATAGGAGGCATTGTAAGGGTCTTGATTAGAGTTAAGATGATTTCTCTGTTACAGGGAGAGAGGCCTGGAAAACTTTTAACCCTTACAGCAGTTTTCCTTTAGAGAGTTTGAGTTCCTGCACAGTCCCCCCCCCCCCCCCCTTAGACACAATTGGAGTTATTTGATTTTTCTCCCACACCAGCAGGGGCACTGATGAGCAATTGCATCAAGGAAGGGACAGAGGTTACACATAGTGCTCCCTGCTCACCCCATAGAGCAGGGCTACTCAACACGTGGCCCAGGGGCCACATATAGCTCATGGCCTGTTTGTTTGCAGCCCACACTGCAGTTTGGGTTTACATGAGGCTCAATACATAGCCCGCCAGTGGGATCCTTTGAACATGGCCACTACTGGGAACATGCTCCACAACTGGACTGTCATTTCTCAGTAAAATTGCTGTCATATGGGGGTAAATATTGAATTTTATTAATATCAGCAGAACTGACTTAAATATGTAGTCTTCATTTCATCTTTGTATTCATGCCTGTCAGTGTGAAAGAAGCATTTGCATATATATGCAACCACACTTAAGTTGCGGCTCTTGGCATATGCTGTGAGTAGCATTGGGGCCCCAAGGCCTTCCAAAGTTGAGTAGCCCTGTCATAGCATCCTGGGACCACAGTAGAAGCAATAAGAGGCAGCATGCCTCAGGGGAAGCAAAGGAAAATGAAGCAGAAGGGAGGATAGCTGCCAAGTGCCTATCCCCACTGCTTACCTGGTGCCCAGCCTGCTGCCTAGATTAAAAGTGACATCAGTATGATCGCTGTCTGTATTTTGACATGAAGCTTGGTTACAGAAACCCAGGATGTTGACAGTATCTTAGCAGAACTGGAAGGAACTCTTGGCAAGAGTCTGAAGCAGCTCAGTCAAGAATGAGAAGTTAAACAGTAGCTAGGTTGTACTCAGTGTTGGTTACTGAACTAGTGTTTTGATTACAGCCGATTTCTTTTCTCCAGAAGAGTTGCTGGCAATCTCAAACAGTCTATATAGCACTAGTGCTATCCATTCTTTCATTAGCCAAAAAAGACAAGAGTCAGCATTTCAAATTATGTCTGTTTTATTTCAGTGCCATGAGTGTGTGAAGAAGACTACATGGAGCGAGAGGAAATATCACCGTATCAGACTTATGACCACTGTTCAATTCTTGGTATCCCAAAAGTTCAGCATGTGAGGCTATTTTTCTCAAAGCAATACACTAATTATTTTGAAGCATTCTGAAGTTGAGGGTGTTGTAGAGCAGGTTTTTTTCTGACCGTGCTCTTCACGTATAGCCCATCCTGCCACACAAGGCCCCTCACTGAAACCCAGACTGTGAGATACTCAGAGCAGCATGGGAAGCACAATGCAGCTTTCTGTGAATAGAATTTAACCTGACAGGCGTCCTGGGCCTCACAGGCTCTGAAAAATAGGGAGGTGAGCATGACTAGATAACGCTCAGCTGTAGTTACAGATAAGGCTCGTTTGACCGTGGCTTGACCAGTCTTTGAGACAAGGGAATTAACATAAGGTAATAAAGCACAACTGTCTCATGCTGACCATGCCCCATCTGGTCCTGTCCACCAGGGGATCACGCATGACGAAAACTCCTATAGGGCAGTATTGTCATACTACCTCATTATCAGACCCTGCCAAATGCAGACCCTAGTATGGCATTAGACATTGAATTTTTGTATAAAAGCCCCTCAACCCCTTTGTTCAACAGAGGTTCTGAGTCTTTGAGGGCACATGTCTTTTTTGCCCAGCTGAAGAATTGATCACCCTGAGGCTGCCTCCCCACCCTTCGAGTCAAATATAGGGGTGCGCAAGTCCTGAGCATGCTCCGAGTTCTAGTGTGTCTTTATGTTGTTATCGTTGCTGGATTTGTAAGTATTGCTTAAATATATTAGTTATTGGTTTAGTTAATAGTTCAAGCGTGTTAATTTCACTGTGTAATTCTGTAAAGTGTAACTGAGTTTTATTAACCACACTGTGTAAACTGTATAATCTTGTGTTATACTTGGCCTAAATACAACACCACTACATAAGTGTTAGAACTAGAAACCCAGGAATTGTTAAGTTGTAAAGGTAGATTAATGACTAACGCCACCAGCTGCCTAAAATAACTATAGAGGGGCTGGCTGCGGACAGAGTTTTTATTATTATTATTTTGGCTTTGTTTTTGTATTTTTCGTTTGTATGCTGCGCTGCCTTAGGCAAATTAGGGATAGTTATTTGATATAAGTGAATTGTAATCCAGGAATTGTAGTCAGTTAGGTATAGTTGTGTTCAAGTTTTCTACCCTGTAAAAGCATTGGGCACTTGCTTGTTTAAAAAGCCATTTGCTAATTGTTGGTTTTGATAAAAGAATAATTCCATTTAATAAAAAAACATTTTTCATCATCATCCAGTAGTTTTCACTGAGTAATCGGCTTTAACCCTTGAGGCTCCCCCACATCACCGAACAAAGGTGTAACAGGAGTGATATTCTAAGTCAATATAGCAATTCACAATCAACTGTAGTACAGTGGAGCTCAATTTAGCATCTACTAGGGTAGTGGTGAAAGTCAGATTTTTTTTATTTTTTTTCCACAGTCAGAACAAAAACTCACCTTGTAGGGAGCTGGCTACATCTGCTCATATTTTTCCTGCAGATCAGTTTTTATTTCTCCTTACTTTATACCCACATCACAAATAATTAAGGAACCACAAAGGTTATGTGGAAATGAGAGAATGTTGACAGTTTGGTGTCAATGTGTCCATGACTGTGGTTAATGAATTATCATGACTATTGTATTCCATGGAATTTAGCTGAGTCCATGAGCTTCTAGAAGCAAACCATTATGGCTCCTATCTCCACACAAAAAATAGCAAAGATTTCTGATTTAAGCCTAGAAACTTTGCTCAGTTTAGAACTTTAATAAACTGAAGAAAAGCATAAAGTCAATGTAGCTGTCATTTTTTTCCAGGGACAACATAGGAGCATTTTAGAGAGTAATAGAGGGAATATTTTTGGTTTAGTAGAGGGTTTTGACACATCAGTGTAGCTTCACCAGTAAACGTGCACAAGGGCAGCATGATTTCTATAGTGTAGCTTACTTCTTTTTTAAGCTAGGAAACAGCTAGCTTAGTAGCTAAACATCCTATTGAGGGAATTGTGCAATTGTTGCATTTGGAATCATAGTAAAATTGCAGAATTGCCCAAAGACTGTCTTAAAAGCATTTAACAGAACATTTGTAGGGAATTTGGTATTGCTTTTTAATATTAAAGTTTTGGCTAATAAATATATTTTCTTCCCTCATTTTCATTAAGAGCTTGCAGTGGAATAGCAACAGCTGAGTCAGGATCAAAACCACAGCAGGTTTGTGAAAGAACTTGTTAGGTACAGTAAATACTAGGAGTTAGCACTGGAGGGGGTCCCTACAACCAGAAAAACAGAAATGGCATTTACATGCTCATGAGTCACAGAACAAAGTTGGGCAGCTGGAGAGCAGAAAATACTTTTATTTCCAACAGCTTACTGAATCACATTAAATTATCACATTCACTTCACTCCACACTATTCACACCTCCATACCCTCTGGTAACATGCTTCAACAGGTAAGACCCAATCCTGAAGCTCTGCTTTCAACATGAGCTGTACTTGAATACCCAGTCCCTAATATTTCCTTTAAATAAGTCTGAAACAGAAATAAGAAACTGCTTCTGTGCTACACCTGATGTTCACTCTTTGGTGTTTTTATATATATATATATATATATATATATATATATATATGCACGCGCACATATGTTATACACAACTCTGAACTTTTTAATACTTACAAACAAAAGCTCAAATAAGGTAAAAACAAGTCTGTCTATTTCTTGTCGTCTAACAATTATCAAATCATCCTACAAAATGCTAAACAGCACTCGTGAGATGCTCAGCTACCAATAACGTTTCCTCTTGGTTAGATATGAACACATGGTAACCTACTGACCATATGTAGGTCTCATCATGCAAATTAAAACCAGACTGAGGTGCTAGGAAAGGGGATGTGCTTTTTTGGGTGGTTGGGAGAAAAAGAGGAATCCTTTCTGAAATGTAGATTAGATGAGGTGAGCAAATTATCTAACTTTGCACTGGTGCATGAATTGTGGAAATGGTTGCCACTCTAAGGCTGTGTCTACATTGGCGTGACACTGGTGGGGAGTTCTTGCACAAGAACACTGACATTCTAATGTGTGAAATCAGGGCTTCGTGCGCAAGAACTATGATGCGCCCGCTCAGGAATAAGCCTTCTTGTGCAACTGTTCTTGCGCAAGAGGCCAGTGTAGACAGGCAACATGAATTTCTTGCGAAAGAAAGCCCGATGGCTAAAATGGCCATTGGAGCTTTCTTGCACAAGCGAGCATCTACACTGGCATGGATGGTTTTGCGCAAAAGCACATCTCTTGCGCAAAAGCACATACCAGTGTAGACGTTCTCTTGCGCAAATCCTTTAACGCAAGAACTCTTGCATTAAAAGTATTTGTGCAAAATCTTGCCAATGTAAGGTAGCCTAATAGAACTGACAGAGGGTGGAGAGAAGATGATTTCAGGGAGAACAGATGATCCCAAAGATTTTGGACTAAAGTAGACACCAAAAGCTATCAATCACTGGGTTACCCACATAGAGAATCTCTTCTGCTCTGAAGGGGAAATGATCCAGCGTGAAGGCTTCCTGCTTTGCTGGGAATTTCCGCAAAAGCACTGACTTCCTACTGTAGGAAATCAGTGCTTTTTGCAGAAATATCATGCTGCTCCCAGTCGGGCAAAAGTCCCTTTTGCACCAAACTTTAGTGCAAAAGGGCCAGTGTAGACAGCTAAAACGGCAATTGGGGCTTTCTTGAGCAAAAGCGCGTCTAGACTGGCATGGACGCTTTTCTGCAAAAAGTGCTTTTGCGCAAAAGCATCTGTGCCAATCTAAATGCTCTTTTCCACAAATACTTTTAACGGAAAAACTTTTCCATTAAAAGCATTTGCGGAAAATCATGCTAGTCTAGACACAGCCTCTCTCTCTCCAGCGGGATTATCCACCCAGCATCCAGAACATCAAATGGAGCAAGGCGAGTATCTAGTGCAGCAGGATATAAGTAGTAATTCTTCTGCCCTACTCTGTGCTCATTAGGCCTCAAATAGAATACTGTGGCCAGTTCTCAGTGCCACATTTTAAGAAAGATGGACAAATTACAGATGATCGAGAGAAGAGCAACAAAAATGACTAAAGGTCTTAAATTATTAAGAAGATTATTCTCCTTAACCTCTGATGATAGGACAAGAAGCAATGGGCTTAAATTGCAGCAAGGGAGGTTTAGGTTGAACATTAGGAAATATTTCCTAACTGTCAGGGTGGTTAAGCACAGGAATAAATTACCTAGGAAAGTTATGAAATCTCCATCATTGGAGATATTTAAGACCAGGTTTGATAGACATCTATCAGGGATTATCTAGATGGTGCCTGCTCCTAACATGAGTGCAGAGGACTGGACTTGATGCCCTCATAAGGTTCCTTCCTGTTCTATGATTCAGCCCAGACACTGGGAAAAAAGATTCGGAAGAAGAAATGAGGTTATCAGCAGGTAAATAGACACTTAGTTCTTAAAACCAGAGCTGCCTGGCCCATGTTGAGGGTAGCAGGATAATGCAGCCTGACTCTTAGTTGAGCTTCTTGAGAACTTGGGGGAATCAGTGAGATAATATAAAAAGCATCCCAAAGACCATGAGAGGAGAAACACCCATCAGTGAGCATAGGCTACACCAAGGGTGGGCAATAATTTTGCTGGGGGGGGGGGGGGGGGGGG
>JANRFK010004149.1:151877169-151888802 GCA_030068395.1 Apalone spinifera
AGGAGCTTGGGGGTGTGTGCCATATCTGGTGCAGGAGGGGGGGACAGGAGGGGCTAAGATGCCAGAGGCAGGCTCTGCTGGGAGGGGCTTACCAGCAGAAACCTGAGGCAGACTGTCTGCTGCAGACTGCTCCACATGGCACCAGGTATGAGCGGGAGAGAAGGGAGGGTGGGGTTGAGGTGGAAGGGCGAAGGCTTCCTACACCACACCTGCTCCCAGCAAAAAGTCTCAGACAGAAACTGAGAGATTGGCCAATAGGCCCGAATAGATTTTGCTGGGGGGGGGGACAATGAGAATGCTCCCTCCTTTCCAAGCCATTGAGAACAGATGGCTTTTTAACGTGTGAGCTGTTCTCTGCCAGAGGGTCCAGCAAGGTGGTCACGGGCCAGCTCTAGTGGCTTAGCGGGCACTGGCAGCCTCTTGCTCACCCTTGGGTGAGCGCACAGCTATAGATATATACACACAACCGTGCAGTTCAGCATGCGCAGATTACACTGTGGCACTATGCCGGGCTATAATCTACTCGTCCATGGCAAGTAGATTACCTAAATTGTCGAGCCGTGTGTGTGTGTGTGTATGTGTATATATATATATATATATATATATATATGAACTGTTGTCATATAAAATGACCTGATCCAGGGATCACTGTCCACATTTCAGCAAAATGCCACAGACAGTTGAATCATTAAGGGATCATTGATGATTCTGCAACATGTCTAGCTGAAGTGATCTGCCAAGATGTTCTGAAGGCTGGGCAGGCGGAAAGCCATTGAGAAAAATAGCAACAGTGACTAGATAATCCATTGCTGTCTGTTGGGTAAAACTGAATTCAATCCACATTTCAGTGGCCAGAATGGAAATCTGGTAAGTGGTGTGATGCAGGAGCACATTGCCAACAGCCCATGAGCTTGAGACATGTCTTCACTAGCATGTCTTGTGCACTTGCAGAGCTGATTGAGGCAGTCTGCCATGATTTGTAAGCGTTACTGAAGCAGATAAGCTCTTTCCAACAGAAAACCCATAAAACTATGGACTAAATCAGGGTTAGAATAGATTGCTACAGTTGACCCTGAGGCCTGGGGAAACCAAAAGAGCATGTCAATTGACTCAGTAACCTGCTGCATCCCCAAATCATCCTGTAAGCTACGTGCATCCTCATCATACAGACCTTGGCAGCTAGAACCTTGGTGAAAATCAGGGGGAGGGAGGGGATAAGCAGCACTGAAACTGACAGGCAATATGTTGGCCTGGTAGTGAGAGGTGCCTATCAGAAATAGGATGTACTGCTTTCTAAAGAGGGTGGAAGAGAGCCCGGAGTATGCCAGATCACTTTCTACCTCGTTTTGCTGTGTAGAAAACAAAATATATGCTCTTCTTCCTCTAAAACATTAGGAGGAATGTTGAGGGTTTCTAGGGTCCTCTTCAAGAAGTCCAAGAAGATTTTGAACTTGAGAGACTAAGTAGTGTGGATAAGCCATCTCCTCAGGAAATTCAAGAGGAAATCCTTAAGGGGTCAGAGGTACCTGATCTGAAAGATGTTAATCTTCCTCCTTAATGTACTCAAACTACATTTGATCAAATTGGATGACTGAAGGAGGCTGTAATTGTTTCTTCACTAAGGCTGCATCTAGACTGGCCAGTTTTTGCGGAAAATCATCTGCTTTTCCGCAAAAACTTGCCAGCTGTCTACACTGGCCGCTTGAATTTCCGCAAAAGCACTGACGATCTGATGTAAGATTGTCAGTGCTTTTGCGGAAAAACTATGCTGCTCCCGTTCGGGCAAAAGTCCCTTTTGCGCAAAACTTTTGTGCAAAGGGGCCAGTGTAGACAGCAGACATTTCTTTTCCGCAAAAAAGCCCCGATCGCGAAAATAGCGATCGGGGCTTTTTTGCGCAAAAGCGCGTCTAGATTGGCCACGGACGCTTTTCCGCAAAAAGTGCTTTTGCGGAAAAGCGTCCGTGCCAATCTAGACGCTCTTTTTCCGAAAATGCTTTTAACAGAAAATCATGCCAGTCTAGACGTAGCCTAAGAAGATCTTGAATGAACAGTGGCTGTGGGTTTTCTGGAGTAGGGATTCATACCCTAGGTAAATCAGTGTAACCAGCTGGTAAGCAAACTTGGATGTTAGCACAGAGGAAGATACCACAATGGACATGCCTATGAAATACTTTGTACTTGACTGTATTCTTCAACAGGGAGTGCAGAGAACAATCATTAGGCAACCCATACTGGAAAGTGACACAGGAGGAGAGACGACCTCCACACATCCTAGTGAAGATGAAAAGGAGTGAGTTGCCTCCTCATTGGTCTAACACGGGGAGCCCACCTGTCCAAGGTATGGGCCTGCATAGTACCAGATAGAGTGGAGCTGAGGTAGAAGGTTACTTTGATGTAATATATTTCAGGAGCGACTCCAATAGGAGTCTAGTTTAGGCAGTACCAAGAAGGGTGTCAGTACCAAGACCTTTGACACTAAAACATCCAATACCAGAGCATGGGTTAGCACTACTTGGTACTGGAAGCAAGATAGTAGCTGCCAAGAGTCTTTGTGCAAGGTTGATGCCCGAGGGCAGTGCAATCTTTACAGAACATAGACACTATCAATGCCAGATTACGCTTTGGTGCTATAGCATGAGGCAAAGGCACCAGACTTCAGCTATTAGTGGAAGAAGCCTAAGAATTTCTAGGTTACTTACTAAGGATCAACATGTGAATTTCTGACTGGAGTGATGCTCCTTTGTCCTCCAAGGAGACTCACAGTTTGTGGGAGGAGGCCGCTGATGACAGGGAGGTGGAACTTCAATTAATCAGGGCTGAGTCAGGATATGATTGATTTTTTTCTGGGCTTCCTGGAAATGGGAGGCGGTCTCAAGAAAGCATCACTTCAACCTCACCTCTATTTTTGAGATGTTCTTGCAAAATGGGTGGCATACAAGTGCTCTAATAATGTGTTCCTACCCCAAGTAGCTGATATATTTGGAAAGCCTATTGTTAATGGCTTTAGCTGATTATATGATGGGCAGGTCTTGTAACTTAGTGATCAGATATGCAATAGTCTCCTAATATGTCAGGAGAGGCATCTGAATACAGATACCCCCCTAACATTTCTCAAATAATTGCCAGCAGACAAAGAAAAATTACTAATGTTAATAAAACTAGAACAAAGTTTACCAAGTGAAATTACAAGAATATCTATGCTACATGAGGACACACCCTGATGCTGAAATTGATATAAACCTGCCAAAGCTGTAGTCAAAAAGAGATACTAATTAAATAAGAGTATAGCTGAATAGAGAGGTCAATTCACTGAAAGGTTTCAGTAATTTGGCACCCGAGTTAGTAGTACTACTGATGTGTTTAAATGACTCTCTGGGCATGTGAATTGCAGTATTTGTTTGAATGAACATTGCTGAAAATAGCTAATATGCTGCAGCCAGGGTTGAATTTTTCCACTGTATTCCTTCTATTTTGACAGAAAGGTTACTAAAATAATTTACTAAAGACTTATTTTAACCCCAAACAATAAAGGGCTTTTGACAGCTGTACAACCTTACAGAAAAAAAAAATCCATGCTGGATAAAAACATCGTGTGCAGCGGTTTACTGATGTCAGAAGCAGTTTGATTTTTCAGGAAGTATTTTAACAGTGTTAATTAATTTTAAAAAATAGTTAAGTATCTGTAGACCCAGCTTTATAGGCCAATTACTACTTATTCTAATATGAGATGTACAAACTTCAAATACTTAATTTTTTCCATTTATTTAAACTACTCATTTCTTGATGTGACTCAAAAGTATTTTGAAAAAACCTAATTGGGCCAACATCTCCTCTGTGCTTTCTGGGCACTATTGTGGGAGCACTGAGCACCCAAAGAGAGTTTCCTCTTATTTCTAATACCTAGCAGTGAAGCTGCTACCATCAACCTGGAGGAGTAACTCAGACTACATCTACACTACATGCTTCTTGCGCAAGAAGCCTTTTGTGCAAGAGTTTTTGCGCAAACTTCTTGCACAAGAGCCCCTCTTCCCTCCCTCCCCCGCTCCTCAGTTCCTTCTCTACCTCCGCCAGCTATGGTCACAGCTTCAGCAGTCTCCCTCACATACCCTTATCTGTAAATAGTTACCTTAGCAATCAGTCATTTAAGTTGAGTTGGTAGGTAGTTAACATTGCAATAGTTTAAAGAGAAAAAAAAAGTGGAGGTCTGAGGAAGAAGCGGCTGCCAACCGCTTCCTACAACAAAGCTTTCATCCTAGGATCTCTGCAGGATATGCCCAGCTCCAAGAGCTGCACAGGTTGTAAAGCAGCCATATTTGTCTCTAACAGATACAAGTGCCTCCGCTGTCTAGGGCAGCACCATTCTCCTGAAAGCTGCCCTCGCTGTCAAACTGACAAACCACTCCAAGAGAGCCAGAGCTCCAGATAAAAATCCTCGCCATGGAGAAGAACGGGAGCTCTTCCTGTGGCAAGGCAGGGCAAGATCCTGTAAATCCAATTTTTTGAGGAATAAGGGATCTTGCGCAAAAGGGTTTTTTTTACAAAAATTAGCCCTGTCTACACTGCGTTTTTTCCCTTTTTGCATCTTCTGCAAAAAGGATCAGAAGAGATTATGCAAATGAGAGCATGATAAATGCTAATGAGAGCTTCATTTGCATTTCCTCTTTTGCAAAAATGATGCAGCGTAGATGTAGCTTTAAGGTATGTTGACTAACTATGTCATTCACATGGCTGGAGTTCCGTAGCTTGTCGACTGTATGTTGTAGTGTAGATGTAGTCTCAGTCCCTGCATGGTCAGGGCTGGAATATGCTCTTGTGTGGATGGGATCTTCAGAGAATGTGTCTGCCAAATTCTAAAAAGCCTCCATTGACCATATGCCAAGTACAAGTTTCAGGGCCTTAAAAACTTCAGCCAAAATTGGGAATATTTTCATGGAGAAAGCACAATGCATACCTTGGGCTTCAGTAGGAATCCAGAGGACACTACTCCAAAGCATCAAGCAGATAGAGCTTCTCAGTGATATCGTTATAAGCATTATTTCTCTTAACTTTTTCTCAGAAGCTGATAATGCATTTTAATTAGAACAATTAAATCTGAAGTAGACACTCAAGGCTTGAGAAAATTTAGCTGAAAAAGCTAAAGTCAAACAGATAATGGAACTCTTAGTTCAGAGCAGGTTTTTTTTTCCCCCCATCATGAAAAACTGAAAATGAAACTAAGGAACTAGGAGTGGCACTAAAATTTTATTAACAAAAATTAGAGGAACTGCAATAGTGAGAGATTTAAATAGCTTCAATTCAATTTGATGTAAATCATGAGTTCAGGGAAATCCTGAGTTGCTGCAAACTGAGAAGTGGTTTTTAAGGTAATAAGATGGGCAAAGCAAATTTTTCAAGCGGTGAAAATTCAATACAAAAGCTGAGTGAAAGTAAAAAAAAAGTACAATATGGCAGAAGTGATGCAAGGGAACCAAGCTGCAAACATTAAAGGAATGTTTAATTAAAAACAATTCTCAATTTGCTTTTAATTTTAAATAGAAGTTTTCATTTTAGGGAATTTTGATTTTATTGGAAAACAAAAGGCTACTCAACAACTAATGAGGCCATTTTTTTCAAGCAACTCTATAGTACAATTGTTACCAGGACTTGAAAACATTAACATTTAAAGAAACTGATTCATATGATCTTTCTCATTTAAAGTTTTAAATGACAGTGTAGATTTGTGCTCTACATACCAGAAGCAATAAAATGAGATTCAATTTCTTAACTAAAGTACCAAATATTACGTTTACACAATACCTGAACAATGACAAGCACAAAAACAGACTAATTCAGCACTTAAATAATTTCAAAAATTCATACCAACACTTTTAAAATCTATTTTATTTAGTCCCTCCCAACCCAATACAGGACTTAAGGCGCCTTCACACAAACAGTTCTTGCACAGTTGTTTTTTTTAAATAACTATGTTGGTCAGGTATCATTTATTCTGATATAATCCCTAAAACTGTGTCAGCATTGAGATATGACAGTCAAACCAGTGTAAAATCAATACAGTATTTACAAAGCACAGCACATTATGCATAAGACACTCACTTGAGGGATAAAACCACATTTTAGAACAGACAAAAACCTCTGTTATTACATATTTGGAATCAACTATTTACAGGTCCCTAATATCACATAACTATGGTCTGAACACTGGTCCAATGGGGCAGGCAGAAGCTTGACAGGCAGTTATTTTGAGGGATTTTAACATGATTTGGAAGCACACTATTATGCTACCCTGAATGCCATGTGCCACATTATCCAAGGTGGTCTTATCCTGGAATGGCATGTCCAGCTGATAACAAAAAGAACAGATAACACGATGTTTACTTTCTGGAAACTGACTCATGCTATTCAGACATCTGAACTTTGAAGGAAACTCGTCCAAGAAACTTGTCACGGTCATCTTCATTTCTTAAATTGGGTGATCCCATAATCTTACACTCAATTGTTACTTCTTTGGTACTGCTGGAGTTAAATGCTAGTTGAACTGCCACTAGCGGCTGTAGATAGTTAGCCTAGTAAATAGAGAGAGGGGGAAATGATTTCAGATACCACAGTAAATTGTTTTTTTAAAATAAAAACAATTAACATTACAGATTAGAAAAATGCAAAAAACCTGTTTTACAGAGTCCCCTAAAAAGGCACACATTGCAAATGAAGGTGTGGTTTTAATAAAGCTAGCATGAGTTCCTACCTGTAATTGAGCTAGAATGCCTAACAGCAGTAAAGATGTGGCTGTAGAGGCAGTGGCACAAAGCTAGCCAATCCATGCAAACTTGCCATAGATTCTTGTTCCTAGCAGGTGCTAGGTCTGTGCTGCTGCATCTTCCCTGCTATTTTCAGCCATACTAGTTCAATTAAAATTAGAGCAGGTCTACATATCTATGCTACAATTACACATTAAATTTGAGATGTAGACATGCCTAGTTCATTTAATTATTTGTGTAGGAGCTAATGAGGCTTAAATTCCACCCAGCATTCGTCTCAACAGAAAAATTTAAAATAATTTAAGTCAAACAGGATTTTCAAGGGTCTCTAGAAAAATATAAGTCCAACTTTCATTGAAAATTAATCGCATTTGGGTGCCTAAATCCACTTTTTTTGAAAATCAAAGCCTGTATTAATCTTTTGCTTTTTATAGGCATATGACAAAATCTACCATAATTTATGCTCTTTTCTGTTCACTAAACTTGCATTGAACTTCAATTTTCTTATAGATACCTCTCTAGTCCAAAGAGGACTTTGTTATTTAATTATTCTTCTTGCCTTTCTGTTTCCTGCTTTGTTTACATAAATGCATACATTCCATGACTTTTCTATGGTATACTTAAGTAGCATCCATACCACGAGGCCAAGAATTTTTCAATTTCCTAAATTTCTATTTGAGGGACTGAACTAGCTTCCTCAGATTTTTTGCAACCACCCTTTTATAAAGTTCAGTATCAGTGAGATAGTTTCTGGTAGAATTTCTCCCTTGAGGATGTTGACCTTAATTATATGATGACCTCTATTATTCTGTGGAGCAACTATAGGTTTTGAACTGTTGTCAATGTCAATATAGAAAGGAAAATTATATTAAAATTTGTTCAACTGAATTACCATTTCAAAGTCCAATTTAAGCAGGGCATAACTTTTAAAAGGACCCTTTGTATTTGTTAGAGATGGGATTTCAAGGCCTAGTAAAATATAAGTTTAAAAATAGCTACTAAACCTATACTTTATAAAGTATGCTGTAATTTATTTATGTACTTATAGATTTACGGCATTATTTCCAAGCGTGCCTAGTGTTTCTGGGTACCCCAATTTTTGGTGCTCAACTTGAGACACTTGAGCACTTAATTCTAAAGCTACATTTAAGGAACAGTGCTGTGAAAGGTGCAAAATTTCAGGATAGCAGCTCTGAAGAGATCTGCTACAGAGACATCTAAAACACGTGGGAGATGGTACTGGATTTAGTGAAATTAACCCTGAGATCTTTGGGAAATAATTCTTAGATCAAAACGTTACACTATGTAAAATTTTATTGACTTAATGGGTGAAACCTGATTCCTAGGTTTTCCCCCATAAAATATAATCTAGTGTACTCCTGAATAGATTTTTGACTCCTTAATAGATTTTTTTCTTGTTAAAAAGAAGTGTTTTCAGTAGAACATCTCCTTCCCTGTGTCTTTGTATTTTAGTTGTTTAGGATTATCTTTTCTATGGGATCAAAAGAAAACTGACAAATTGCTAGAAGGGAAGAAGGGATTATCTAAAGGCAGTGGTTTCCAACCTTTTTATGCTTGAGATCACTTTTTCAATTTAAGTGCAATCCAAGGTCTACCTGAAACCCAAATACTCTAAATTCTGTCTTCTTTGTGCCCCTTCTCCAATGCCCTGCCCTGCTCACTTCATCCTCCCTCCCACGAGGGTGGGGCAGAGAGTGCAGGCTCTGGCCTTGGATTAAGGGATTTGAGTGTGAGAGGAGATCTGAGCTGCAGGCAGTTGGGGTGTTGGAGGAGGTTCTAGGTGCAGGCTCTTGGAGGGCAATTGGACGCAGGGGTGCTTGGGGTGCCAGAGGAGGTTTATGACTGGGGTAGGGTTTCAGGATGTGTGCTCTAGTTAGGCATGGTTTACCTCAGGTGGCTCCTGGGTAATGGTAAAATGGGGCTAAGGCAGGCTCACCCCCTGCCTTGCTGCCTGCACCACTCCCAAAAGCAGCCAGCAAACTCCATCCCAAGCCCTGTTGTGTCCCCCCTCTGCTCTGTGGAGATAGGATACGAAGTGGAAGAGGAGGCACCTTGACATCAGCACTCCTCCTCTCCCTCCCCTGCCCAGCAAGCAGGAGTCTCCTGAGGGGACAGCTCAAGGCAAAGGGCAGGAGACGTGCAGCCGTGGGGGCAGGGGCAGCTGAAATGCTGGCACTTGATAATAGCCTCTTGGTGGTAGAGGAGTGTAAGGTTACGCCTGAGACCTAGAAACAGGTGAGGGAGGGTACTCCTAAAGTGTGTGAATGAATTTTGTGTGGGTAACTAAACCAAAACTATGTTTGTATATTTGCACTTAGCATGCTAACAGTATTTATAGAGTCCTGCCCAGACACAAAATTTGTATCTATATCTGCAAAAAGGAGCTATGGATATCCGCATTGACATCTGTGGACACACATATCCGTGGATATAAAGCAGATATCTGCAAACTTTTAGGGTTCTAGATATAAAGTTGGTATCTGCATACATAGCCGCAAAAATGAACTACAAATATCTGCATTCACATTTGCGGATATAAAGTGGGATATCCATGGATTTGCAGGGTTCTAAGTATTTATATTAGCAAATTCTGGGAAAGTCTTAAAAACACTGAGGATATGAAGAATATGACACCAATAGCACTGGCAAAAAAAAAAAAAAAAAGTGTAATGAACCAAATTTTGGAAAAATAATGTAACAGTTTAGACTTCTGACAAGGGCAAAAACTGTTAGCTGTATGGTTATTAACAACCAAGTTTAACTATATGGTGTTTGTACTAATCACATCAATAACTAGTTTCTATCTAATAACTCTACTATAGATAGGGCTATCTGATCTATCCACCACCATTTTCATTTGAGACCTAGTAAAATATGAGTGAGTGAACATATCACTTATGGAAAGTACAGCAAAATTACTAAAATCGTGTTAGTGTGACCTCAGTCTTATTTTCTTTAGTAAGATGACAGTAAAGCCCCATCTATTTTTCTGTGCATAGGCAGGAAAAGCCCAGGTCTTATGCAGGTATTTCAGAGTACTTGATAGGTAGGTAATATTGCATGCATGTATTTTATTATAAATTTAAAGACTGAACAATGCAATAACCATCATAGATGGATCCTAAAAATGTCTAAAAAAATTTACAAAAAAATACCCCACAAAAACAAACCAAAACACACATGACTATCATTAAAACATACTTACGTGTAAATTTTTCCCATAGTATGGAAAATACATTAAATCAATCATTCCCCCAGAAGGAAAATAAGTTATCTGAACCATGCCTTCTTCCTATGGTTGAAGAGAACAATTTTAATTTCCATTTTAACAAAAAAGAGGTTAAAGTAAAGTATGATGTTCTAATAATGAAGTGCAAAAACTCTACAAAAATATTTGAGCAGTATAATGCCAAAATAGTTTCCAAAACAGTGAACACTATCTTTGCCAAAATACAAGATTCATACAGACTTCCACTTGTTAAATGTTTAATACATTAATAACTTTTTACTAGTCATCTGAAATGGCCAATTTTATTTTACAAAACAGATTGTAACTTAAAACTGAAGCCTGCATAATACTACTAATACTAATATTTCTTTAAAGAAATGAAGTCAGAACAGACATAAGTTTTATTTTCCACCCACTGATGTTCAAAAAAACCCCACCACTTCAATCCCCACCCCCGCATATAACCAAAATATTTAAGGAAATAGAGGAGCTGAATGGTCCAAATATCCACTGGAAAGCTATAAAATGTCTATTGTGAAGAAGCAATAGCAAATCCATATTTAGGGTGGCAGCTAGATTTCTGTTTTAAGCCCAATTTTCAAACCTCCCTAAAATGCACATTTAGGACCCATTTGAAAATTGTCAAATGACGTAATTTTTCACCAAAACGTAACCCTTAACCGCAAACTGGTGTGTCAAAGGAGCTCTTGGGATAAAGGCTAACCCAAAAAACAAAACAAAGCCCCATTGTTATAACTTTTACAAACACATTTTTGTGAACAGACCATGACAAACATGAAATACATACACACTGCCTTCTATGAGAATCTCATTTCCTATTAAGAACAAACTCCATTACCTAAAAAGCCTCTGCCTTTTATTTTTGACTCTTAAGAACAAGTGAATTGGGGCACCTAACAAACCAGGTTGCGAGATGTTCCTGGGGCAGGTTAGGTTAGTGACAAAGAGAGATACATAGAAAGCAGGTTGAGGTGGTGTACTGGTCAGGAATCCAGAAGATCATGATCTTATTGTCCTCCGACTACTGTTATTATTTCAGGGTATTCATTCACAAGCTTTCATTCACTAAGGCCTCACATCCCCCACTTTACAGTAAAGTAACAAAAGTTGTACAAGGTCACTTTTGGCAGAGCTGGAAAAAGGATCGACATCTCTAATATGGCAGACACCAGCTTTATCCACTCAGCTTGGCTTTTGGATCAAATCTGCACAAGCTAATTTCCCTACATACAATGGAATGCTGGTTGATTACATAGAGTTAAATACATATGGGCTACAAAGAGTCAGGAAATGATCCATGGCTAATGCAGTAGCAACTAGTGAACAGAGATCAATCTTGCTCTGAGATTTTTAGAAAACAATATGAAAATAATTCAGGAGGAATTACCTAGGAGCCTTAATTATACGAATCCTGTACCTGGACTTCCTTCCCAGAGTGATCCTGGGGAGCCACCTGGCACCCCATGCTGCTTGCTTCCTCAGTGCAGTGCAGCAGCAGCACCCGTCTGTGGCAGGCTCGAGGTCCCATGGCCAGAGGCTGCTCTGGCACCCCACCTTCTGACACCCCCCCCCCATACACAGGCAGCCGTGTGTGTGGGAGGAGCAGC
>JANRFK010004149.1:151888902-151913213 GCA_030068395.1 Apalone spinifera
CCCCCCCCCCCCCCCCCCCCCCCGGCCTGCCTCTTATACAGAGTGTGTGTAGTCATTTTGATTAATTGATAAGCCCAGGCTTATCGGATAATCATTCAAATGGTTATACACGAACATCCCTATATGAGTGTGTCACATGATGCTGGAATCCATCTTTCACAAGAAGATGGAGGGGGTCAAACTTGGAACAAAGGATTCCAGCCTTATGCAAATCCTGTTTAAGGGTGAGAAATGAGGTAATCCTGGTCATCAGCTCTCCCTGGCTAGCCCACCCAAGATGACCGCTGGAAACAACTAAGGCTGAATTGGGGGGGAAGAAACTGGCCCCAGGAAGGATGTCTGGTCTGTGAAGATGACTATTAGAATTTTTAGGATGAGGTAATTATTGTAACTAGTTTCTTTATTGTATTAAGCTTAGTTTGTGTGTTTGTTTTATTTTCTTAGTAACTTACTTTATTGCATGCACTCTCTTATGACCAGGGCGCGACAATCGCAGTGAAATCCACTCGCCAACCCTGCACCGTGCATGCGCCAGACCCACACTGCACATGCGTGCGCCGCTGGTGAACGGGGAGACCGGCTGAAATCTACTTGCCATGGACTAGTAGATACACGGATTTGTCGAGCCCTGCTTATGACACTTAAATACTACTTTATACTTAATAAAATAATTTCTGTTTATTAATAAATCCAGTGTAAGTAATTACCACCTAAGGGTACAAGGAGTCTGTGCTTTTCTCATGTTACATTGATAATGACAGAGAATTTCATAAACTTATACTATATAGATCTATATACAACATACAGTGGATTTATCTGGGGTTCAGCTCCTAGAGGGGCAGTGTACTCAAATTCTGGCAAAAGGTCTCACTATACTGTTTTCAGGGTGTGTCTGCAGTCTTGGGAGTGTGACCCTATCCCTGTGTCTTAGTTGAAGCAGGCTGAAGAGCTGGGCTCAACAAGACAGGGTTACAGGGTGCCCAAGCTGTCCGGGAAAACAGGATCAGTGTGGTCTCAGAATATCCCTTATCAGTCCCAAGAGACGGGGGATTCCCCAATGCATTGTACACATGAAGAAGTCGGGCCAATTAAATAATCTGGACTGTAAGAAACGCTTCATACACGCTAAGGCATACAACAAATGAACAGATCCGTTACTATTATAAGTTCATATCATATATGAAGTTTTATTTGATGAACATTAAAAATTTTAGAACGCCCACTTGTCTCTTACCCATCATTTATATACATTTTCTAAGGTGCATGTGCAGCATGAAGAGAAACAAAAACATTGATTATGAAATGGAAAAGCAAAATACAAACTTGCACTGAAGTAAAAATTAAAAAAAAACACCAATGTGAGTAAGAGCTTACACACATACTTTATGCTTCAGTTTTGTCAGACCTATCTGATTTTCACGTAAGTTTTAAAGATATAAAAGATGGAAAATCAAAAGAAATTTTAAATTGACATAAGAAAAAAAGGTACCTGTATGAAAAAGTTAAACATGCTGGAACACCAACATGCATAAACACAAAATAGAAATAGCTAATAAAATAAATGAAAATGCTGATTTAAAAATTACTGGAAGTTTCAAAGAAAAAAATGAAGTTAAAATCTTAGCTTTTAGCACTTATGCTTGGTCACAAATACTTATTTTTATTCAATACTCACCTTAGATGTACAATGTATGTGTGGTTCTCCTTCAGGCTTTAATCCAATTATCTGAAGTAAAAAAAAGGGGAAAATCCATAAACAGCTATTTCTGTGGGAATTATACAAAGTTAATTCTTAAAGAGATATTAACATGTGGGGCACATTTAATGTGCAATTATACTTTGGCTATGACTTTAAAAACAACATTACTGGTTCCCCTGGGTATGATATTAGGACTTTTCTATTTAAATGTGTTCAGTTGACAACAGAAGGGCATAAGAAGTGGATTTTTTTCCAATTCAGGCATTGTCACCAAAAAAAGGTTCTAAGGGTAGCTCAGACCTTCAGACATAGCTGTATATTTTCATTTCCTTAAAGGGGCTACTGCATGTGTAAATAATTAGACCTTAGTAAAAAAATATATATATATTGCTGATGCACAAGAATAGAATACAACCTACTGTTCACTCTTTAGTTACATTGCTTCTGAAGAACAGAGACAAGAAAAAAAAAGTAAAAACTCCACAAAACTTATTTTCTCAGTACAGTAAACAAATGACTAAATACACTGTTACTCACCAGAATGGTTCCTATAAGTGCCATTTTTACAGAGTTCCATAGACAAGAACCACACAGAAGTCTAAAGTGAAGATTAATTACTCCACAAAATGTTTTTACTAGTCACAGCCAGAGAAGTTCACTATGCCAAATTAAGCATGTAACTAACATTAATGGCTGAATCAAGGTGGCATATCCAGACACTATCATAACTTACCATCAGCTAATGAAGAATGAAATATTTTACCACTATCACCAAAGAATAGTTTTCAAAAGGTAAAGCAAGTACTATTACATTGTGGTTCATACTTGCATTCTGGAAACGTACACACACTTTACACTGAGCTTTTTTGTGAAAAATCCAATAGGTAGGGCAATGGGTTAAGTATTTCTCTTACATTATAATAATAGGACCCTTCTATTTAAAACTGAACTTCCAGGCATTTTGATCCATGGAAAAACAGCCAATATTATTAAGTATTAGGGATTTAACAACTTGGTCTTCTCTGCACCACTAAAGAAAAAAATAGTTATTTCAGTAAGTTATATTGTTTTATATAGAAAGAAACTAAAGGAAAAGCCAAAACAAACAACTGAGCCATTCTTTGAAAGAATTTTTATATAGTTGTAATTGGAAAACTAAGTTTTAAAACAAACAAAAAGAGACAGAAGTCAATGCACTTACTCTATTCATTTTCACAAGCACACATGGAATTCCTTGAGCATAGCCAAAAGTTTCGTCATCTACTCCAGAACATGGTCCAAGCTTAGTGAGATTAAACTGACATGCCTGTTTAACAACTTCATTCTGCTCAAATAGTTTTCCTGCGGTACACAGTATGTTTTTGGATTGTTTTGAGTCATCATATGCTATTAAAAAAAATAAACATTTCTCAATCCATTGGTGTAAAATACACATACATCTAATAATCACACAAGCTGTACATTTTTCAGCTTGAAAAGAAAATTATTTTCCCACAATATCTTTTCATATTATTAGGGCCCTACCAAATTTACAGTCCATTTTAGTCAGTCAATTTCATAGTCCTAAAATACCAAAATTATAAATTTCATTATTTTAGCTATTTAAAACTGAAATTTTACAGTGCTTTAATTGTTGAGGATTCTGACCCAAACAGAAGTTAGAAGGGTCACAGAACTGCTACTCTTCTGCACTTCTGTTGACAGCAGTTCTGCCTTCAGAACTAGGGAGCTGGAGAGCGGTGGCTGCTGGCTACGAGTCCAGCTATGAAGGCAGAATTACCATCAGCAGTAGCACAGAAGGATGGTATGGTATGGTATTGCCACCTTTATTTCTGCACTCCTGCAGGGTGCCACCTTTATTTCTGCAGGGTGCAGCTTTTAGAGCTGGGTATCTAGCCAACATTACAAATAACTGTTCTCCAATTGCCCAGCTCTGAAGGCAGTGCAAAAGAAAGGGGAACAATACTATCACTCTCCTAAAATAAGCGTATGATCCAATTGTAATTCTGGGGGTTTTGGCCCAAAAATGTGAGCAACACCAGTTTCCTTCCAGAAATCTGTAGTGTGAGGTAAAGGGACACAAGAGACCAGATTTCATGGTCTGTGATACGTTTTGCATGGCTGTGAATTTGGTAGTGCCCTACCTATTATGCAAAACAGCAAAAAACTATTTGCAGGTATTTTTGTTACTAACAGGTGGAGCTAGAAGTTTTATATTCATTAAATTACAAACACCCCTTCCCCCCAGTTCAGATATCGATAGCTCTAGAAGCTGCCAAGTTGTTCTAATTTCTACAGACATAAGACAGGGGTAAACGGAACATTAAATGGAAGGATGATCCAATCTACAGAACAGACCTACAAAATCTCAGGACTACAGGAGAAGAGTAACAGAAGATATAAAATTCTTAGTGATTGACATTACTGCTATCAAACTTCAGTTCTACTACTCTTAATTATACCTTAGTAAAAAAATATTTTTAAATAAACTTTGTTGATACTCAAGAATAGAACAGAATTCACTGTTTAGTCTTCAGTTACACTGCTTCTGAAGAACACAGACAGGCATGAAAATAAGCTCTTCGCAAAGACCAGATGTGTTAGGCAAATTTCTGTTTTGCTCATCACCACATTCAAAATAACCTCGTCTGCTGAACTGTTAGAAACAAGACCTCTTCCCCCAAAGTCCTCCTCTACTAGGTCCTCTCTCAAATGTCTGAACATCATCCTGCCTTCACATTCAGACACCATCTTTGACTCACATCTATCTCTATATCCATACATCTTGCTAACTCTCTTTGCATAACATCTAAAATATGACCTTTCTTATCCATCCATAAAGTTAAAACTCTGGTCCAAGTTTTCAACATCTCTTATACCAGTTACTACAATATCCTTTCCCAGGGCCTTGATAAATACTGTCGTGCCCTACTCATGACCATTTAGAAGGCTGTTTCAAAGAGCATTTTTCTAGCCCAATGCATTGATCACATTGCCCCTAGCTCTAAATCCCTTAACTAGTTCCCCTTTCTAAACTACATCAACTATAATCACTTCCATTCACACTGAAGCCCCTTCTTGGCCAATCCCCATCTTACCACCTTTCATTTATTACTGAGCAGTTAATGATCATCTTCAATTTACCCATAACATCACGTGCTACTTTCCATTTGTTTGAAAATTTAACAAGTACTTTCATGCTCTCTCCCATCTTGCCCCACACACTTGAGGCAGCACTCCCCATAAACATAAATAAATAAAGCTAAGGTTGAACTTCTCTAGTCCGATATCCTCAGGATCCAACTGGTGCTGAACCAGAAAATTTGCTGAGCCATAGAAGGTCAATATTGCAGTTAGTGGGTCTCTATTTTTATTTCACCAAGCTGAATAAACAACAGTGTGTATTTGCTAAAAATCTAAGCTTTGTACTGCAGAGCCCGCAGTAAAGCCTCCCTGGGAATGGGGCCACCAGCCTCTGCTTGCCTGGGTCCTGGGAAGGAGGCTTTACTGCACCAGTGAAGCCTTCTCGAGGCAGGCAAGGGCTGTTCACTACACTCCTGGGGAGGAAACTTCACTGTACCAGCAAAGCCACCTCCCTGGGAACAGAGCTCAGTTCTTGGCTACCGGGCTCCTCAGGAGGAGGCTTCGCTGCCCTACCACAGCTAACTTGCCTCCCCAGGAGCTGGCTGAGTGTAACCAATACCATTAACTTATAGCCATCAGCTTATTGGTTAAATGGCTAATCGGTTACACTCTAACATCCCTAGTATTGATATACCCTATATAAGCCTAGCCAAGGCTTCTCAGCTCTCTTCATAAGAAAATTTTATTGTTGTGTAATTTTTCTGTATTGGCACAAGAAAATAAGTAGATTAAGCATAACATGCTCGTGCCTGGCAGCATTACCAGCACTTCCACTGCTTGCTGGTCCCTTACAAGACATTTAGGGGTAATTTAGAGCTAAACAAAAGGACAGAACACTGAGAGCCACTACTGGTGGCTGTAAACAAACTTTACAGGTCAGTGTGAAATTTGACTACACTCACATAAGCAGACACCTGGCTAACTAAAATCATGCTGGGCCACCGACGCTGCTGGATCAGAGAGGTTCAAACTGTACCTCATTATTCACCTCCCTCCTCAAAACTCTGCTTTGCTGGGACACCGACAAAAAACTTGACAATATTTAGGCAGTGGTCCCCACATATCATATGTGGGGATCAATACTGTCTATGTCCTTGTACTCCCAAATCTATATCCATTTGCTGTTTCATCTTATACTTCAATTATAAGATCCTTTAGACAGGGTCTGTATTTGTACAGCATCTAGCACAATGGGTCCATAACTAGGACTCCTACTCACTACAGACATATAATCAAAGGCAAATATGGATCCAAGTTATGAGTGATGTGAGAGCCCTTCCCACAGAGGCTCAGAACATTCTGGATAACAATATTCACCCTATATTTGTGACCCTACATGACAATCTTGTTAGATGCCGTCTCAACCAACACTTTCTCTTTTCATTCAAGGTTCTGGCTGGTAGAGTTACCCAGTGCAAGAAGCCACGAGGCCAAACGGTTTAAGACAGAATCTTACAATCTTCTGGCGATCTTGACACAAGCTTAAGAATAATTTAAAATTTACTTATGAAATTGTTTTTGTGAAAGATTACTAAGTCTAGAGCTGTGGTCACCAATCTATTGAGCGCAATCGACTGGTTGATTGGGGAGAGGGGCTCGACCAGTCAATTGCAAGGTGTTCGGACCCCCTCCATTTCTCACTACCCCAAGAAGAAGCCCTTGCTGATGCTACCTCCAGCTACAACGGAGGTAGCGCCGACTTCCTGCAGGGCAAGGGAGAGAAGTCCCGCAGCTATGCGCCACATCTGGAGTTTCAGGAAGTGTGCAGGCTACTCCTCCCTTCCCCAAACAGCTGGCATGCTTCTTGAAACACCAGGTCTGTCGCTCGCCAAGGACTTCCTTCCTCCTGCTGCCTTCCTGTGTGGGAGGAAGGGGGAGGAGGAGTCCTGGGACTGCACCAGCTCCAACTTCTCAGGAAGTGCATGGCCCCCCAATTGGAGCCAAGCCCTCATCTGGCCTCAGCATCATAACACTCCTGCACCCCTCCCCAAACCTGAGTTTATCATACACTGGAACCCCCTGGCCTGAGCCTCTCACAACTCCTGCACCCCCAACTCCTGCACCTCCACAACCCTCCTGCACCATCCACACACCGCAAATCTGTGTCCTGAGCTCACTGTACTCCCAACCTCCCTTCCCCTCACACGCCCAACCCAAACTCTTGCAATGTCACATCCACAAGCCTGTAGCTTGCTCAGCACCCTCCACCTGACCCGAACACTCCCCAGCCTGGAGCCCCCTCCCTGAGCCAGCATCCCTTTCTATACCTCCGCCTGCATCCAAATTCCCTCCCAGAGCTTGCACCTCTCACCCCTTCTCACATTTAAATCCCTCATTCCCACCCCAGAGCCGCACTTCCTGTCTCAACCCAGTGAGTGTACAAGGGCTGGCGATAGCAAGTGATGGAACGGAGGGGATCAGAGAGGGTGGGGCCTCAAGGAAGGGGTGGGGTGTTGGGGAACGGATGGGGTAGATCTTGGCTTGTCCTAACATTTAAAAAGTGATCTTGGATATAAAAAGGTTGGAGACCACTGGTCTAGAGTTATACATATAAACTCCAAAACCTATAACATTGCGGAAATGGACTTTGGAGGCTTGGAGTGAATTCTTAAGCCCAAAGTCTAGAATAGCTGTCAGACTATGTTGAATGCTTAGTGTACACTAGACAACTGGTCACTTGTTTATCTAGTAACAGGGATACAGGTACACATGACTTTCATAAGGAGTAAGAAATCATATTTTGCAACAAAAAAAAAATCTGTTAGGAAAGGGCCTCTGCTTTCTTAGAAAAACTACTACTTTTCTGGGACTCTGCTGAGCTCAAATTGCTCCAAAAGATTCATAAGGATAAGGTAGTACAATACATTAGAGTATTCATGTATTAAAGAGATTACAAAAAGGGGCTATTAAGGATCTTTTGTCCCCAGAACAATTGTGACAATATGGACTGCATTTTTAAAATGGAATACTCCAGCTATAAAAAAAGAGAGTCATCAAATTGGACTCTGTTCTCTTCTTATTCATTATTTGTCCAATGGTGGTGCTCTCATTACTGAGACTTAGAAATTGATTTGCACACTGTAACTAAACTACATCTGGGGGATTGCACAACTATCAGTAAAGTGGGATGCCTTCAGCTAAAAAACTAAAGATAGGTACATTGTACAAGACACCACTGCATGGCCAGATTCCACCATCCAAAGAGGACATCCAAAACAACCTTTGCCTCTGAAAAAATATCTTACCACAAAATGCCCCCAACCTCATCAAAGACTACAAAGTACCAGGGAATGTGTATGATCTTGAAAAACCTGGTTCCTTCAGAACCAAATTTTACAGGAACTGACCTTGAATGCGAATAGTAGCAGTCGAAATAGAAAGAGGTGCAGTGGCAAAAGTTGGCAAGAATCTGAGCGGGAGATTGAGATACAACACAGTAGTGAAAAGCACGTGAAGATAGATTGGACAAGGATCTGGGATGCAGAGAGGAGAACTGGCATTGACTGGGCAAAGAGAATGGGACAAGGAACTGGAGGGGGAGAGCGAGGGGCCAGGTCTATACTAGAGCCAGAAGGTTGGCTTAAGGTATGCAACTCCAGTTACATAAAACAACATAACTGGAGTCAACATACCTTAAGCCAAACTTAGTGTCATCTTCATGGCGGGAGGCTGGCTTCCCCTTACTAATCACAAATTGAGGAATACCAGTGTTGACTAGGGGTGCCCTCAGCTTTACTAGACCCACTAATACAAACGCCAGAAGATCAGTCTCCAGCATGGCAAGTGGAGATGAGGCCAGAGGTTGGATGAGGCATCCATACAGGGGGAACAGCACTGGGAGCCAGAGAGCGAGGAAAATATGGGTGGAGGTAACTGAAGATCAGTGTTGGAAAGCGTGAAAGATCAAATAAGGAGAAAAGAACAAGGACAGTGGTGGATTAGAAATGGGAAATAAGGTATTTGGGACAGATTTTTGGGACCCCTGCCTGAGTAGGTGCACATGAAGTACTGGCTCTGGGAATGAATTAAGGTTATATAGTGAAGGAAACATGTGTGTAGGACACCTGCTTCATTTATTGCAGAAGTTGTCATGTGGGTGGTAAATTTGGCAGGGGACTGCAGTAAGGGAAAAGATGATTTTCTGGTAGATGCAGAAGAATGCTGCTCTAGAGAACTGGATCCCATTCTCACTACATCACAGGAATTCCTGAGTAATGCTATACAAGTAGATTAAATCAAACTTTTCATTCTATTCCTTATTTGCTGGATATCCTACTTGAGATGCTGGGGGTCTGATTTGTTGAAGACCTACGCACCCATCTCCAACTGCCATCACTGGAAGCTGTGCTTAAATACACATAAAGCTAAGTACTATGAAAAATCTGGCTCTCAGTTTCTCAAACAGGACCCCCAAAATTAGTAAATAACTTTAATTTCAATCTCTACACCTGCAGTCTCCATCTATAAAATAGGGATAATATTCCCTCAATTCACAAGAGTCATATGAAAATAAATTCATTATCGTTTGAGAAAGAATCATACTATAGCAGTGAGCTCCTGGAGGAGCCCTGAGGCAAATAAATAATTCAGTTTTCAGAACAGATTTGAATAGTGTGCAGCAGGCATGGGCTAAATATTGAAAAAACAGGGAAAAACACACAATATGGTATAGCCTTATTAGTGAAGCAACTCTTATTCAGTGCACAGAATGAAGAGTCTTATGGAAAAATTCACATGTGATCATGTAATTTGAGACTATATCATGATATTTTTGCACAAATGGGCCAAGTTATGTTGTAAAAAAAAGAATTCTGGCACTTTAACTTTTGAATCTGACTTAATCTTAACAGTATTTTAATCTTAATTTCTGGTTTTATATGTAAATATTCATATTAAATGAATGGCAAAGCTATTTGTGTAATCTACCCTTTGTCCTATATCTTTCCCCACATACTAACCTGTCAAATACCATGCACCATTATGACATTATATATAAAAAGTAAATACTATTTTACTGTTTGCAAGCAAGTTTATTTCATTAACCAATTTAATGTCACTCTTAAAAATGCTTGCAGCAGGACTTCTCAATTTCTCTCTCAGATGTTCAAGCACATTACCTACTGTGAAGACTGCACAGCTGTAAATCATAGTAGACTTCGACAAAACATATAACTCTGGATATTGTATTTATTTAAAGGACTTGAAAAGCAGAATATTTAAATTTTACTGATCTGTAGAAAATACTGTTCAGAATAGCTTTAGTTAAAAGTACAGTATCAAATCCAGTCCCCCCTCCTCCACATAATGGAACCTGTCCTCACATTCTGGGACCTGTACCTGAGAGCTACAGTTAGGGCCTGGAAGTGGAGCTGGGGGGCACTAGCCTCCCCAGTCCCCCCAAACATTTCTCCACACTCTCTGGGGGAAGCGGGGGTGCACCTTGCAGGTCTGAGTACACCGATTTAGTTAATAAATGCTAAATTCTACAGAAGCAGTGTCCTAAAGGAAATCAACTGAATGCAATTATAGTTACTATCTGTCCAAGCACTGTAATTAGTTTAATTAAATGTAGTTTAATGTAAAAAGCCACATAACACTGTACTTACATTTTAGAAATTGTTTAAGAGTTGAAACATACTCTGCATAGGACTTGGAATCAGACTTGTTAAAATAAAATTCCAGTGCATTGACTGGCTTTGGTGAAATCATAAGTCCTTATAAAGAAAAAAAAAAAAGTAGTAAAAGTCAGTTATTAAACAACTATTTTCACACACGCACCCCCCCCACCCCATTTCTTATTTTTCAGACAAAACATTTTTCAAATCATAAACAAACCAATATGAAATTTCAATGTTATTCTCATGCTATACAACCATGTTTTGAGGGTAGATTTTTTAAAAAATCAACACCAAAATCTGAATAAGAGTTGTGATTTAAATGCAAGCTACAATTAGAATTCATAATAAATCAAAACCCAAAAGATCGAGAATAGAAAAATTAGCCAATTACATGCAGTTTAAGTATTTTACTATCAGTTTTACTTTGTACTTTCCATATTCAACAAAAATTTTATCAAGGCTTCTTTGTTTAAAAAAAGAACATTTTAATTTTTAGGTAAGTGCTGTGCAAAAGCGCCCAGCAGACAGCTTCCCTACCTTCAGTTTACTTACTTGGTATGCGACAAGAAGCCTGAGTATTTTTACATATTCTTAGTTCATTATATATTTGTTCTATAATGGAGATATTAAGTATTTCTAGTGATCTCCTATGGATACTGCTCAAATCTACTAATTTTAAATGAGTGGTTTATAAAGCCAGACATGCTTTACATAGTAAAACACTGGAAGCTAATACAATTTTAATTTTAGGGTGACCCACAGAGAACAAAAAAGGACCTGCACCTTAAACAAATACTTAGGTCTTTCTAATGCATGCAGATGGCCTGAAAGGTCCTTCGGCCAAAACCACATTGATTGTTCTTTTCACCCTTCTTCCCCACACATGCACTTCAGAAGTTCAGATTATGTCTCCCTTCTGAAGATAGCAACAAAACTAGTAGAATGACAAGCACTGAAGAAGCAAAACCTGGCCTACTGAGAATACAATTTTTATTTACACAGCTTAAAACAACCGATTAACCTATATAACTACATAAGAAAAACCTTGTAGAAAAAAATTGTTAAGGATGTAGTATCTACCCACTCCACATCTTCAGTTAAGAGATGAAAAAGGCCAACACACATCTTCTGGTAAACAACTAGACATAACATTCTTTATATTTCTAAGCTGAAATATAAACAAGATTTTTTTCCCCTTTAAAAAAAAAAGAAAAAAAGAAAAAAAAAAAAAAGAAAATAATGGCATTTCCCAGGCCTTCTTTATGCATCATAAAAGGAGGGAAAGGGTGACAAACAGTTTCCTCCTCTCCGTGGGTCACTTTTAATACATTTATTATTTAAATTAATATATTTAATCATGACACATTGATCCAAAAACATATGGAAAGTACAACTACACAGACCAAACCTAGCAGAATTCCCATTGCAAGCCCCATGTGAAGACACAGAAAATGGTGTTTTGTTTTTTAAAATTGGGACAGAATGACTTCAGAGATGGACATTTTATATATTCCTTTTGAAAGCACACTTCTTGACTCAGTCACCTTTTCTGTGGGGTTCACAAAAGCATAGGTTCTCCCTCTCAAACCAGTAGCAGCTATTTCCAGGGCAAGCACCAAGTCCTATCTAAATGCCAATATGATAGTCTGATACATGAAACTATAAGCCCCGTTTTGATTGATTAATGCCATTTTGACTTTAAACTGCACTGTACCTTCACTGTTGCCTTTTAACTTCCATACTGAACTGGAATTCCATGAGGTGTCAGCAGAGGGCTAACAATAGAGAGTAATTAAGAACCATTAACATGGAGGGTTTTCCATTCAAATGGTCACTCCCTAGGAAGAACAACTAGCTAGTTACAGCCCAGAAGAACCAGTTATCCCAAGTGGGGCTCTAAGCAATGTGTCACCTGACAGGAACTTGAAAGGAGGGAGGATGGGTCACCTGGATTTTATACAAAGGAGGCTCTCAATTTTCAAACTAGCCATTTTAAGAAACAAAACCAGAAAAAGGCTGCAAAACTGGACAGGAGAAAGAGCAGAGAACACTGTAGGGATCCTGGAAGGATTGACCAAACCTGGTTCAAGTGCCAATGCCACTGGAATAAGTGGTATTTTTTGTACCAAGTCAGGTTATTTTCTCATAGATCTGTGTATCTCTTGTGCTTTGGATAAGAGATATGCTTTATAAATTCCTTTATAAAAAGTCTATGTTACTTGCTTTAACTATCACAGTTTCCAAAGAACAAGATACTGTTACATTGCTCTCAGAGTTCTACTAAAACAAACTGGGGAGGCATAGAGAGAATTAGCATTGCAGTCCTGCTGTCTAAATTCTGAAAACAGAGTCCCACAGCCTCCAATGCTATGAGGCAGTGTACCGCAGGTTTCCCTTCCATAGAGCCACATAGAGTTGTTGCACCATTGCTGCCATGCCCAGCTCTAAGCCTGTGTACAGTTATTTCCTTAGAAGCTGCATGATCATGGGATTCTTTTGCTTCTGTCCCTAGCAAGCACAAAAGTTTTTCCAAAAAACTCATATGTTACATACTTTCAAGAGGTTTATTGTCCACATCACTTTCTTTGTGCTGATACATAAGCATTCTAGGAAAAGACTTAAGGATACCAGCAAACCAAAAAGTTGCTATATATGTACTGCAAGAACATGTGAGGAAACCCAACCATAAGAAAGTGACTGGACTCTGTCAAGACCCAGCTGCAAGCCTAAGAGGATGGGGGGGGGTCCAAGATTGGGGACTCTTACAGCAGCCTGGTAAACTTCCACAAGAGGAACTAATCAATTTTTAACAGATACATTTAATGATCTGATAGCACTTACAAATGGAAAATGAGCCCAATTTTATAGTCACAAACTGCCCTGATGCCAAATTCAAGACTGACTTGTGCTCGCTATATTTCATGGAATCAGAACTGAAAAGAACCTCGAGAGGTCATCAAGTCCATTCCCCTACTGCAGGGATGGGCAAAAGGGCCTCTGCAGGCTGGATCCGGCCCACGGAGGCCCTGCTTCCTCTCCTCCCCCAGGCCAATCAGGACCTGGGGATGGGAGGGGGACGCGTGGAAGAGAGCACAAGAAGTTTCCTCTGTCCTGCCAGGAGTGCGTGGTGCTTAGAAGCACCATGCACTCCTAGCATTGAGCAGGAGGAGACTTGGCATGCTCGCCTGCCCCTAAGTCCCTGACTGGCCTGAGGCTGGGGAGAGCGCAAAGATTCTTCCAACCTGCCCCTGTCCTGCAAGGTACGCACAGCGCTTAGAAGTGCTGTGCTCCTGGCAGGTGGGAGGAGACTTGGCACGCTCCCCCACTCCCAAGGCCTGATTGGTCTGGGGGCAGAAGAGGAACATGCGAAGTCTCCTCCCACAGCTAGGGGCACAGGTGCCCTGAAGTAACCTCTGGGGACAGGACAAAGACTTCATCTGCTCTCCCACCCCCAGACTAATCATGATCTGCTGGTGGGGAAGCAGGGAAATATTCCGGCCACACTCCTCCTGCACCCTTCTGGTGCAGCCCAGGAACACTTCAAAAAATTGTAAAATGGTCCCCAGCAAAAATTATTGCCCACCCCTGCCATAGTGAATACCATTAAAACCGTCACTGAAGATAAATCAAATGACCATTACGGAAATTAGGGATGTTAGCAAATGTGATTTTTGGAAATGTTTAACCACTGAATTTTTCAGTGGTTACACATTTACATGCAGGGGTGGCAGGCAGGACCTGTTGGTGCTCAGGGGGAGCTGGCTTTTAAACTGCTCCTCTTCCCCTCTCTAAGGACCAGATCCCCCTCTTCTTCCTTCACTCCTGCCTCTGTATGAGGTAGGAGTGGTCAGGTGGCTCTGCATGAGCTGGCTTCCCACAGGCACCAGCTCCCACTTCTCCTCCCACTCCTTGAGGCATCACAGGAGAGGTGCATGCAATAGTTAGGATTAACCAATGAGACCATGCTTATTGGTTAATCATATGAACTACATGCTAACATCTCTAATAGAAATCAGGTAATTTGATTTTTGTAACTAAAAATTTAAAATAAAAAAAATCCTTTGACCTGTGTGTGCATTTTTTAATATAAATTTAAGATTTATAGACAGGTCTATAACGTTACGCTGCAAGTAAAAACATGACCAAGTTAAGATAAATGCAATAAATGTCCAATCAAAGAGATAAAAATTGAAGAAGAACATGCATTATTATAATACTCTTCAAATATGAATACATTATTCAGTTCTGAATTTACAGAAAACACAAAATTAAAAATATTTTAAGTAGCAATCCAAGTATCACAATCTTTCTACCTTGAAGTTCTTTGGTTAACACATTAGAGCTGAGTTGCAATCTTAACAAGAGAGATTCATTGTTGAGAAAAAGCAAACAAATGCCTCAAACTGCAAAAGCTATGGAATGCAATCATTTTAAATTTAACTTTCTCCACACCCCTCAAGCAAAATCACAGCCTCTATGATACTGGAATTGTCAGAATCACAGTAGAATGTCAACACAACACGGAAATGAGGGAAGGAAGTCAGATGAATTGCTTTTTTGTCTGCCTTGTTATAAATTTCAGGATTTACACTTTATTTTACACTCTAGAATATTCTATGGTTTTAAAAGCTTAAAGAGCCTTTTTGAGGAACAACTGAATACCAAGGTCCTCAAACTGAACAAAGCACCTTAAGCTACATCTATACTAATGAGAAGATCGATGCTGTGGCAGTCGATCTTCTGCTATTTGATTTAAAGGGTCTAGTAAAGACCTGGTAAACTTAACACTGAGGGTGCCCCAGTCGACCATAGTATTCCTTGCTGTTGTGAGGAGTAAGGGAAGTCAACAGGAATGTTTCTCCCATCAAAAACGCCAAATTTTGGCATATGATACATCGACTCCAGTTAAGTTATTTATGTAGCGGCAATTGCATACCTTAAGCTGACCTTCCCTTGTAGTGTAGACCTGACCTTAAAGATCACAAGCAAAATTACTGAAAGACAATGGTGATGTTTTGTTCATGGACAGTACTGTGCTGCTGGACTTAGATAAGAGGAAGTCAATAATACACAATAATAAAATAATAATTTATTTTAATAAATACACAACAATGCTAAAAAGGAAAAACATGTGTAAGGTGACAGAGACATGATAAGAAAACTGCGTGGATAGCAAATTCTATGTAAGTTGAAATTTCGACATGGACATTGCACAAATGTTTAACGTTTATTGGAAGAAAGCTAATTAATGTATGAAGTGAACAGAGAGTCAGAGAATACAGGACTAGCCACTGAAATGACCATTCTGAAGTGGAAGAGAGGGTCTCAATACTCAGTAACTGCTGAGGCTTCTACCTGTTCTGTATCAGCTGTTAAATATATGGGAGTGGGACAGGAGTCAGCCAATGGCTCAGCTGGGCTGCAGTGTGGGGGGGCCAACAGGAGCCTGGTGGGGGTCCAGGGCAGAGAAAAGGGGGTGGGGAAGAGGGGAACGACAGCAGGGAGGCCGGAAATGACCTCCCCTGGTCCAGAAAAATCCCTCATCTGGGACTAGTCAGGCCCTGAGGAGCTAGACCAGGGAGATCCAACCTATATACAATACGTTACCTTCATTAACAAAATATTAATATAACATCCAGTCAGCTGTACTTAAAACTTTTGTCCGTCACTTAAGAATTTACCTTCCTTAAATCTGAGAGAGATTAGGCAAAAGTGCAGTCTTGTACCACTCTGTACCAGTGCATGGAAACCTATTGCAAAATCATTTTGTAGGCTCAACATTAAGATCAGTAACAAAAGTACATTTTCAGGCCAGTACAAAGAATGAGATGCACAATTCTATAGGATTAAAATGTAACCTTTATTGTCTATTTCAGAGAGTAGTAGCAGTCACTTCCTTGTTAAAATAGAAACTCAGTGGACAAGAGACACATGAATGACTTATCACTTCCGGTTAACCAGTAGGGCCTGGAACAGCTCCCCACCTGCCACAGATAAGGTGCTGCTCCAGCCCTCAGAGCCCTCAATAGGCAGAGCAGGCAGCCCTTTCCTGTGGTGAGACCACTCCAGCCTGGCCGCAGTGGGTAGGGGTGTACTGCAACCCAGCCTAAGCACCCTCTTGACTCCTTTTAAATGGTTATTGTGGGAAACATAATGCCCAGGTCTATACTAGGGAGTTAGTTCAAAATAACAAGTGGAGCATCCATTAGGGATGTGAAGAAGTAGTCAACTACATGATAAGTCCTACTATCCACTACTCGATCAGCCCCTCCTCACCTCCACACCCCCGCTCTGCACTCTTAAAGGGACAGAGAGGAGCCGGTGTGCAAAGACGCTGGCTCATTCTCTGGTCCCGCACTGGGTCTCAGGACAATCCTCACGCTGCCACTCTGCATTTTTAAAAGGGATGCAGCAGCAGGCTCCCTCCTCAAAACCCACCCCCCCACACACTGCCCCTCTGCATTTTTAAAGGGACACAACAGCAGTAGCCTGTCCGCTTGTCTCTCAGCACAAGCCAGCTGCTGCTGCTGTGTCCCTTTAAAAGTGCAGAGGGGCAGCATGAGGGGGATCGGGGTGGGGGCCCGGCTGTCACTGCTGTGTCCCTTTTAAAAATGCATGAGGGTTGACCAGAGAATGAGAGGGTGTCTTTGTACACTGGCTCCTCTCTGTTCCTTTAGGAGTGCAGAGTGGTAGCTGGGAGTTGTGCTCAAACACAGCCCAAGCCGGAAGTGAATGCTTAAAGTGCCCTTCCTTAACAACTAGTCGAGGAGTCGATTGAAATTCCATCAACTACTTGACTAGTATTTAACATCCTTACACTACTAACATTGATACTTAACATCCTCACTACTAAGTCCGTTATTTCAAAATAAACTAATAATTTCAAAACAACTCCTGAATAATGCTAATTTCAAAATGGTTATTTTGAAATAGCAGTAGTGTAGATGATCCAGTGCCGCTATTTTGAAATCACTACTCCTCAGAGTAATTCAAACTAATTACTCCCCAGTGCTTCCTAGGGCTCTAAGTTGAGATACCACGTCCAACATTAACGGAGCCTGCCTTGGACTAATTTTGAGGCTTTCCTTGAGTGTGAGCACATTATTTCAAAATTATTTTGGGAGTTATTATTTTGAAATAATTGCCTAGTGTAGACATGCCCCACGTTTAACTGCTTAACCAATTAAATGGGATTTTACATCCCTAGTGGATAAGTTTAAGTCAAAATTCTGCCCTCTGCTTTTTTAAATCCACAAAGAATATATCTGCCTCAAAATAAGATCTACCAATGAAGTAGAACTTTATCACAAAATTTTAAAGCATCTGAAATTATGATGAAATTAGAGCTGCTTAATATAGTCCCAAATTAAATTTTAACTACTTTCTTCAACAAAACAAAAAACCTACCACACAAAGAAAGATACAAAACTAAATAAATAAATAAAAATCCTCAAGTGAGATCTAGCAAGCAAGACCAAAAGTAACACTTAACATTTAATTTAGTATTGTTGTTGGGCAACTTTGCATCAATGATCTTGTCTGTGTCAAAATGCTTGATATATAAACTTATATTAAAATGAATAAATACATGAAAGACTGTAATGCCCTTTCCATAGCCACAAATTGAACTCAACATGCAATCTGATTGGTGGGACTGACTTGTTATGGTAAAATTAGTTTCATTCTAAAGGTTTGGGGGATCGACAGGAAAAGGAAGAAAATACTGTGCCCTTCCAAAGCACCTATTTTTGCTCATTGCTATGTTTATGAAAGGGTGGAGTAAGGAAAAGGACTGTTGTACTAGGGCCAGTAATTCAGGACCTGCCCCTCAGAAAAAAAACCCAACAACAACAAAAACCTGTCTGTGTAAACAAAGTGATATGAGAGTATGCAGGGCCTCAGAGAACATAACATACCAGGGTACAAATTGCAATGCACATAGGAGAGAGCCTAGACTAACATGTTATGTATTTTTGGGTTAAGGAAGTTAGGTTCATAAACCCCATTTTTGTTAGCTAGCAGTCCAAAGAACATTTTGGAGCATCAGGAGTTCAGAAGCTAACTGACCCATCTGGCACTGAAGAGGAAAATCTAAAACTAACGAGGCTTAAACCAGGTCTACACTAGACCTGGAAGGTCAGGTTAAGGTACACAACTCTAGCTACCTAAAATACATAGCTGAGTTGTCTTCACAGCGCCAAGCTTGGCTTAAGGAGTCACAGAGGGAGGCCGATGGGAGCAAATGCTCCTGTCAACTTCTCTTACTCCTTGCAAATGCCTGGAGGACCGGCGCTGATGAGAGCCGCCTTCAGCACTCAATTTGGCAGGTCTTAATTAGATCCGCTAAATAAAACACCAGAAGATCAATCTTTGGCGTAGCAAGTGAAAATGTGGCCTTCGGGGCTCTGATGAACTTCCTACAATTCACAGGAGGCCAGAAGTTAAGTTTCACAACAGAGATTACAGGAGAAAATATAAACTCCAACAGGGGCCCACGAAGCAGCTGGAGGAAGTGGTTCTTCACTCCCCACAAATCCTGCCAAAGGGCTTGGAGCATAAAGAGATGTAGGGAGCTTTTCCTCCCCCGTTACTCCATTTTGCTAACTCAAGACTTTGAGAGCCACATAAGGAAGTCTGCAGCAACAGAACTCACCTCCACAAGATGGTGGATAGGCACTGTTGTTAGCAGGAGTCTTTGTGGCCAGCAGACCAAAGTGGCATTTTCCCTCAAACATTCTAAGGTCTGCTGGATTGATCACACCCTAGAGTGTGCAGGAACTGAAGTCTTCAGTAGACTTTAGGTCCATTTTAAAAGAAAGTAAGTAAGGATAAAAAAATATTAAGGTCGAATTCTAGTCGCAGGCAAATATCAATACTTTGAGTGAATATTACCTTTTAAAGACATTAGAAACTCAGGGGGGAAAAGTTAAGATTGAACTTTCAAAGTCCCTAAACTACCATAACTCACTCACAGCAGTGTTCTCAGAAAAGCCTGGAACACCAGGCTAATAGCAACCATTACAATGCTTGATAATCACTGAAGCACCTTAAAAGACTAACATTTATTTGGACATTAGCTTTTGTGGGTTAAAACACTTTGTCAGATGCATGGAATCCACAAAAGATTATGCCCAAATAAATCAGTTAGTCTTTAAGGGCACATCTACACTAGGACATTTCAAAATAACTAAAATAGAAATAATAACTATTTCAAAATAAGCTTATTTCCCAAGGAAAGCAGGAGTACAGATTTCAAAATAACCGGCTTGTTAGTGTGGACAATATGCTTATTATTTTGAAATAAGGAGGGGTTATTTTGAAATAACTCCCTAGTGTAGATCAGGGTTAAAGTGACACAGGACTCCTCCTTGTTTTTGCAGATGTGGACTAACATGGCTACCTCTCAGACTTTATAATCATTGTCAGAGTGTCATTTTATGGTCTTTAGTCACACAATACACATACAATTTTATCAATTCACAACTGGAAAAACAGCAAATGGGAATTAAAAAATTATTCCTGCTTTTCATTAAAAAAGCTTGATCTTTCAAAGTGCTGAGGGAACTTGGCTCTTCATAGGATATACTCAGCTCTAAAATTCTGTGGTCACCAATTCTCCAAGTGACATTAACTATTATGCCCAATGTATAAACCTCGTATGTACAGATCACACTGCTAGGATACTTGAAAAAGAGAAGTCAGTAATGGCTTGCTACCAGATTCTTTATACATAAAATATTCTACAACTAGTGTTTTGCAGTTAGTTTTGTTTTTTGTTTTTTAAATATTGAAGAGAAAATGGTAGGCTGGCATCTCCACAGAGACAGAGAAAGTATTTCAGGCACTTGAAGTGCAACTCTGATTTTTCAAAACTTGAGTTTTTAATGTTTAGGAGGGTTTTTGTTTTTTTGTTTTTTTTTAAGGTAATATACATGCAAGCCACTGGTGTCTGCTTACAATCTTAACTTATTTTTAATGCATATCTGATTGGCTATAAAGTAGGAATGTTAGTGATCGGGTACTTGAATAGTTGTGTAACTGCATGAAATCTTTGAGGTTACATGACTATTTGATAGTTCCTGGGGGCAGGACTGGCAGCCAGTGTGTTCTGACCCCATTCCTGGGGAGCCCCCTGCCACCCTGTGCTGCTGCCTCTCTATCAGGCTATCAGACACAGCAATGCAGGGTGAATCCAATCCATGATGGTAGCCGGTTTAAAAAATGGTTCCCCGTGCAGACAGGGCCCACGGCTGAGAGGCTGCTTTGCAGCAGCCTCTCCTGCCCCCACCGCATGCTGCTGCAAGGGGAAGGTAGCACCATGGAGGCGGTGCTGGGAGGAGATCGGCTTTTAAGCCAGCTCCCCCCAGCACCAGCTCCTGCTTCCCCCTGCTGCCTCTGACACGGAGGCAGCAAAAGAGGTGGGGGGGAATGCAAGTAGTCAACACGATTAACAGATAAACCTAGGCTTATCGGTAATCGTATAGTTGGTTACTCGTATCCCTACTACAAGTACAAAAGGACCTAAATCAAAAGCAGAAGGGAACATTGTACTGAATCCAAATTCTTTAAGGAACCAATGAACAAATATAACATTGATAAATGCAAAGTAATTCATGTGTGAGGATATAATCGGAAGGATTCATATTTTAACTCAGTTCTCAATTCAGCCTGAGCTCATAAAGCCCTAAGTATCACTGCAGACAACACAATGAAGATCTCTGCTCAACATGGAACAGGGATTATTAAAAGCTGATGAATACATTATAAATATATAAAAAATTAAAATAAAATATTACACCGTTACGTAAAATGGAATGGTGCGCCTTCATATAGAAAACTATTTCTGGTTCTCTACTTTTAAATCAGGACATAGTAGAAGGAGGGGATTCAGAGATGGGAGATAAGAATGATTATAGACATGAAAAAAATCCCATAAGAAAAGATGTTTCCATTTTAAGTTTGTTTACCTTAGAAAGGAGACAATTAAAAAAAAAAGAAGACATGACTACACAAATAGTGGTATAACGAATGTAAATCAGGAACTCTGATACTCTGTTTCATAATACAAGATAAAATGGACATCCAATTAAAGTGAAAGAAGGCAGATCCAAAACCAATAAAAGGAAATATCCCTCCATACAACTAGCTTGTAGAATTCCAAGCCTTAGTGGTTTGTGGCAGCAGTATTAAAAAAGATTATCCACTAGATAATAGATTAATAATTGTAATACTAAATATTAAAAGTTTTGGAAGAACCCTCATCTTTTAGTGTTTAAAACCACCTCTAGCATCATGGGCTATTGATATGATTGAGAATGCCTATTCCCATCTTGCTATGAAAGCTTTATTTTTTTCACTGAGTTCTGTATTTTAAAACATGTAAAATCTTCATTATCTTTTATATCATATCCAACTTACACTTTGAGCAATCAATATCTGAAGGTGGCTTCGGCTACAAACAGAAAATATCCCAAGATACTTCCAAGATAAGATTTGTTTCCCAGTCACTCTCTCTTTTCTTGGCTATTTCAGCTATATACTTTAACAAAATCTTGCTTTAACTCTTGCAGTGAAGCAAAAATGCTGTACATGACACACACGCTGTGGATTGAAAACTGTAATTTAAATATCTGGCAAAGTCCAGGAATAACTAAAGAGTGAATTTAAAGATATCAGTCAGTAAATAGGACCTAAAAAATCCCTTTGTATTGCAAACCTACAAAGATCAAATGATCTACCCATTGTAAGAGTCCTCGTTTAAAGCTTTTTGTTAGTCTAAAACTGCACCCTCATGGAATATATACTTTATCTTAAAAAGAAGTTAGATACATTTGATCTTATTCTAATTTAAAATCCAGACAAAAAATAAAGTACAGTTACCTGGACTAGAAATCCGGTCACGATATTTAGGAATATCTCTGCTCAAAGTTTGAAGCATAACCCACATGGTGAATGTAAAGAGTGCAGCTAGGAAGCCATAGAATACCAGATAAAACAGCAAGATTAGACCTGAAAAATTAAAGAACTTAAATTAACAGAGTATTTATTTTAAACTGAACATTATTTTAATTTTTTACTTTGATACCCAGGATTGTAAGTTCAGTAGGACTTGGACTGATCTTGAGTCCGCCACTCAGCTAGAGTCACCAAATTAGATCTTCCTGAACCCTGTGTTTCAGCATTAAAATTTATATAAATAAATACACATACACACATGCTCCAACCCCACCCCAAATATGTAAGTTCAGTTTTTAAAAGGCCATTCCATTTAATAATAATAATTTTAATAGTAATAAAAACTTGAACAGGAGGATGCTCCTTCCGTAGCTTCTGGAGAAAATTTTTGCTCTGTTGCAGCTTGTCTTTGAGAGTTAAGCAACTGATTATATCCCACTGGTTACAGAAACTTATGTGCAATGCTATATGTGAAAAATCACCAGCCACTGGAAACCCTAGTGACAGCAGATAACATTTTATCCATATTTAAAAATCAATCTGTTCTTTTGACACAAGAATTTGGCATGTGTCAGGCAGGCAAAGTTAGACACTGAGAGACACAGGAACTGAAACCTGTGGGAGATGCAGGTTCTGAACATCTGTTTATGGGATAATTTATTCTGTCACTTGACTTTGAAAATTTTGATTTTAATCCCTCCCATCTATAACGTTGTGGCCCAATGGCTAGTGCATGGGATTTTGGTTTAGGAGAGCTGGGTTCTATTCCTGGATGTGTCACTGACCTTAGAAGAGTCATTAGTTTATACCTCAGTTTCCACATCTATAAAATAGTGATGATTGTGCTCCTTTGTAAAATATTATATGATCTACTAAGGAAAAGCACAGTATGAGAGCTAAGCATTGCTATTTCCTTCTTGCTTCTGGATGCGGTAAAAATAATTTTAAGAATATATAAAAGATACTTGTTAGCAACTGGTAGGTATCACAGTGGCACACATCTGAACAAGCGCACATGACCTTCATATTGGCGCACAAGACAAAACTCACTCCACTTACAGATGGAAAAATCTGAGAGAGAACACTGTTTGTGATGTGGATAAATTGGCTCTAGAACACAATTGGTACATCTCGCAGCCATTTCTCAAGCTATCCAGGACATTGGGTTTAGACTAAGCATATTACAGCTCTCCTTTAGCAATTTTATTAACAAATTAGGGGTTCCCCCCCCCCCCAAAGCACTAAGAAAATTTAGTTTTTCATTTAACTAAACAGAATGAATAGACTCAACCTGAATATAAGAGATCTACTTTCTGGACACTACCGTACAAATAAATGATGGTCACAAACATCACCCTATATCAGAAACTTACTGACCGCTATTCTGAGCTATAGGCCTCTATCTTCCATCCAGGACACATCATATTAGGGATGTAAACACCTTATTGACTATATCAGAGAGGTAGCCGTGTTAGTCTGAATCTGCAAAGGCGGTGAGGAGTCCTGTGGCAACTTATAGACTAACCAAAGTGTTGGAGCATAAGCTTTCGTGGGCAAAGACCCCTCGCTTTCACAGGCCTTGGGAGGTAGGCCAGTCCTTGTCCACAGACAACCCGCCAACCTGAAGCATATTCTCACCAGCAACTACACACCGCACCATAATAACTAATTCAGGAACCAATCCATGCAACAAATCTCGGTGTCAACTCTGCCCACATATATACACCAGCAACACCATCACAGGACCTAACCAGATCAGCCATACTGTCACTGGTTCATTCTCCTGCACATCTACTAACTTAATATATGCCATCATGTGCCAACAATGCCCCACTGCAATGTACATCGGCCAAACTGGACAGTCCCTACATAAAAGAATCAATGGACACAAATCA
>JANRFK010004149.1:151913313-151934913 GCA_030068395.1 Apalone spinifera
CTCCAACACTTCGGTTAGTCTATAAGGTGCCACAGGACTCCTCACCGCCTTATTGACTATAGTATCAACTACTCACTTCCTCCCTGCCCCCACTGCCTCTGAAAGGAGCAGTGGGGGCAGGAGCCAGCGTGAGCGGGAGCTGGCTTAAAAGCCAGTTCCTCCCAGCACCATCTCTGAGGGGGCAGGGGAGCAAGAGGCTAGCAGGGGGACCAAGCGCAAGCCAGGAATCAGCTGATTCCCAGCTTGTGCCCAATCCCGGACACTGCACCTCTGCTTTTTAAATTTTTAAACTTATTAAGAGCTTGGTGGCTTAATATTTCCCACACTTATCAACTAATCGAGTAGTTGATGGAAATTCAAGTAGCCGATTACATGGAATTTATGATCTCTACATCATATGATCCAGTGTCTACAGCCATGCCCTAAGATCCAACCAACCATATCTGCTCCAATCCTTCAGAGAAGCGGTCACCTACAAGATCTTTATCAAGTATCCTTAAAAAGTAAAGTACACACCTGTGGAAGTGAAGAAAAATTGAAAGAGCCAGATGAGGTCCCAAAAGAAAAAACAACAGAATACCACCAGTTATCACCAGTAGTCCCCAGGTCCCAGCTAAAAATCTCTTTAGCCCATCACTCCCAATCTACAACCTATTCTAAAAAACGATCCTTCACTCCCAACCTAAAACAAATACTCACAAGTAGCCACACAGTGCACCACAGAAACACCCAGGAACCAATCCCTGCAACAAACCTTGTTGCCAACTCTGTCCACGTATCTATACAAGCAACACTATCATAGGGCCTAACCACATAAGCCACACAATCAGGGGCTCATTCACCTGCACATCCACTAACATGATCGATACAAAGGCAATTTCCCCTTTCTTGATATTCACATCTCTTGACCAGTTGATGTGAATGAGCCACATCCATCCCAACTTGATTAGCCTCATTAACACTCCAGTTAATCTGATGAAGTGGGTTTTACCCAAGAAAGTTTATGCCCAATACATCTGTTCGTCTAAGGTGCCATAGGACTCCTCATTGTTTTTTCAGATACAGACTAATATGGCTGCTCCTCAGATATATAAAAAAGGGATATTCTTTAGAAAACAGAACAGCACTAATAGTACCTAACATCCCAGAAAAAACTAACTATACTTTATCAATCTATAAATGAATTGGGATAATATACATTACAATGAGTATTTCAATTATTCCAAAACCAAGTGTTACAAAACCAGGACATTTACAATTAACATTAAAACTCAAAGAAATCCAGACATAGTAATGTACTGGAAATGCACAATAAGGACATCTTAATTCTGCCTTGTCACAGATACCGTTTCTTGTAAACTGTGTGCTTATGCCACCGCTCAAAAATTCAAATGCTGCCCAACTGATTAGCAAAATGCCTACAGCTAGTTTCTTTGTTTCTCCTGGTGGTGCACATTCATATAAGCCCCAATGCACATAAAAAATGTATTCCTCACCTGGATGGAAAAAATATGCAAACAGATGGAAAACATTAGAGGGAATGAAAAGGAAATAACCATTTTGAAGGGAGACAGTTCATTTCTTCAGCCTTTACTGAACAAGAAGCTTTCAGTTCAAACAACAGGGTAAAATGAACATTAATTTTAAGCTCATAAGTATTCATATATCACTTATCCACAAGATATCAGTAAATATTAACTTTATGGATACTGAAGAGTTATTGTGTTATTGAAATCCGGTGCTGTATACTAAATTTCTAAGTCTACGTCTAGACTGCAGGCTTCTTTCGGAAGAAGCTTTTCCAGAAGAGTTCCTCCAAAAAAAACCTTCTTCTGAAAGAGAGCATCCACACTGCCAAAGCGCATTGAAAAAGCAATTTGCTTTTTCAAAAGATAGCATGCACACTAAATGTCCACTAACTCGCACTGAAGCTGTGATTATGATGGATAGAGTAGCCACTAGGGCACCTGTGCTTTTTTGCTCTTCTTTCGAAATAACTCCTTCTTCCCCATTCACACATGCCTTTTTCCAAAAGAACTCTTTCAAAAAAAGGCTTCTTCCTCACAGAAAGAGGTTTACCAATGTCAGAAAAACCCTTCTGTTCTTTTGGGTGTGGGTGTGTGTTTTTTGAAAGAACAGGATTGCAAAGTGACTTTTTTTGGAAAAATGGCCGTTTTTCAAAAACAAAAACAACAAAAAATAACACCCCTCTGTAGTGTAGACAGACTAAATAAGAGGGCCTCAGTTTTAATTCCTAAACATAGATACATTTGTAATAGTTCAGAAAATTCAGTATTCAAAAGGAAAAGGTGTAATTTTAGGGAAGATATGCTATAGTTTTCATAAAAAATAAAGAGGATAAATGATTATATTTAAATACAAACAATTCAAGCTTCACTATAGTGTTCCTGACAATGTCCCTAGAGCATGGGTTCCCAAACTGGGGGGAGTGAAGAAATTCCAGGGGGGGGCATGAGGTGACCCAGCCTTCCCCATCAAGATTTGCTGCCCCGGTCAGTTCCCTTTTTTTTGCTCAACAAGTTTTGCTGCTTTTTTTTTTTTGGGTGGTGGGGGGGAGATGAGGGTTTTTCAAAATTCAAAAAGGGGGCATGATGCCGAAAAGTTTGGGAACCACTGCCCTAGAGTGTTAACCAGAAAAATATACAGCCTACATTGGAAGACAAGTTTTGGAGAATACTATGAGAAGATAAAGCAAGAGCATAGGCATTACTAAGGAACAAGATAACAATATGGTGCAGGTTTAGGCCAGAAGTTTAAATTAAACAAAAACTAAATTTAAAAATTTCAAGTCTCCAGTAAATAATTGAAGAACTGAGCTTAAAGTATATAGAAGTTGGTGTTGAGAATAAGTGAGAATTTTCAGACTATGACCATCGTGTATTTAAAAGCTTTCCCTGGACAAGATACATTTACATATTTATCGTATTGCTTTGGTAGGATATGGAAAATATTAACAATTTTGTTATAATACAAGAAAGTAATCCTGCATCTTGTTGATCAGATTCATCAGTTAAAATACCACAACAGACTGTGATTTTCAATTACCAATCTGCTGGCAGACATTGTTGCGCTATGTAATAACTTACACAGTAAGCATTTGTGTTTTGGTTGAAGCTCTCTCGTCTGGCACGCACTGACCCAGCAACATCCGTGATCCATCATGATCCTTTCAGCCAGATGTTCACTTATGGGTATGGCCAAATTTCCTGCAGTCCCAGAAAATTTGTTTAAAGCCATCAGTCCCAGCTCTCAGTGTTCTGTGCTGTTATTTAGCTCTAACTTACCTCTAAACATTTTCTAAGAGCCCAGTAAGCAATAGAAGTGTTTGTACTGCTGCTAGACAATAACAAGCTCCCGTGGTTGGGCAAATTCTCAGGTTTGGCACCAGTCAGGTCCCGAGGGTGCCAGGCTAGAGAAGTTCAACCTGTAGTAATTCAAATTCTGGAACACAAGGCAGTCAAGTATGAACATATTCTAGAGCAGTGTTTCTGAAAGTGCTCCGCAAAAGCACTTTGAGAAACACATTAACTGGCTGTCCCAGTTTGTTTATTTACTAGCGCCGTGGCCACGGAGCCTCGTGGCTCCCATTGGCTCAGTTTCATCCTTTGTAGCCAAGAGGAAGCGCAGGAAGCGGTATGGGCCCGGATGCTTCAGTCTGCCAGAAGACTGGTAATTGAAAATCACAGTCTGTTGTGGTATTCTAACTGATGAATCTGATCAACAAGATGCAGGATTGCTTTCCTGTTGGAGCCAATGGGAGCCGTGAGGCTCTGTGGCCCCGGCGCCAGTAAATTAACTGGCCGCCCCGGTTTGTTTATGTGTTTCTCAAAGTGATTTCACGGAGCACTTTCAGAAACACTGCTCTAGAGCTAAGCCTGGAATGCCCACTTTGGGTGTTTCCTGCAGCTTTGTGTATTATTAAATAGGAATGTAGGCTCTTGCTACATTTAAAAGGCAGAGGCGCAGCAGGAGACCAAGCACAAGCTGGGAATCAGCTGTCCTGGCTCATGCCCAGTTCCCTGCTTTTTAAATGCTTTTAAAGCAGAAGTGCAGGGTCTGGGACTATTATTAAATATTGTTAATACAGGTTTCTGACAATGAACTACAGAAGGTTAGACTGTTTCTCTTGGTGACAGACACAGTTTCTCAGAAAAGCTTCTCCCATCCTCTCTAGAATGTCCCAAAATCAATTGAAAATTAAAGTTAGTAAGAAGCAATATTACAGTGTAGCATATGAAGCCAAGGATAAATTTGCCTCTGATTCAAGCCAATTATTAAATACATATCTATAACATTTTTATAACAGCATTCAAACAAATTAACATCAAAATATTTGTGATGCCTTCCAACTCGCCATATAAATATCACCTATGCAGAGTATTTAAAGGAACAGTCAGTGTAGAAGAGAAGGGTTGAAACTTGACACTTGCTAGATATTTATAAGATTATGTTAAGTAACACTGCTATGATATAGCTGGCTTGAATCCTCATCTTGGCCTAGTCTTCTACGGAGTTAACCAATTAAACTTTTTTTTAAAAAATGACATTAGGCTTAATTAGGAAATAGACCAAAAGGCTTTGATAGTTTTGTTTTGTTTTTAATTTTGACTGCTGGCATTCTTTACCATACTATTTCAGAACAAACCTGAACACTTCACTGCAAAGTTTTTTACTATACTGGCAACGGTGATTAATGTTTTACAAAAATGAAAGTGACATAAAGGAGCCTTTGCATTGAAAGCTTGGAAAAAATTAAGTGCCTGCAAGATAAAAAATGGATTAATTATGCAATTAATTATTTGAATTGCCTATTTTATAACTGGGCTGCTTCTCTGAAAGCCTGTTAAGGAGAATAATATACTTTCAAGTAACTGTCTGATTACACAATTCTCATAGGTTCTACAAGTGACCAGATATGGCACTATCCAGCAGTAGTATTAATGTAAACCTTTACTGAACACTGAGGCAGAAGGCTTTCACCTTGGAAGGGCGGTATCAAGTCAATTTGAAGGTAAAGGGTGTGTTTACCCATGTAAGTGATCGCTATCAAAAACGGCTTAGCCTGAGCTGTGAGCTTTTAAAGAAACCCTGTCCATTCTAGAACTTTGTAACTAAACCTTTTCCAGTAATCCATTTACAAAAGCAGATTATTTTGTATGCAAAGAATAAAGTTTGATAGATTTTTTTAGTACATTAAACTTAAGCGTATGTTACCCACAGAAAGAGTAGTTATTCCCCCTTAATTCTAAATTGAAGTCAACAAGACTTCCACCAGTATGCAGCTTATATAACAGATGAGAAATCTGAGGTGTAAGATAAAGTACTATGATGCACAAAATGATCCAAGATACCATGGAGAATATGGGGCAAAAGGAGAACATATGCTGACTTCACACCAGAAGTGTTTCCCAGGAAGCCCCCATGTTTTACATTCTTACATGGCAGCTAAAGTATCCAATTTGGAATTCCATCTCTTTCACTGGAGGGAAGAGCCACACATCTCCTTAACTTGTCTTCTGTGGTTTGTTTAGCTTCTCAGTTTTGAATGCCCCCTTTGTCTTTCCTTATTATGTGTTGCCTGTACAGTTGTCCACAGAAGCACATACAAATGATGGGAAATTTTAAATTTATTAACCTTTTCCTGATACGAATGTAGTAAATCTTGGAAAAATGCCATCTTTTACTCCAATTTCAGTGTTTTGTTACTTTAGCAAAAGTAACAATAACCTCCAAAACATTTGGACATGCAGTTTTAAAAGATGAGTAAGTGATCCTATACAAATATTTTCCAACACAATGGCTGGCTTTACTGAACCATTTTGCTAACTTCATACTTCAAACAAAGTTCTAAGGTGGCAAACAGTTGTAAGTCTCAAGGTTAAAGTGTCTGCTGGAAATATTCATTCAAATAAATGGAATTCAATAATAGGATCAAACATTTCTTCTCCTTAAAATAACTGGGGCCAGATTCTTTGCTGCATCAAGTTTATGTTCTCATAGGAGCTGCGTTAACATCCATCAACTGGAAAAAGTTGCCAAGGCACTTCCCATTAGTTGAGCAATATCATAGCACCCTCCATACCCGATCATACCATCAACATAAATCTTGTACTGGGGCTATGAAGAGAATATTGAAGACTGCTACACCTCTATGCCCACAGGGACTATCCTCTCATTTTCTGGATGAGTAGAAGGGGAAAGGGATTAGAGGCAGATTCCACCCACTCTGTATCACAAGAGAATCTGGCCACTAGATCAGAAATTGCAAGTTTGGGGATTTATTACTATGCCTATACAAAAAATTTTCCTATGAGATGACAGAGTGACATCATCATGTCACTCTGGTGTCTCGCAGCACCTCCCCGCCCTTTCCCCAAGGCTAGCTGCCATGCCCTCTTCCCCTGTGCTTGGCAGCCAGGAGGAGAGCAGAGGGTGTGCAAGGCCTTGGAGCAGCTTTCCCATCCCCAGTGACTGGGAGGAGAGCAGCGGTGCGTGAAGCCTCGGAGCGACTCCCTCCCTACCCCAGCAGCAGAGCAGGGCCTGATGTGGCCTCAGCCGGGAGGTGTTAAGGTTAGGCCACGACAGGGTTGGGAAGAGAGAGAAAAGGCCCAGGCTGGCATGGCCGGGTAGGCGGAGGGAGAGGGGACTGGAGCTGGCACAGCCAGGGAAGGAAGGGAAAAGGGGCCTGGGCTGGCACAGCACTGGGGGAGAGAAAGGACCCAAGCTGGCGTAGCCAGGTGTGTATGTGAAGGGAGAGGGGGCATGGACTGGCACAGTGGGAGGAAGAGAAGGGGCCACAGCCCAGCCCTCCCTGGCAGCAGGGGAGAGAGAGAGTGTAGGGTCTGGTGAGGCGTTGAAGCGGCCCCCCAGAGGCCTCGGGAAGAGAGCTAGGGTGGCATGGCACAGGCGGCTGGTGGGGGGCGAGAGGCTGGGGCTGGCTGCGGGCACTGCAACTTCCAGCCCTTCCTGGTGGCCCGGGGGGGGCGGGGGGGGGAAGAGGAGAAGGGGAGAAGCTGGGCCTGCCTACCCCCACAGAAGGAGGGGTTATCAAACAATGAGCAGGGGGGCACTGCCCCCTAATATTTTTAAACAGAGCAAATACTTATTTCCCTTCTCTGATTATTCACATCTCCAGACAAAATCCCATGATTGACCCACTTCCACCCTGACTTAGCTTCATTTACAAAAAACAACTTTTCCTTATATTCACTCCTGCTTCTGTAACTTACACTCCAATTCATCTGCTGAAGTGGGTTTTAACCAAGAAAGCTTGTCCTATTAAGTCTCTAAGATGGCACAGGACTCCTCATTTTTTTTTCAGATACTGACTAAAATGACTACCTCTCTAAGACTTAAAAGTTATGCAATAGATTAAAAGCTATGAAGACATTTTAGAATCACGAGAAATTGTCAGTTTTGTCCTGCACTACTACTGATGTGAATTTAAAAATGCGTAACTGGTTTATAATTGAGCCACTTAGTTGTATCTCCAAAAATTTCTTAAACTTGATGTCAAATTGTCACTTCAAAATAATCATAGCTGGCTACTATACCATCATCCCATCTGGTGTTCAGTATACAATAGCATATGTGCCTAACATTTAAAATAATAAATTCAATTCCTTATATGTACTACTAGGGGGATGTCATCTAGAACATGTTACACAATATATTGAAGAGAAGGATGTTTCCATGACAAGCTATGGAAGCTAGAAGAAGATCTGGACGTGCAAATTTGAAATTCAATTCAAAGGTACCTTTTGAACTTTCAGAACAGTGTTAAGCAACAGATAGTTTCCTGCTAAAATACATACAGATAGAAGGGACTCTGATGTTTATTAATGTCTCTGTCCCACAAACCTTCACGGCTCCATGATATGGGTCAACTGTACATGCGGGGAAAGCCTCAACTCTGCTCTATCTTGACCGTAAGAAAAACGCAGAAACAAACAAAACTTTGTCTAAAGAAGTGGCACAACTACAGTATGAAGTCCTGATCACACAGAGCATTAACAGTAAATTGTCAAATTTCCTGATTTCTTTGGGAATGCAAGTTGGCATAAAAATCAGCAGGTCTTCTATAGAAGTCAGGGGGGAAAAATAAAACATTGTTTTGTATTCTTTTGACTACAGCTGTAAAGTAGGGAAGGTGAAAGATTAACCAGTAAGCAAACCAGTGGGGGACTGGAGCAGCTTCTCACCTGCTGAGGGCATAGAATCATAGAGCTGGAAGAGAAGGGCATCAAGTCCAGCCCCCTGCTCTAGGCAGGACCAATCCCAACTAAATCAACCCAGCCAGGGCTTGGTCAAACCGAGACTTAAACACCTCTAGGGATGAAGACTCCACTACTTCCCTAGGTAACCCATTCCAGTGCTTCACTACCCTCCTAGTGAAATAGTTTTTCCTAATATCCAACCTGGACCTCTCCCACCACAACTTGAGACCCATTGCTCCTTGTTCTCCCATCTGTCACTATTGAGAACAGCCTTTCTCCATCCTCTTTGGAACCCCCTTCAGGAAGTTGAAGGCTCCTATCAAATCCCCCCTCACTCTTTGCTTCTGCAGTCTAAATAGACCCAACTCCCTCAGCCTCTCCTCATAAGTCATATGCTCCAGCCCCCTAATCATTTTGGTTGCCCTCCGCTGGACCCTCTCCAATGCGTTCACATCCTTTTTGTAGTGGGGGGCCCAGAACTGGACACAATACTCCAGATGTGGCTTCACCAGAGCTGAATAAAGGGGAATAAGGACATCTCTGGATCTGCTGGCAATGCTCCTCTTAATTCAACCTAATATGCCATTAGCCTTCTTGGCTACAAGAGCACACTGTTGACTCATATCCAGCTTCTCATCCACTGTAACCCCCAGGTCCTTTTCTGCAGAACTACTACTTAACTAGTTGGTCCCCAGCTTGTAACAACGTTTGGGATTCTTCCGTTCCAGGTGCAGGACTCTACACTTGCCCTTGTTGAACCTCATCAGATTTCTTTTTTGCAGCCCAATCCTCCAATTTGTCCAAGTCACTCTGGACCCTCTCTCTGCCCTCAAGTGTATCTACCTCTCCCCCTAGCTTAGTGTCACCCGCAAACTTGCTGAGGGTGCAATCCATCCCCACATCCAGGTTATTAAATAAAGATATCGAACAAAACTGGTCCTAGAACCGAACCTTGGGGCACTCCGCTAGAAACCGACCGCCATCCTGACATCAAGCCGTTGATCACTACCCGCTGGGCCTGGCCTTCTAGCCATCTTTCTACCCATCTTACTGTCCATTTATCCAATTCATATTCCTTTAACTTGCTGGCAAGAATATTGTGGGAGACCGTATCAAAAGCCTTGCTAAAGTCAAGGTATATCACATCCACGGACTTTCCCACGGTCACAGAGCCAGTTTCCTCATCATAGAAGCTAATCAGATTGGTCAGGCACGACTTCCCCTTTGTGAATCCATGCTGACTATTCCTAATCACTTTCCTCTCTTCCAAGTGCCTCAAAATGGATTCCTTAAGGATCCCTTTCATGATTTTTCCAGGAACCGAGGTAAGACTGACCAGCCTAGAGTTCCCTGGATCGTCCTTTTCCCTTTTTTGAAGATGGGCACTACATTTGCCTTTTTCCAATCATCCGGGATTTCTCCTGATCTCCACGACTTTCTAAGATAATGGCCAAAGGCTCCTCAATGACATTTGCCAACTCCCTCAGTACCCTCGGATGCATTAAGTCCGGACCCATGGATTTGTGTATGTTTAGCTTTTCTAAATAGTTCCTAACCTGTTCTTTACCCACTAAGGGCTGTCCATCTTCATCCCATCTTGCGTCACTTAGCGCATTAGTCTGGGATCCCACCTTGTCAGTGAATACAGAGGCAAAGAAAGCACTGAGTACTTCAGCTTTCCCCACATTTGTCAATAGGTTGCCTCCTTCATCCAGTAGGGGCCACACACCCTCTCTGATCACCTTCTTCTTGTTAACATGCCTGTAGAAAGCTTTCTTGTTATCCTTCACATCCTCAGCCAGTTGCAATTCCATTTGCGCTTTCGCCTTCCTGATAACCCCCCGACATTCGAGCTATACATTTAAACTCCTCCCTGGTAATTTGGCCAAGTTTCCACTTTTTGTAAGCTTCCTTTTTGTGCTCACCAAGGATTTCCCCTGTAAGCCAATCCGGTCTCCTACCATGTTTGCCTCTCTTGCTACGTGTCGGGATGGTTTCTTTCTGTGCCTTCAATAAGGCTTCTTTAAAATACTGTCAGCTGTCCTGGACTCCTTTCCCCTTCATGTTAGCATCCCAGGGGATTCTGCCCATCAGGTCTCTGAGGGAGTCAAAATCTGCTTTTTTGAAGTCAAAGGTGTGTATTTTACTACTCTCTTTTCTTCCTTTGGTCAGAATCCTGAAATCTACCATCTCATGATCACTGCTTCCCAGGTTGTCACCCACCTCTACTTCCCCTATTAGTTCCTCCCTGTTAGCGAGCAGACGGTCAAGCTGCGCACAGAGGGGCTGCTCCAGCTTTGTGGGGCCCACCGTGTCACAGGCAGGGGGTGCCACTCCAGCTCAGCTGTGGTGGGGCCACTCCAGCCTAGACAGGATATAGCAGCTCTCCCCCCTTTAAACGGTTAACTAGTTAAACATCACATTTAACCAATTAAATGGTATCTTAGATCCATACTCTAAAGTATGCAACAACCAATTCTGAATTCAAACAAGCAAAGCAGATCTACAATATTTCCCTTCCTGATGTTATAGTCCTAAAATCCTCCCTAAGAGAATTTTTTGTTCATTTAGCTTTGTACAAAGAAGCTAAGTCATACTTATTTTCAAAATCTCACACTTTAATCACCAAAGTGTGTCTTAAATCTGATGAAGAGCTCAGTCAGTTCATATTAAACATATAGCAACAATTCAACACAGCTATCGCCACAAGAGAAGTCATATATACCACAGTATATTTTAATTGAATTTTCAATAAACCTATACCGAAAAACCTTAGTTTCTGAACTACCAAATGGATATTTGCATTACCCTGATCACAATGATTTTAACTTAATCACTGAGCGAAGGAAAAGCGGTTATCTACCTTTGTAACTGTTGTTCTTCTAGAGGTGTCGCTCATGTCCATTCCAATAGAGAGAAGTGTGTGTCCCATGTACCTAATGAGGAGATCTCTCTTTAAGAGACCCATGGCAGGAGGTAGGAGTTGTGTCTCAGTCACTATAGCTAAGCAGACTTAGCACTCCAACACAGAAGCTTCTGGAACTGCATGTGGTAGTTTGAAGATCTGCTCCAGTTGGTTCTCAGGAACAGAAAGCAGGCTCAAGTCCCTCACTCTGAAGCACTTTGCTGCAGGTTACTGCTGTTGTTGACCCACTAACAGGGAACAGTAATTATAGGAAGGGGAAACTGGAAAGAGAAAATATCTTCAGTTTTAACTGCATGCTTTGAATGTTTTGATTTTGGCCACATTATTCTAGTTAATGTTCTCAACTAGCACAATTTGTCAACTTTTCTTTAAATGTATTAATGGGGAAAGCCTTTTCTATTTTTCTCAGTTTTTGTATTTTCTTGTAATGGGGTTTTCTTTAAATCTGTATAATTGTGACTTAACTGAATGACTGCTTAATCAATCAGTTAGCTGTCTAGCAGTGATGATCCACAGCAGAGGAAGAGTCTGCATGGATTCCATCTGAGGATTTCTACAAGAAGGGAGAAGATGTTTTAAACTCAGAAAATTGTGCAGATTTGGTGATCAAAGACACTGAGACTTAACCTAAGCTTTTGGGGTCTCTGCATTTCTTATTACTGTGTTGTGTGGACTGAACTGTTAAAATTTTACTTTTGGTTTTCTTTCTAATTGTGTTTATTTTAACTATGAGGATAACATCTGTGGGTTATAAAATAGCTATATTTGATATAAAATTTGTATTATATTTCTTCATTGTGAATTTTTATAAAGTTAATTAAATTCATTTCTTTCACTCATTTTGGGACTTGAATGTGGGCACTGACTGTGCAATCCTTGATGAAAAATCCTTAGACTGAATTCTGGGTCTCCAGCTACTTTTCTATTGGAGTTGAGGTTTTTTAAGGCACTAGAGAAGGTCAATGCAGTGGTCTAGCCCACCCAAGTTTACATGTGTGCATGCCACATGCACGATTGGAGGTTTTCCCCTAGCAGTACCCATAGACTTAGGTGTGGAACGCCCTGGTAGTACCTCTAGAGTGCAGTATATAGAGCTCTGCTGACCCTCCACCTCTTCAATTCCTTCTTGCCATTACTCCAACTGAGGGGAGGTGGGTGGGATTTGGAATGGACATAAGCAACACAGCTCAAAAGAAAGTTAAAAAGGTAGGTAACTGTTTTCTCTGAGTGATTGCTCATGTGCATTCCAATAGGGGACTTCCAAGCAGTTTACCTGGAGTAAAGGTCAGAGATCAATGCACTCCTGTCTGTAGAACTGCTCTACCCAATGCCATGCAAAGGTGGTTGGGAACTTCTGAAGACTGTGAAAGAAGTCTATAATTGCCTGAAAATGAGACTTGCGAAGGTAAGCTCTTGCACTGGTAGAGTTCATGAGGGCCTGAATGAACTATTTGTTGAGCTGGGACAAACCCAGACTTGGGGGATCTTCAGAATAAGAATCCTATATACTATGGGCAAAGGTTCCTGGGACCGGCCCTTAATAAGCCAGTCATCAAGGTATGAGAAGACCTCTACCAGATGTTTGTACAGAAACACTGCCACCACTACCATGCACTTTGTGAACACTTGCAGTGCTGTGGAGAGGCCAAACAGAAGAACAGCAAACTGATAGTGATGGTTATTCACAATGAATTTTAGGAATCTCCTGTGTACTGGAAATATAGAAATACGCATCCTTCATATCAAGAATGATGTACCAGTTTCCTTGAACGAGGGACAGAATGACCATGGCTGGGGAGACCAAGCAGAACCTGAACTTTCTTATGAACACATTCAGGTTTTGAAGATCCATGATGGGCCTGAGCCTTCCCTTGGCATTAGGGATAAGGAAATACCAGGAATAGACCTCTCCTGTCTCTGAACTCCTGAGGAACTTCCTCTATCACCCCCAATGCCAGATGTTAGTGTACTTTCTGATTAAGAAGCTGCTCATGAGGGGCTTTTGATTAAAGACAGGGAAAGTGGGCAGAGAACTGGATGAAATATCCCACCCCTACCATGCTCAAAACCCAAAGTTCCATAGTGATACATGCCCAAACACAGCAGAAATAGGATAAGAAATTTCCAGAAAAGAGGAGGTGCTGTATATAGAAAGACGGATAATTTGTGCTTTGACCTCGGATGCGCCTTCAAAAGTTTAGTTGAGGGCCTGAGGGAAGTTTGGACTGACCCTGGCCATAAGACTGTGAAGACCATCTGCGGTGATTATTTCTGTCTGACCCATGGGAATGGTCTTGCCAAGGGGGACCCAGGAAGAAAAGTGAGGGAGGATGCAGCCTAAACTGCTTGTACTGAGGTGCTGGCACGTGAATGCTGAACAACTTGAGGTTCACTCAGAAGTCTTCTAAACTGCATCCTGGTGTCCGTTTTGTCAGAGAATGGACCTACACAGTCAAACGGGAAGTCCTGGATTGTGTTCTGGAGCAAGCCCAGACATGGAGCCATGTGTTGTACTGTATCATGATGGCTGTGGCCATAGTTCTAGTAGTCGAGACAGGCTACAAGCTGCTTGGAGGGAGCGTCTAGTCACTGTTTTGCCCTTTTCCAGGGCCACAGAAAATTCCTGTCATGAGTCTGCAGGGAGCAGATCCTGGAATTTGGTTAATGCGTTTCAGGAGCTGTATGCATACCAACTCAACAGTGTCTGTTGAGCTTACGTGCAAGGTTGGAGACACCTCCCCCCCCCCGTCAAATATACCTTCCAGTTGAAGATGTCCAGCTTCTTTGTGTCTTTAATTTTTGGAGCAGGCCCTGGTTGTCCCTGCCATTCCTTGTGATTGACTGTGTTGACCACAAGTGACCCCAGCAGGGGACAAGTAATCAAGTGCTCGTACCCCTGCTGTGGAATAAAGCAGCACCTCTTGACTTCTTTAGCCATTGGAGGGAGGGAGGCTGGAGTCTGTCACAGCACCTTAGTGTGAGTATATAGTCTTGACCAATGGCAATGTCAGCATAGATAGACCCTCAAGGGCCAGGATGTCAACCGTTGGATCCACATCTTCTACCATACCATCTCTTCCACTGGCACATTGAGGCTGCAGGGGACCTGCCTGAGGAGGTCTTGATGTGCTTTAACATTGGGGCAGAATAGGAGGAGGAAGTGCTCACAACTGCTTCACCCAAGGAGGATGATACTCTAGGAACCTGGTCCTCCTGACCCTCTGGCTTCCTGGTGTCCTCAGAGACACTGGGCAGGCAAGCTGATGGTGGCATAGGGACTAGTATGACAGGGATGCTCTGGCAGCACCTGCATCGGGGCAGCCTCAGGCTCCAAGTGTCTGGGACAAAAATGGTGGCTGGTGAGATGAAGCCACTGACATTGCCCACAACACTGGGTCCTGACTTTGATGCTAGACCCAGAATTCAGAATGGCCACTGTACAGGAACCTGACACTTCAAAGGCCAGAATGTCTGCAGTGCCAGGGAAGCTTCCCAATGGCATTTCCAGAAGTGGTAGTGGATACTACAGGAGACTGAACTCAGCCTCCGAATCTGATATGTATTCTGAGTCAGACTAAGGAGGTGCAGTGCTTGACAGTGCTAAGGAGATGGGCACTTGTGCCGCAAGGTGCTAGACTGGACAGAGTGGCAGCCAAAGTCAATGTCGGAAGTGAGAGTGCCAGGAGAAAGCTGTACTAATGGTGGTGCCACTGGCCGTTAAGACATTGAATAGTGTCCCGCAGCAGGAGCCAGTGCCTGTCTATACACTGTTGACTGTGCCAGAGCTGCGTACTCCATACTCTGGATAAGCTCACAGGCAGCCTCAAAAGTGGAGGGGGAAGGAGGTCCAGATCCTTCTCCACAACTCCCTGTACCAGGAAGTCCAATGAGCCCAGACTCAACATCATCATGATTGGAGCCAGAGTTGATGGTGCCATAAATGCGCTACTAAGGGATGCACCAGAGTGCAGTGACCGCTGGCCTTCCTGGCTGAAAAGCAGCCTCTGTCCAAATTGGACTTCTTGTGTGGCACCAGGAACTGGGACCAGTGCTGTGCCAAAGAACTGGCTCTGGTGGGGACTGATACCGATATTCCTTATGTCCCTCTTTCCATGGTGCCAATAAGTGTGGGCATCAAGGATCTGAGTGCTAACTCCATAAGCAGGAATTTCAAGGGATGATCTCTCACTTAGTTCTTGACCTGAAACTCCTGTAAATGCTGCACTTATTAAACTAATAAGTTTAATTAAACTAAGTGTCCCCCACTTAAACACTTGAGGCCAGCTGTACGTGGGTTCCCTCTGGGCATAAGCATGCCACAGGAATCAAAGTGCTTAAAACCCTGCAGCATGTTCTAGGTATACGTGAACATGGATCCAAGGACATGGCTCATTGGTTAACCCTCATGGTTACAAGCACACCACCCCTCTGTGGTAATGCCTCTGTATTAGAGTCAGCAGTGGAGGACAGGAGGAGCCAGTGCATGTGGGTCCCCCTACACTGCTGCCTCCCACAAGCACTAGCTCTTGCAGAGCTGCCCCCCCCCACTTCCTCTGACACAGAGGGCGCAGAAAGGGGGAGGGAGGACAGGCAGTACACCCTTGTTGCTATGTGAAAATCTCATTCAAACAGCAAAATTTACAGGTTACATAGGCAAAACAGTAACACTGACTATACAAAAAAAGCTGTCAAATCCATAAATGAGTTTGTTTTCAGCGATTGTAATGTTAGGTGTTACTTATAAAAGCATTAGATAGATGTTTTCTGACCAAGATGCAGTTTTTTAAGTTTACTTTATTCCTTTAAAAAATTTGGTGTGGAATCAGCATCAGTTTCATGTTTTTTGAAGTGATTTGGATCTTGTGATATCAGACTGAGGGTTAGGATATTAGCTATACAGCACAGATTCATTTTTAAAGTTTCTTGTCTCCCCTTCACTTTCTATTGCAGCTCCCATGAAGCGCTCCCTGTCACTCAACCAATGTCTTGCTGAAATCACACATGTACCATTACATACCACTGCAGCCTCCATATGGAGTAAGGTAATTCCCATTATTTTTATGCAGTTCTGTATCCTATACAAATCATACAAATTAAAACTTTACAGAAATAACACCCTAGCAATTAATGGGAGTTGCCTTTTACCTTTTAGTCAAGGTTCAGTGATATACAATAGTAGGTGTGGAATCACCACCGGTTATATGCTGGTACATTAAATTAAACTAAAAAGAAGCTGGTGAGACAGCACTTCATGGACCTGCAACAGAAGAGAAAAAAATTAAAATTCTAGTATGCAAAATGTTCAGCCTACTCAAGGAGGCAACCATTTTTAAAAAATATTTCAATAAAGCAGGGAGTATTAAAGATTCATTCACCAGTGGCCTCTGATCAGGCTGCCCCATGTAATACTTTATACATCAAGTACTCATTACGTTGGTATGATCTATATCAAATAGTTAGCTTTACTAACTTTTAACATTTAGGAATTTACAGGTAAATTTATTCTGTGCAAGTTTTACCACAACTGGTCAGTTTATGACAGAGGACTGTTCTAAGCCCTAAAAATCCATTTCAACAGAAAACTCACATTTCATGAAGTAACCAAAGTACTGTGAATTAAGAAGAATTCCAACATTTCATATTTTATTCATTTAGAAACTTACACAAAATTTTAGACATATGGATAGTGTAATTCATGTTCTCGTATGTCTATTAAATAGTATAGAAAACACAAAGCAATAATCATAATTTTATTATCTATACATTAAAATATATTGCAATGAATATAATATTTTAAATATCATTCAGGACAGACTGTATTCCTGTAATATTGTATGTAATATGAATAAACCACATTTTCAAAGTCATAATAGTGTGAAGTAAGAGCATTCACGTGGATGAATACAGGGGAGGGGGAAGTAAATCCTAATTAAATCACTAGGAGTTATTAAATGTATTATTATTATTATTATACAGTGGCACTTGTTACAATGGTATATTCACAGATAATCCATTAATTGTTGAACACACTAGATCAAGGAAATACATAGATACTTTTTATAAAAATCAGCATGTGCGCTGTGCAACAGTTTGCTAAACAATGAATACATAATTTAATGGCACTCTTTGTGCAAGTACAGAGTAAGCTTATCCTAGGAGTCCTAGAGAGCTAAATACCTAGAGTAAAAAAGATTATATCCCTCATGGCATTCAAAAGGTGAAAAGAACAAATAAAATTAATGGCAAACACACTAGACAATCAGAACCATCAACTGATGTTCCACCTGTAGTTTGGATGCAAGGGCAATAGAGCTTTCTTTAAATACTGAAAACAATTAAAAGGAGTTATTGACAATGTTTCCCTGAACCAAATTAGGGTTTTAGATCTATTCCTCTTTCAGGCACTGAAAATAACTATTGTCACATTCCAAGATTATAACCATATCTTTACTTTTTAGCTTATGTTAAGGTTTCTATGTATTCTTTTTTCCCGTTTTTATCAGGAAATGCTAATGAATCTTGATTTGTATTTATATTTTTGTATACAATTTGCTACTGTAGAGTTACTGTTTTATTAAATGAGTGCATCAATCTTAAAACAGTTCCAGATGGGACAAAATGCAAACAGCAATTGATCTTCTCAACACCCTCTGGTTAAGTCACATCACCATTATGCATCATTAACTACACTGGCTTATCACAGAACAAGTTATTTCAAGACAGAAGTCAAGAGACAAAGTTCTCATCTTAGAACTAGGAAAACCTCTTCCATAAGATACAAGAACTCTCAGAACGTCCCCCCTCCAAAAAGAAATCATACAAGGAAAAGGAGGACTTGGACACAAAGTTAGGGAAAAGTCTTCAGGAATCTTCTAAGGAAGCAGTAGAAATACAGTCTATTTATTGGAACAACTCCCAAATACATACACCCAATCAAATCATACATTATTCAATAGCATCCTATCTTGTCAGCCAAAAATTATGGCAGTCAAGTGTCTACAATCAATACCTTAACCTACACAGATTCTTCAACCTGTTTGTCAACTGAGGCCGGCAGGAATTACCAGCATGTCCCTTACTGGATGTACTCTGCCATGGAGGAGTCCTTTGAAAGCACTGATCTAGCATAACTACCTCCTACATATCTCCCTCCTTATGGCTCCTGGTTGAGGAGACATTTCAGAGTCTATAGCTACACTAGAGAGTGTGTATCTGCATTACTGTAAGCTGTCCAGGGGAAGGGTGGGCAAGATTTCTCTCGTGGGCCACATCTGGCCCACTAAATCACTGGATCCAGCCCATGGACAGGACCCTCAGGCACATAGCAGCTGCTGATCTAAGCACACATGTGCTCTGTGCGCCTCTCTGCTCTGGAGGGAGGGAGAAGCTTCCTGTGATCTCCTGCCTCCAGCCCAATCCTCAGCTCCTACTAGCTGGAAACAACCAGCCCATAGGAGCTGAGACACTGGCCTGGGGGTTGAGCTTCCCCTTCCCAGAGCAGAGAGCCACATAGAGGGAGCAATCTGCATTTTCAAGCAGTCTGGGGCTGCAGCAGACACGGAGCCCAGCCTGCTTTTGGGGTGCTGCAGGGCTGCTAGCTGGGAGATGCACAAGTAAATGTCTCCTAGCCACAGCCTGCCTCTGCCATCCCTATCCCTCCCATGCCTCAACTCCCTCCCCCAGGTCACCATCCAAACCCTTCATCCCCCTGCCCCAGGTCACAACTCCCTCCCAGACTCTGTACCCCTTCTTATATCCCTCTTCCAGGCTAGAATCCTCTCCTGCAGCCAGACCACCTCCCAGACTCTGCACCTGAATCCCTTGCCCCCAGATCACAACCCCTTCCTTCACCCAAACTCCCCCTCAGACCTCACACCATCTCCTGCACCCTAGTTCTTTACCTCATGCGCCCTCCGGCACCACACTAGATCCAGCACCATACTAGATCCCACACCTCCTCCTCAGGAAAGTGTAGCACTTGACCACTTCCCAAAATCTTGGAGTGACCCCTCCCACTAAAAATTATTGCCCACTCCTGGTCTAGGGCTTCTCTAAGATGGCAAGAAAAAACTCTGTCAACTTAATTAGTCTAACTACAAGGAGAGGCAGTAGCTGTGACAGCAGGAGAAGCTCTCCTGCTGATACATAGCTGTCCACATTGGCATTTAGGTCAGTGTAACTAAGGACACCAAGGGGATGGCTTATTTGCATCCTGACTAAGTTATACCCACATATGCGGTAGGTGTAGAGTAGACACAGCCAGAGGGATTGAAGGGAAGCAGTCTGGAACCCTGGTTCCCAGGCAGGCTACTAAACAGCAGCCTCTCCCACCTCTCTCTCAGTCACAGCTGTTTAAAAGTTGCAAGCTATTTCAATTTATAATCAAATACTATTTTTTTTCCTTAAAGTTATCGTCCAAAATCATACATGAATGGATGAAGATAAACTGACGACTGAAAATTTAAGGAATATTTAAGTAGCCAGCCATAATAGTCAATATATTAAACATGAAATATCTGAACTAAATGCCTCCATAGCACAAAAAATGATTTGTGTGAATGCAGAGTTAAGCACTGACATCAAGGAATAATTACTTAGGAAAATTTAATCTCTTTATCTATTAATTTGTTCTTTAGTAGGAGTTCAGGTAAACAACATTACATAAAAACTAATGAACTTTATATAAACTGAATTTATTCTTGAAATGGGAAAGTATCTTTATCAAGTGAGCTGGCTATGCAATAAACCAATCACACTCCAGATTAAGGTAGGTATGCTATTAAAAAAAAAGAAAAAGAAAAAAAGAGTTTTATAGATGGTATATAATGGTACAGGAAGAGACCAAGATAGCAGTATTACAAAGAAGCCCACAAGTAAAGTAACTTACAAACTTGAAATCATTAGATTACCAGTAAACACTTATTTCACCACACACATACAAGCTGCCAAAAAATCCATTACTGACAGATATTTACATATAAACAGCATTTTATGTTGCCTTACAAATTTACGGACTGATTAAAAGATATTTATTTTGACTTCCAAAGTTGATAATTTGTGTCTTAATAGTTATAAAGCCAACTTTTCTACTCTCCGCTATCATTAAATAGTCATTCAATACCCGACACTCAACTTTTCTGCAAAAATCAAATTCTGCCAAACCTAATCATAAACATCTTTGTTTTTCCTTAACATATGCTGAGCATTTCAAAACTACTTATAGAAGTTAATACTATCTGTTTTATTACACAAATATGCTTCTGTGATTACTTAACTACACACCCATTCATTCAACCCACACACTTTAAGAAAACCTGCTGATGGTGCGTCTAAACAGAGAAGTCACAAGACAACAGCAGAGTGGAAATTTCCTCTATTCCTCCTCTTCCATTTGAGTGACAGAGTATCTAGCAAAAAACCCTAAGCAACAATGGTCCTGTAGCATCTTAGACACTAACCAAAAAATACAGAGATAGTATCATGAGCTATCCTGGGCACAACCCAGTATCTAGTAGGGTCTTACTTCTATCTGAATGGATGAGAGCTCACATCAGAATCAGGGCCCTCTCCTGACAGACAGGCAACCCTGGCACCACAAAGAACATATCCCATGTATGTTGTGTGTGTTACTACTCATGGAGTTTGATCTAGGCTTTGGATATGTCCAGAATTGCTCAACACAATGTTGAAACTTGATTTTATAAGTGCGGCTATTTAAATATCTCTCAGCTGTGTCAAAGTTTTAGGAGCAGGAAGAGTTATTGAAGCCATGAAATATACTGTTTCTTTGAGAATGGGAGTAATGTATTCATACTTTATATCAGGACTGGCCAACCTGTGGCTTGAGAGCCATATGCAACTCTTTTATGAAAGAAATGTGGCTCCTGCTGGTTCTGAACTGCGCACCCGGACTGATCGTGCTGCTCACGGCCAGCAGATCTGAGCACGCGTTCCAGCGCCCAGAGGGAGAAATGTGCGGTGGCGGCAGCGAGGGTATCTGGTTCTGGGGGAGGGGAGGGGAATTGGGTTAGAGTAGGGGGGAGGGGAGAGGGAGCTGAAGCACCTTAAACTCAAAGTCTTCATGGATTCAGAAAAAGGCAGCCAACACAGATGTCATATTTAAATTCCAGGGCAAACAAAGAATCATCATGTACCTGATTTACACTGTTTCTTTAAAAAAAAAAAAATCCACAGGCTATTGTTTGCCAGGCTGAAAGTCTAATTGCTTATTAGTTTTTGTCTGAAATGTCCTGTAATGTTATTTATCGCTACATTTTGGCTGTGTTTATACTGGCGTGATTTTGCACCAGAGCTATGCAAATGAGGCTCAGTGTGAATATCGCCGAGCCTCATTTGAATAACTAATGAGCCGCCATTTTTGCAGAAAGAGGCTCTTGCGCAAGACGGAGCTGTCTACACTGCCCCTTCTTGCGCAAG
>JANRFK010004149.1:151935013-151946194 GCA_030068395.1 Apalone spinifera
ATCTCCGCGGGACAGCGCTGCTGCCTCCAACCCTGCTTCTGCCGCCCACCCACCTGGAGCTCCATGGGACAGCCCTGCTACCCCTAACCCTGCTTCCACCAGCCACCCACTTGCCTGCCCTGATCCTCGCGGGACAGCCCCGCTGCCTCCAACCCTTCTTCCCGATGGCCGGTTCTCCCTTCCCCCCGCCGCCACCTCCTTCCAGCCTGCCCTGCTCTGCTCTGCTCCCCTACTGGCAGCCACACTGAGGCCCAGTATTTTTTTCCCACGACCCGGTACCGGGCCGCGGCCCATAGTTTGGGAAACACTGCAATACATGTTTTGTTAGTCTTTAAGGTGCTGCTAGACTATTCATTGTTTTTTAAGTTTTTTCCAGTTACAGACTAACTCAGTTACCCCTCTGAAACTTCAGGGCCCTGAGCAGCTCCAGGGGGCCACCTGTGTGCTTTTGTAGTATGTGTTGTGGAAAGGGGCAAAATATTCCTGGTTAGGGCCCCCAATGGGCTAGCCCTGCCTCTGAAACTGTACTTATTTAGTATGGAAATCTATGAAATATTGACATGGGAGCCACCATAACTATTTTAATAAAATCATTTTCTGGGGAGACTTGCACTTTAAGGATACGTCTACACAGTAGTGCTATTTCAGGATAATGTCCATTGTCCCAAAACAGCGTTCTGCACATCTTAACAGTATGCCTGTTATTTCGAAAATACATTTGAAATAATAGTGTCTTATTCCGGCTTCCTGTAAACCTTGTTGCACAAGGATTAAGGAAGATGCTAGAATAGGGATTTATTTTGAAATTAGCGCTGTATGGACAGTGCCAGATTTTGAAATAAGCTATTTTGAATTAAGCTACGCAAATTGCGTAGCTCAAATTGTGTCCCTTATTTCAAGATACATGCTACTGTGTAGACGTGCCCTGAGTGTCTACACAGTATTGTGTTCACTAATGTTGATTTACAACTAGTGATAAAGGAAAAGAGATGATGGTTTGGTATAGATGCCTATCTTTAGCTATCTTTGATATAGTCCTTTTCATCAGTAGATCTCAAAGTACCCCCACACTCTTTAATGTATTAATGTTACAGTACGGGAATAGCATACTCACCTCTCTGTGTGAGCTGACAGTCATGTTGACCAACCTTGTCAAACATGGGTGCATGAAGTTGGCTACTGTAAAACCACATTTAGGGACCTACCTGGCTTGACTACTGACTATTCACAGCTAACAGTTTCTCATCACATTTCAGTTATTGAAAATATTTTGGACTTACTCTTGCTTTTACATTCTAGTTCTGCAGTCAGTGAATATGACATCAACTTCCTTGATGCTAGAGTTGAGGGGCACATTGGTGGCTGAGGCAATTACAACTCAATGGCGCTCTCTCCCCTTCCTCTACTTCAGTGTTTCTTAAACTTTTTGAGACCACGAAACACCAAACAATAATATTTTTTTCTGTGGAACACCTATGAAAATTTTCTTTAAAAAAAAAAAAGAATTGTCAGACAAAAAAAGACAAATACAAAGAAGTAACAAAAACAAAGAGGCCACGGCACACTTACGAGTTGTTCACGGAACACCAGTGTTCCACGGAACATAGTTTAAGAAACACTTCTCTACTGCCTGTGTGGATTGTGAAGTTTCCAGGATTTGTCCCAGGAAGTGGTTAAATATTTGGAAAACAAAGAGAGATTATACAAAACCATCTTGCTAACAATGATTCACACAAACAGATTAAAAGAAGAGATTTCCATTAGCTGTTTCTGCCTTGAATATTCTCTTAGAAGTTTGTAATATATGTAGGTTAATTTTTGTCGTCATATTTAATTTCTACTTATACAATTTCTATATCTATGAACTCAATCTACCCAATGAATGTGCCATTTGCAAGGGAGTGAGAAATAAAATCACATTTCCTTCCAGTTTACCGAGGACTGTGTAGTATTTCAAGCAATGGGAGAAGAAAGTAGTTAGTTTTCTCATCCCAAATAAGACACTGACTCACTATGTGATCTTGGACAAGTCACTTGACAAGTCACTTCATTGTGCCCATCTCAAGCCAGTTGGAAAACTGAGTAAAGGGGACTGGTTCAGTGAAAACCAAATGGTGCATCTGCTTTCCTGAATAAACAAACAGGATGAGGCGGTGTCCCTCTGTCTTCAGATCTATCAGCAGAGGATCAGGCATTCAAAGTGCTTTTCAAAACCCAGGAGATATCATCAGGCTAGGTCTTAAAATGTTTTCTTTTATTATAGTAATTGGCATATTGTATTTAAATACAATAAATTACATTTTATATTTAACAAATGTTTCAGTATCTTACAACATGATTTTAACATTTTTAAATATATGTTAATGTACTTGTTTGCTTCAAACATCCTATCTTTAACATTTTGTGTTTTTCTGCAATATCTAATGGCATTCTTAATGAATGCTTGAATCAGAAGTGCCTATTAATAGGTCCTGTGAGCATGCAAAACTTTTTTGATACGGTGTTAGTGGAAGGTAGCTTTTTATGTACTATTCATCAGGAAATTCACTGTACTGTATAAGCCACTGGAATAAATTGTTCCTTATTAGGATTTATTAATTTAAGTGTTAAAGTATGTATTGTAGTCTGCCTGGGGTAGGAGGTGTCATTGACTTCTTAATCTAAACAATATATTCCTTAATTAAAACAACATACAGTGCACCCAGATACTTTGTTGATATGTGCCTCATAATAGAATTACAAATAAAAGGTTTAGTCAGCTGGTATATGAAATGCACTTAACAGCTCTTGAGTATTGTTATTTAAAAGCATTTTAATAATAATTTGTGGGTAATATTGCCATTCAACAAGAGCCAGATCCTGTGAAATGTTAAACACCTTGAATTCCCATTGACTTCAAATGTAATTGAGAATGCTCAGCATCCTTCAGGAATAGGCCTTAAATTCGTCTGTTAGCAGGATTATTCTTACTCGACTGGAACACTGCTACATTCAGAGAAGTGCTGAGATATTCATAAAGAAGCTCACACTTCTCTAATAATTTGAGATAACATGACATTGACTTTGAGAATGAATCATTGTGTTTAAAAATCAGCTTCCTTTCACCTAAATTATTGTGCTAGAGGAAGTTTGCAATATGAGTGCTTCTGAAAATAGAAAATGAGTCAGGGTTTCCCCAAAGCCAGAAAGTGTGGCAGCTCCACCATTTTGTCATCATCTGCTTCCATGATGGAAGCCTTCACCTTTAATTTGGTATTAAATATTGCACTACTCTTAGGGAAAACTCCTATGGAATTGAATAGAAAATTATTTTTAAAAAGAAACTATAGGCACATTAATCACTCTACAGCATTTAATAGAGAATTATAATTATTCTGGATAACTATAGAATTAAAAACAAACAATATCATAGAAAGGATTTAATCCACTATTTTAGTTCTATAAGCTTTTTTCTAAAAGGGCAAAAAACCCCACAAAACAATCTACAAGATTTTAAAATTACATTTCCTAACTTAGTTTGCTTCAGGGGCAGTACTTAAGGAAGACTGAAAAGAGACCTTTAATTCTATCTTGGAAGGAGGCTTGCTAATAGTGCCTCTTACCTTTGCATCATTACAAAAAGAATATGATTACAACATGTGGACATTAAGATTCCATCAGACAATGCCTTTCCACAATCAGTAATGTAACCATGCTGCAGTGACCATAGAGAGATTCTGTTGTTCCCTTTAATGTAGAGGGAGGAGACTTTCACAGTCCCTGGAGAAGTGTCCCATGCTGAGACAGACTGTTCAAAATTGGGACAGAAGGACAGTTCACAGTAATAATATCACAGAAGAATAACTTTTACTGGTTGAGCAGCAATGGCAGAGGAATAGAGGCAGGCAGACCTGAAAAAGGGTGGTTAGGCAAGCACAGGAGAGAGAACTATATATGGTACGCTAACTCCAAAAACCTGTACAAGGAAATCTCTGTCTTGAATTTGACAGCAAAATGCAACTATCCCCATTTGCCCCTCAAGTAATTATTGAGGAGAGCGGAATTATTTTTATTGTTAATAATTAAGCAACACTCTTTGCCATTACAGATAAATCAGTTCCCTGGGTGAATTCCAGTTAAGGCTACTATTGTATACTCCCATTAAGCAGAGTATATTGTATTTTAAAACACCGTTTGTTATGGTTTTCATTTTCAAAGCTTCAAAGAATGTACCCTATTCATTATCCTTAAGAATTCAACAGAATAACATTGCATAGACAAAAATCCAATTCAGCTTTTCACAGTCCACTTTCTAGATATAGAAATAAACCGTTGAAATGGATTTCAGAAGATTCAATGGTAATTCTGTAAATTAAAAGTAAGTAATGAATTGCTGATGCTATATAATGAAAAGTCAATAAATCCAAGTAGTAATTACTGGCCAGAACTTGGATCTGAAAACCTCTGTACTTTAAGAAACTTCAGACCTGACTCTAGAAACTTTGCCATTGGCTTCATTTCTATAACACTTTACTGGGCAGATTTATTACAACTAAATACAATTTCTATTGCATTGTTTTTAAAAAAATGCAACAAATTTATACTGCATTCTGGATAAGGAAAATTTTAATTCTTGAAATCAGGTTACAATTTTTCTTCAGCTACACGAATACCTGTCGTCTTCTGTATTCTGTACACTTTTCATACCACTTGTATTATATAAATAAGAGATTTTTCAGGTACTAGAGGAATAAGTGCCTAAGAGGAAACTAATTTAATTAGATTTTAAAATTATCCAAGGATCCCAGGAAATAAACCCCAACAACAAATGTATAAAAGAGAAAATTTCTTTTAAGATTAGAAGACAATCTAGAATTTGTAATCATTGAAGAAATTTAGAACCCCTTATACTGTTTCACTAATTGTGAAAAAAAAATCTTAATGTGACATAAAAGCTTTGCAACTTCTGGACCATTTGCTTTCCATTTCCTAAATCATAATGGTTAATTCTTAGTTACTGTAAACTAATCTGGTAAATTTAACTGAATTAAAAATATCCTTCTCACATTTCTCACCTCTTACTCACCATCGTAAGTCATAGAGAGAGGCAGGCCACAAAGGTAGTAAGAAGGGATGGTAAAGATTTGAGAAACATTACAGAGTGAAAGACTTCTAAGGAACTTTATATTGCTGTCTGTCTGGCTCCAACCCACTGCATCATGCTTAGTTTAAACTCGCAGTCACTGGGACCACTCATGCATTTAAAGTTAAGCAAGTGTTCAGTGTTTTGCTGTATCAGGGCCTTTCTCTCTTTGCTCCTTTAACCTGAAATAAACATATTCTGGACCTAAATATACATGATTGTGCCACTGGAAATAAAAAGTCTTAGCCAGAAGTGCAATGAGTGGGTCTTTAATGTACACATTGAGTAAACAACTCTCTTCAGAAAAACAAATACAGAAAGTTCATTGTACTACATTCATTTTTCTTATAAGCATGAAACGCTACAATAGCCCCTCTAATTTTTGTTGTGTTGGTATCAAGGAATTTAGATGTTATTCAAAGACTATGTCTACACTACCACTTGCATTGACAAAACCCATGTCATTCAGGGGTGTGAAAAAATACACTTATTAGTTCTGCATTGCCTTTTTTAACTGGAGATTAGTAGCAACATTCATTATCTGCTATCTAGAAAAACATAAGAGAAAAGGCTCTAATTGTTTTCCTGGTTTGCTTTAGATTAGGGATTATTTGCAAGTTTATTTTTTCTTCTTTAAAAAAGCTCAATAACATTTCCTGTCTACTATTGTTAGCTTTTTCATTGTTCATTTAAAATAATGGCCTTTATAGGATGATTGCTATTTTTTCCCTTACAGGAAGATCATGGGAACAGAAGACAATTAATGGCCATTCATACAACACAATTAATCCATTTGTTCTCATTACCAGCCATGATGGATGTTGAAAGCCGCATAAATCCTGTATTAAAAGAGTCATAGAATTAGGACTATGACTTGTCAGACTGCGCCAGTCTGAGTGATTCCTAATCCCCTCCCCCCATATCATCCTCTTCATATCCTCTCTGGGGGGATGGTATTATGAGATTGCTCCCAACAGTTCTGCGACTGTTAGTGGAACATATCTCCAATGATTGGAGCTATGGGACACTTAGAGCAGTGGTTCTCAAACTTTTTGGCCTGTGGCCTACCTGACTCAATGCAAACCTTTCTGTGGACCACTATGGTTAACAGAAACCCACTGTTGATTACATAATTACACCCAAGCCATTGTGCTACAACTAGGGAGAATAGTTTTATTTAGCCAGTAAGAAGGAAAATATTAATTTAAATGATTAAACAGATTATGTGCTTTACCCTTGTTGAAGTCAAGAAGGAATTTTTCCCCAACTCATACTGGTAGAGACCCTATAATATTTGTTGTTTTGCCTTCTTCTGCAGCATAGAACATGGGTAAGTTGCTGGTTTGAACTAGAGTAAATGGTGGATTCTCTGTAACTTGAAGTCTTTAAATCAAGAGGACTTCAGTAACTCAGCCAGAGGTGATGGATCCATTGCAGGAGAGGAGAAGTAAAGTTCTGTGGCTAGCAATGTATATGATGTCAGACTGAGATGATCATAATGGTCTCTGTTGAACTTAAAGTTTAGATGTCTCAGAGTGGTAGCTGTGTTAGTCTGTAACTTTAAAAACAATGAGTAATCCTATAGCACCTTAGAGATAGATAGATAGATAGATAGATAGATAGAAAAAAAATGGCAGTCTAGACGCGGATCTGTTGAAAATAAACCATTTTTTGACAGATCCTGTAAACCTCATTTATGCTAATGAAGCACGGGATATTGAAATCCCTGTTTCATTAGCAATTTTGACGTGGGCTTGATTTGCATCCCTCTGTTGACAAAGGGATGCAGTCTAGACGTAGCCTAAGGTGCTACAGGTCTACTATTTTTTAAAGCCTAGGGATAAATGATAGAATAACTGAATCCTCACCAATTAGTGGATCCATTGTTTCAGAACTGATACATTGAACAAACCTGATTTTTTCCCACTTATTTCAGAGGCAAAAGCACTCTTCACATACATTTATTTTCTTAAATGCAATTAATCTGTCTTTATCTTTTCAAAATAAAAATAGAGCAAATGAAGACTTGAAGCATAGAAAAATGTTATATTCTGTGAAAACACAGATATAGCCTTCAGCTGGAAAAAGAGCAACACACAAAACCCTCAGCCTTCATATTTTTGAAGGAAACAATTATTCTTGTAAGAGCTCAGTTGTGATGTACTTCTAATGAGTCTGGATTCAGTCTCTGCTCAGATATTTAAAAGGGTTAGTCCATAAGTTTTATGGACAGGATGATTTTGGTAATACTAAAATTTGCATTACTCCTTTGCCCCACGAGTGTTGGTTTGATGTCTAACCCAGGAGAAGGAGTTGTTTTGTGGCAAGAAAGCTCTTTGTTGACAGTAGTCGGATCCTCACAGACCAGGTCAGGCCAGGGTATATTCAGGGCAATTCACTTGTATATTATTATAGATCAAAGTGACTGTTGAAAGTAAAAGTGTGTTTAGAATTCATAAAACTAATGGAACATCACTTGCATTATTGTGTAGCCTATTAAAATGTATTAGCAAACATTACATTGTAAATGCCCCATAATCAAATAACCCATCAAAAAGCCTTGTGAATGCTAATGAAGGACTTTATCAGAAAAAGTGCAGACTTCAAAGCCTATGCCCATTGTTTATGATGACCAGAAATCAGAGACTCAAAATGCATTACTCATTTATCTCATCAAAGAAGAAGCCCATGTGGGTGGTTACATTGTCAGTTTGTGTTCTATCAGAAGCTATAAATAAGGACTAAAAAAAATCCTTTATCTCTATTTGGACTCTTAGAGCAGGGTTGGGGGACCTTTTTTGGGTCAGGGGCCACTGACCCACGGAAAAATCAGTTTGGGGCCACAGACAAATGAGAAACAAAAAATCCAAACAAACAACCACACAAAAAAAACCCCCAAAGAAATTCTGAACAAAAAAAGCCTCCTCACTGACTTGGCCCCCTGTGTGAGAAGAAAAAACCCAAACTCTCTCTGACAAGGCACCCAACTGAGCAACAGAAAAAAAAAGAGAGGGGCACCAGGGTTCTTCTCACACTCCAGGCCCCTGTGAGGGGGCTTGCCAAGGCCCCCAGAGCTGAATTAACTCTTCTGAGGGCCTGGGGCTAGTAGATTTTGTCGGGCTCTCTAGGCTTTGGGGTGGGGCCAAAAATGTGGGGTTCAGTGTGTGGAAGGGGGCTGCCAAGGAGCAAGCTGCAGGTGGGAGTGCACAGTCTTGGAAGGAGGTAGGGTGCAGGAGTGAAGTGGGGGTCTGGGTGAGAGATAGGATGCAGGAGTGGGGTTGTGGCATCTAGGTGGGAGGTAGGGTGCATGAGAGGGCTCAGAGTGGGCTGTGTGACCTGGGAAGGAAGGAGGGTGCAGGAGGGGTACTGTAAGTCAACCTATTGAGTCTTTATTGTGACCTTTGCAATACTGACATTTTCTTCTTTCCTTTGTTTTAAAATTTGACTGATAGTTCTCTCCTACACAAATTTTGAGGCGGGCATAGATTACCTATTTCTTTATTCCACACCCTGTGCTACAGCTGGTGTAGTACATGAGGCTTCAGTAGGATAATGGATGCACACTGAATGTTGACTCATCTGAGACAGTGTTCTTTCATCCAGCACCTTTCAATAACCATGTTTTTAATCACATCCCACAATAAAGTAAACATTCTGATGTAGTTTTGTTAAGGACAGACGAGCAGAGAACAAAAGAGATGATGAGGTTTATACTGAACTAAGCAAAAGCAAGCTTTGTTGGTTGGAGAAGTTCAAGGACACTTTCCCATCACTTGATTTGACAAAGATTCTAGATTAGGCATCTCTGATTCAGAGGCCAGCATGTTTTATGGCTTGAGGTACAAATGAGAATCAATGGCACTTTACAGATAATGCTGAGCAGCATGTGTCCTCTTGCCCTGCCAGTGGCTCCACCGCACGTCTTTCTGTGAAAAACAAAGATTGGGATGGCAGACCACTGCTTGTGCTGCCTGAATATGTGGATGGACTCATAGATAGATTTCTTCCCATAGAAGAATAACTTCAAAAGATGAGTTTAAGAGCTTAAATTCAGATCTTTGCTAGACACTAAAAATCATGGTCTTAATAATGGCATTTGATTTATGGCTTATTACAACAGCCAGTAACCTATTAACCCACCCTCCCTTTTTAGTCTTATGGCTGCAAAGGTGTCAACAGGCCACTTCACTTTGAATGGTCTTTTACAAGGTATGTGAAATACTTACCTTAAACAATCTGTTCCACCTTGTGACACTCAAGTTCCTTTCCCAGACCCAGTGGTCCTGGAACCCCTTTAATAGCAGGGGGAGCTGAAACCTAGCCCCCTTACCGATGTCTGCACACCCCCACTCTTGTTGGGACTGGGAGCAGTATCATGTCTTCAGCAGGGGGGACCCAGACATGGGTAACTGGGCCAAGGTTGGGGTCAGGCACAGGGCCAAGACTAAAGCCCCAGGAGCAGGATCCTGGGCCCACAGCCAGGAAGTGGGGCTGGCAGCCAGGACCCAAGCTCCGGGCATGGGGCCAGTGACAGGGAGTGGGATGGCAGCCAAGAACTGAGGCAGGGAATGGTGCCCTGGGTGTGGGGCCAGTGGCCAGAGCCCCACATAAAACCTGTACATGCTGGAGCACCTCTTCCCCCTCACTATTAGTTTCTACACCTCTGCAGAGACCTGAAGATGAGCCCTGTTTACCTTGAAAACTTGTCTTTCTCACAAGCAGAAACTGATCCAATGAAAGATACTCCCCCATCCCCGTGGCAGGATCCTATCCATGCTCAGAGACTGCCTGCTGCATCTCCCTGCTGCACACTAACGCTGCATGTGATTCCACGGGCGCGGACCACAGCACGATGTCCAGCCCGAGCGACACTCGCACCCAGTCCCCTGTATGCTAGCCTTCCCCACCCCGTGTGTCTGACAAACTAAGACCACTTGCCTAAAGATCCCTCCCTGGCATCCAATGAGGCCGGGAAGATATCCTGGCTCGCCGGCACCAGCTCCAGGGACAGGGTCACGGTTTCCATCTCCTCTTCCTCCTCCGGTTGGCTCTGGTCCTCCTGCTCCTCCTCTGCTGTGACCTCTGGCTGAGCGATGACGGGAGTCTGGAGGCCAGAGTCTACCATGACGGGTGGGGAAGACATTTCCCCACCCCTCAGGATCTGGTGCAGCTCGTCGAAGGAGGGGCAGGTATGGGGTCCTGCCTCTGAGCGCGAGCTGCACTCTCTGGCCTAGACATATCTTTGGCAGAGCTCTTTCACCTTACTCCAGACCTGTTCCAAGGTCCAGGGTAGGTGTCCGCACTCCGCCAGGTACTCAGCTATGTGCTCGAATATCTCAGTATTGTGGTGTTTGGAGTGACAATCCTGCAATGTCTCTTTCTTGCCCCACAGCTCAAGGAGGGACAGGACTTCTGCTCCAGACCAGGAGGGTACCCACCTCTTGGTCCCCCTGGGTGGGTCCTGGGACTGCTCCCTGCCTGGGCCAGGGCAAGGCCTGTGGCGGGGAGAGCCATATGGTGAGGTGATGCTCTCAGGCCGGCTTCCTGCCACAAGGCTTGTCCAGGGTGCCTGCAGCTTTAAGAGGGGCCAGGAAACAGAAACTATAGAGTCCCAATTAATTTGGAGGGAATGTCCACGAGGGCACCTATGTTATTTTCTGGAGGCCTCTTCTTTTGGGAAAAAAAACCACTCCTCTCCATCCACACACGCCTTTTTCCGAAAGACCTCTTTCAGAAAAAGGCTTCGTCCTCGTAGAAAGAGGATTACCAATGCCAGAAAAACCCCTCTGTTCTTTCTATTTACTTTCGGAAGAATGCAGTTGCAGTGTGGACATAACTCAGGTTTTGTCAGAAAAACGGCCTTTTTTCCGTCAAAACTCTGTAGTGTTTACATACCTATAGACACTCATTGGGTGTTTTCACACTAGTCTCATACACATTTCTTGAATTATTAGAATAAAACTATCACCTTTATGCTGATGTTCTGGTCATAGACAAGCAACACCATGTTTGAGCTCACGGTCTTGCCAAGTGATCTATTTCTGTGTAACTTCAACAGA
>JANRFK010004149.1:151946294-151961766 GCA_030068395.1 Apalone spinifera
GAAAAGCGGCTGATTTTCTGCAAAAACTGGCCAGTCTAGACACAGCCTCCTTGTTTAGAGTAAGGCAGAAAAACTCATGTTGGTTTAGAGATTTAAATTTGTACAGCAGGCATCTCTTTCCAGTGTATCACAATGAAAATGATTATTTTTGCTGACTGGACATTGCGGCTCTTCATGGTGATCCTAGTGTTATTGCTGCTGGTAATAATAATGAGGCTGCTCATGCTTGTCAATCTGAATAGCTTTCCTCAGAAGATGCTGACTGAATGTGATGTTAACTCTTTAAGTGCATTATTTTTGCTTTGCACAGCATGAAATGAAGTATTGTTCCTTATCCTACCTCCCCAACTCCCTCTCCTATAGCACAGCTCTCCATGCAATGATGCAACTAAGGTCATGGCTACAAGTACAAATGCACTACTGCAGCATTTATGGCGAAGACTCTAATCTTCCACGCCATGAGTGGCATAAGCTATGCTGGCAGGAGAGCTGGTCCTCATATTGGTGTAACTTATGTTACCTGGGTGGTGGAACATTCACTGCCCTGGGCACCAAGTTTTGCCTTACTGTAGTAAAAGCCTAACTCAGCATTTCCTGGAGTGGGCATCAGATAGGCCCAGGAATCTCTAGTCCCCTTCCAGCTTCCAGTTAGGAAAGGGGAACAGGAGGAGAGAGCTAGCATGTGCTGTTCCCTATCTTCAACCCTAACTGGGCAGCACAAGGCGCCATTTCAGATTTTGGTGTGTGTGTGTGTGGGGAGGAAGTGATCGGTGCATGCCCTGATTGGGCATGGATGGACTCTGACAACTGAGTTTTCAGCATTGTTACTGAGTATGCTCAATAAAAGACAAGCAGCAAATTGGGGGGGAGGGGACCAATTCCATTCACCCTCCCCACACACACACATAGCATCTCTTTCTAGGGCTACTAAGGCACTGGAAAACTCCAAGTTTTTTTACAGATAACTTAGCAACTAGCCAACAAGAGCACTGTATATAATTCCTATATAAAATAAATAAAATTTAAATAAATATTGGACCCACTCATCTCTAATATTAACATTCTGACATCTTGTGGCAAGTCACTTAAGGGACACTGGTTAGCCTTAAAATTGTAATATATATTATTTCTGCAGAGAGAGAGAGACTGTCAGGACTTCTGGGCTCCATGTTATCTCTGGAAGTGGAGTGGGACTTTTGGGTTACAGCAGGGGAGGGGGGCAGATAATTTTGGCCTCTATATAAGATCAGAATGGCCACACTGGGTCAGACCAAACGTCCATCTAGCCTACTATCCTTGTCTTCCAACAGTGGCCAATGCCAGGTGCTTCAGAAGGCATGAACAGAAGAGGTATTCATCAGATGATCCATCCCCTGTTGCCCATTCCAAAGCTTCTGGCAGACATTCTGGCGAGTAGCCGCTGATGGCCCTATCCTCCTTGAACTTATTTTGTTCTTACTGGAACCTTGTTATAGTTTAGACCTTTCCACCATCTCCTGGCAAAGAATTCCACAGATTGACTGTGAAGAAATAATTTGTTTTAAATCTGCTGCCTATAAATTGAATTGAGTTAGTTTCTTGTGTTATGTTAGTGAAGGGGTAAATAACACTTCCTTATTCTGTTTTTCCACACCATTCATGATTTTCTAGACTTCTAACATATCCCCCAACCCTTTAGTCATTTCTTTTCCAAGCTGAAAAATCCCAGTCTTGTTAATCTCTCCTCATATGGAAGCTGTCCCTTACCCCAATCATTTCTGTTGCCCTTTCTGTACCTTTTCCAAATCCAATATATATTTTTAGATGGGGGTGACCAAATCCGCATATAGTATTCGAGATGTGGGCATACCATTACTTTATATAAAGGCAACGTGTTTTCTGTCTTATTTTCTATTCCTTTCCTAATGATCCCCAATATTCTGTTAGCTTTTTAGTTTTTAGACTGCCACTGCACATTGAACAGATGTTTTCTGGGAACTACCCACAATGATTCCAAGATGTCTTTTCAGAGGCGTAGCGAGGGTGTTATGTGCCGGGGGGCAAAAGCAAAATTTGCGCTCCCCCCCCACCGCCACCACATGACAGGGCCCCGAACCTGGTACACAGCTAAGTCCAACCCTGGGAGGAGGGGGAAGCTTGTACCACGTCTTCCCCCACTCCCTTCAGTTTGGGGCGGGTACTATCCCGCTGTTGAAGAAGGAAAAGGGTGATGCTGGGGGTGCAGAGGCAGGGAGGAGGCTTCAGCAGGTGGTGGTGGGCAGAGGAGGAGCAGGTGAGCCGAGGTATGCTGGGGGAGCAGAGGGGCAATTACCTCTCCTCCACCTCCTTTGCTATGTCAGTGAATGTAAGAGATTAACTTACCTGTTAAAATAACACTCAGAAAAAACTTTTAAATAAAACTAACACAGAACACAAGAATCACCCTCACTTTCTTGAAGGTACTTGAAGCAATAAGTAGCCTAAGGCTGAGGATACACTGCAAGTGCAGCTTTCTGTCTGCTATGAGGACTTTTTTCTTCAGGCTGATGTCAGATTCTATCCTTAAGTAAAGGAGAGAGGTCTCTCTGAGCTGCTCTTCCAAATTTCACACAAGCCATTCAACTGAAGCCATAGATATCAAGATTCAAGGCCAGCCTTGCCTCACCAGATATTCACAATCACAACATCTGAACACGTATAAGACTTTTAGTTGAGAACTCCATATTTAATCCCAAGTCTCTGCTATGACTGGGAGATGTGGGTGACCTATAGAAAACACCAGCATTTTCTTTGGAAAATCCACAACAAAATGTGGGGATATCGATCACCTCAGTAATGCCAACTCCTTTAGAATTGAGGCTTTGATTATCCAGCACCAGCTGAGGTACAGCGGGCACTGTGTGCACATGTCTGATATATTTTTACCAAAACTGCTACGCCCCAACTTGTCAAAGGAGAAAAGAAACAGAGAGGCCAAAAAGAATGGTTAAGAGCAGTGTTTTTCAACCTTTTTTTTTTTTTTTTTAATAAAATACCCCTTTTAAAAAAAATTATAAGTACCCCAGTACCCAGTACCAGTAGAGTTTTCAGACACACATACTTTTTTCTACCATTGCAACATATTTGTTTTAAAAATGTCATCGTATCCCCATCACTCCTTACAAGGTACACTGCCCATGGAGGTCAATGGGGCTAGGCTATTTTATATGTAAAGGTACTGAGAAATGTATATGTCAATACCATGATGGCAATGTGTATATTATGTAAAAAATACTGAATAATAATTGCAAAATGAGACCACTTCCCAGCCTGCTTACAAAGTTGGCCTGATACAATTTAAATTATAAGCTAGGATTGAGCCCCAAACAATCTGTTGATATGACCCAAAAAGAGCCAGATAACATTTAGCAGAATTGTTGACTTGAGTCCCACAACTTGAACTCGAGTCCGACTTAAGTCGCCTAGGTCACTCGACTCGAGCCTCGACTCGGGTTCATTGCTTGTGACTTGAGACTCGACTTGAGACTTGCTAATTTTGATAAATCGACTTGGTGAAAAAATTGTTCGAAAATGCCGATATTGATGGCTTATACAAAAGTGACTTGACATTTTTTAAATTGGGACTTGACTCGAAAGTGACTTTAGGGACTCGAGACTCAACTTGAGACTTGAACTGTAGTGACTTGAGACTCAACTTGGACTTGACAATGACAACTTGAAGACAACACTGACATTTAGTCACCCTTCAAACATATAAAGGGACCAATCAGTAAAAGCCCCATTTCCTGGTAGAGGTGATCTTTGAAGAAAATTGGAGAGAGCTTGAATTTACTTTTTCTCTCAGCAGCGCTTTCTCTCACTGAATGTGGGGTCTTCAGCACAGGTTTCACTTTGTGTGTCAGAATAACACAGAAACACATTGTTACAGCTAACTCCATTCAGATCAAAGCAACATGCACCCCAAAGACAGAAGAACAAATCCCTCGAAACTGGAAGTCAAAACATCTCACCTCTTCATAGAGCTCACAAAGGGGCTGTTCACCCAGAGACACGAGTCATGACAACGCTCTCTGGAGAGAGACAAAACATCCTGTCTCTCTGTGGACTCACCAAGTGTTTTCATGTGGCATCTTAACATGCTGTTTAAATCGACAAAGAGTCTGTCCATCATCCACACTGGAGCAACATGGTGATTTCACCACAGGGGTAAGTGACCTGATCTCTCTGTGGGCTCTTGTGGAGCAGCAGGGAGCCTGCAGTGATCTCTTGGAGGAAGAGGCCGGGGTACCTCTATTGCAGTGATTCTCGAGGTTTTTGGTCCGTGGACCACATGTCTCAATGTAAACCCTGTTTACGTTCCACGAGGAGTAACGGTAGTTCAAATTAGAGTTCTAATTCGAACTACCTACTCTGTGCCGTGTGTAGCCGCGGGCACGGAGTTCGGACTAAGGGGGATTTAAAAATGGCGGCGCCCGGGAACATGCAAATGAAGCCCAGGATATTTAAATCCCGGGCTTCATTTGCAACCCCGGTTGCTCTCATTTGCCTACCTTGCTCGAACTAACGAGCTTGGGTAGACAAACCTATTTTGGGTAATATTGTAGTAACTGCAAATTTTGCCATCTCACTATTTGCCCCTTTTTCAAGAACATTTATAAGTTTAACAGCACTGGTCCTAATTCAAATCCCAGCAGCACAACACTCATTGCTACTCTTTCCCCTCTCTCCCCCCTTTAAGAACCTGGCAATTTTTTCATTATGATCTAACAATCCTTCACTTACTTAAATGACCAGTCTTTTGTTAGTCTTAATCACCTGCCTCCCTCTTTTTATAACAAACTCCCTGTCCCAAAGGCAAAGCTGCAAGCAGTTCTAACTCTATTGCATTTAAGAACTGCCTCTGGAGCCAGGGCATGCAACTTTAAACAGACCTCAAGTATGAAATCCAGGGGTACACAGACTAAAGGGGGGCCTACTGCCCTTTAGTTCCTCCCTAAATGGTGCCATTGAGCACAGTCACTCCATGTTGTTAGAAGCCAGCACAGTGCTTCTTATTGCGAGCTACAGACAGCTCCCAAGAGGTCAGGGCTGGCTCGAGCCATTCGTGAGCCGCAGGCCTCGGGAGCGTGGCGCTGCCCCTGGGAGTGAGGCGCATGCGCGGCCCCACCCCCAGGCGCATGGAGCCCCTGGGCCCCAGGCGCCTGGCACATTCACAACCCCACCCCTGTGCACGCAGCGCATGCGTGGCCCCACCCACACCCGGTCCGGCAGCCCCGCACGGCGCCCCCTACAATGGTCAGCCCGTAGCTTGGGCTGGCTCTGCAAGAGGTTCCAGTCCTCAGCCAGCTCCATAACAGGAAAGTGCGCTATCAGCAGTGCCTTACTGATTACACCATCTGATATTGTTTGTGCTACTTTCTCATTTGTTCTGCTTTGCTCTCTCCCCCATTCCCTTGGGAATCAGGAAAGTCTGCATTACCATAAATGACTAACACTCCCGAGTCCTGCCAATTTCTTTTAATAGGCTGAGCTCATCACTACATTCGTTTGCAGGCTTTTCACCACCATTTCCATCCATTTCTCCTCTTCCCTACTATCATCTTATGCTTTCAAATACCCAGTTTTCATTCCTTTTGCCACAATTGCATCCGTTTTTCCCTGGTTTAATGCCAGTGATTTCACTGAGCTACTTCTAATTAGCACTACTGTGAAATCAGAATCAGGTCTAAAGTCTTCCGATGCAATCTTTGCAGTGATGGCTCTGCACCGCCCCTTAAGGAGAAGTCCAGAATAATTTACCTAATGTGTTTTACGTAAATGTTATGGCTTCATAGTATAATATGAACTAAAGAATTAAGACTAGTATTGTTGTTAACGCAATACTTTACTTATGGTTTAAAGAGCTTTTCAGTTGTCTTTAACACATGGAGGCTTGCCAGATGTGTAGTACAGTATATGCTCTCAAGTGAGTGTGTTTGCTTGTGGGAGAGTGGGTATTACGGAAGACATAAAATAAATCTGCTGTTACATAAGGTCAATCTTTCACCTTACTGCAGAAGGGGTCAACAGAATTGCTGGGCCCTTGGGCAAGGTGGAAGGGGGGGTCGCTCCACACTCCAAAAAGAGGTGGGGCCTCAGGTGGAAGGGACAGGGCAAGGTAGGCTCCCCCGGGCAGCCCTTCAGATCTGCCCAAAGCAGGCTACACAGGGCTCCTGCAGCAATTAAGTTTGGGGCTCCGGTAGTGGTGATCAGGAGCCCCATTTAAAAGTGGGTCCTTTTAAATCACTGGGCCCCAGGGCAGTTGCCCCTGGTCAGTGGGTCTGCCTTAGTGACTCAGTCATGGGACATGTCCAGCATATTCTATGCCATCTTTGCATGCAGTCTTGCAAAGCAAATTCAGTCCAACTGAACAGCTTTTCTCAATAGTTGTTTTTTTTAAAATTACACTACTATTGTTAGTTGGGCTACAAGTTATGACAAATGACAAAGCCAGAGTCATCCCTTTGGCATTCATTGTAACAACATTCCATCATGAGAAATTCTCATGCTACAGGATGTGAGTGTAATAAAACACGTGATTCAGCATTGTGATATCTTTTCACTTTGTGTAGTAGTGCTCTGGTCTTTCGTAAAGGCCAAAATATAGGTTTGATAAGGAAAAATATCTGTTAAAATTAATAGGAATAGAATTGTTTTTAAAATAATTATGAAAACCCTCATTTATCTAAACTATTTTCACAAGATTGTAGGACCATGCTGGTATATGTGAAACACACTAGCTGAGATTGGTAGTTGCAAAGTTCTAAGAGAACACAGGGGAACAGGGCAAAAAGAATGGTGTATCCTCACTGTCATGCATTAGGGAAGAGATGGAAATAATCACTATTTAGTTTAAGGAAGGTGGGGGACCCTCCACATTTCCACAGGGACTCAACATCTTCAATGTGAGCCCAATGCCTAGTTCACCAGATGGAAGACCTGATTTTACTTTTCCTTACATTTAGAGGTGTAAAAACTACACAAAGAGTAAAATGCCACTGAGTGAATGCTAGTATTTTCCCATTCACTTTGCACAACTTTAAATAATTAAAGAGTGAAAAACAGTTGAGAAATAAGCCAAGTTTTCCTGAGTATCTTTCAAACTCTCATTTTTTTAAATGAGAGATCATATCTAAATTTTTAAAGATCTTTTCAATAATATAAAACATAATTAATAACCAAAGTCATGTTGAAAAGAAGTTACTTTCACTGAATTTCTTTTTAATTTTTAACATATCTATGAAGTGAGCCAAAAATTGGCCAGGAACTTCCCCATAAAAGTTTTAAAATTTGGTGAAAAAACACTAGTTTTGTTTTAAACACTAGAGATACAAGTTGCCTATCAATTAAGTGATTTTTCAATACTTGAAAAAAATTGATTTGTGTTCCTTTTTTTATACAAAAAATCTTTTGATATCTTAAATCTTCATCTTATCACCTATCCATTAACAAATGACTACTGTACACAATCACAAATAAGATTTTATAACCTTTTATTGTAACAATGGACTCCAGCCATTTAAACATTTTGCTATGAAACTGTAATGATAGCAGGTAAAGATACAATCTTAGCTTCAGAGGAGCAGAGGCAGTCTTTAAAATAAATGACAAGAATTCAGTTATTCATCTCACTTTTATCTCCGGATATGAAAATCAGATCTATTTGGATATTTAAATAGTAAAAGTTACATTATTTTGAATATCACTGTTAAGAATTTTGTATGCTTTGCAAAACATTATCTTTTAGCCATAATTAGAGTCCAAGAGAAATTGCATCCCCATCCCATTTTACTGTTTCCTGCTCCTGTGCTGAAATTTGTTTGTGACTATAGGTTGAAGAGATGATCGTAAAAAGAGTTAGATTCATTATAGAACTTTTGATTTTATACAAGACTGGCTATTCTGACACAACTATGTTATTGATATGGAGTAAGAAAATTCCATGGACACATAAAATAGTAAGTTGAACTGTTTCTCCAAAGCCAGATTCTGATTGGTCAGTTGGGCTTTTGTGCTAATGCAATCTTTTGTATAGTGCACAACTGGGTCTTCATCACTACCAATTAATAATCCCTATACATACTGACTGTTACAGGCATCAGGTGTAAAATCAGTCTCTCTCTTTTCCCTCCTTTCAACTGTGGTTGCCACAATATATGTTTTGTTGATCAATTGCAAGTGTAGACATAGCTATAGACAGTAGATCATTCTTCTCCGACCATTTCTCAAACTATGTCCTGATTCAGCAGATTGGGCAGGGCAGCTTTATCCATGTGAGCAGTGTCATTGGCTTCAACAGGTACTGTTCATCACATGCATAAGTCTTTGCAGTAGCAGAGCCTTGTCTTTTATAACACAAAGCAAGATGTTAAAAGTTGCTTTTAATCCACCACCACCAAGCGGTTGTTAAATGTACATCAAGGGCAAGGGCAATGGCAGGAAGAGGAAAGAGGAACCCAAATATTTCACTAAATCCTTTTTTAAAAGTGTAAGTACATTTTACAAAGTATATATTGAAAATAGCAGAGAAAAGAAAAAAAGCTTGCAAAGGCATTGCTTTTCTTTTCTTTCTCTATTCTTCATAATGGAAACACCTGTTGTGCAAATCCATGCACTGACGGATGTTAGAAATTGAATGGTAAGACTACTCTGGTATGCGCTCAGCAAAAGGCCATGCCAGGATGTGAATCAGTAGACTATTGATTCACTTCTTTGAGTGGCTTACATGGTACACTAAGGCATGCACTGATAGACTATTAATGCACACCTTTTTGAGGCTTATTGGCATAATACATCTTTTTAAAACCTGGGCCTGTGATGAGAGAAATTTTGTTCTGAACTCTTCCATTTAGGTATTGCAATAGATTTTGCTATACCATTTATTGAAGTGCTGTGTTCTGCAGAATAATAGTAGGTGAAATGTGCTTTTACCATAGGGTCAAATTCCGGTTCTGTACATATATCAGTTCACTCCAAATGGGAACATGCTTATACTACACAAGTAGTATTAACGTGAGCCCAAATTCTGGCTCCTTTCCACTCACAAGATCAGCTCTTGCTACATATTCTCCTGCCAGGAGCAGAAGTAATCTACACCAGGAGTAATCTGCTTGGAATAGGGTTATAAAACTGAGTCAGACTGTGTCTGTGCCAGAACTCTTACAACCTACTCCTCAATGACTCCGAGTGGCTCTAGCTACAAAGGACCCCAGAAGTGCAATTTCCATGGATCTGGAGAGGGCCCCTACTCAGGGCACAAGCTTTCTGATATTCATTACCCCTCCGAACCACACAGGCTTTTGTGTGCATTTACAATAAAGATTTACAATTCTTCAGCAACTTCCACCTGGGGACCTCAAAGCTCTTTACAAAAATTATGATTTTAGCCTCACAACACCCCTGAGAGGTAGGATTTTTACAGAGATGGAAATCACAGCAGAGAAATAAAACCACTGGACATCAGTGACAAGAGGGAGGAATAGAACAGAGACCCCTTCTCTCCTCATTCTGTGTTAGAACTAGGGATGTAAGCGACTAATCAGCAATCCGATAAGCAAAAGCTTATCAGACAGTTGACACACTATTCAACTAGTCTTTTCCCTCTGCCTCTTGCTGCCTCTATCAGAAAGAAGCAGCAAGAGAGGGAAAGAGGAGGGAGGGTTGTGGGGAGCTGGCTTAAAAGCTGATTCTCCCAGATCCAGCTCCGTGGGAGGGGGCAGAGGCGCAGTGGTGGTGTTCCAACTTTGAAATGTACAAGAGTTCCTGCTGGGGCTCTTGTACATTTTAAAGCAGAAGCGCAGCATGGACCCTGGAGCCAGGTTGGATCCTGGAGACTGGGTCCCCTGCTGGCCCCAGGCTCCATGCGGCGCTTCCACTTTGAAATACAGCAACAGCCGGGTGGCTCTTGTCACCTTTCAAAGCGGAAGCGTCCTTATTGTGTAACTGAATATTCAATGGACATTCCATCGACTATTCGATTAGTTGATTAATCTAATTTTAACATCTCTAGTTAGAACCACAACATCATCTTTTATCTCCAGGTTCATCCATCTTTCAATACCCTTTCAAAACCATCTTTGCTGCCATTTGAACAGTCTAAATCACAATTTGGCCAATAGCAAAGTTACAATAATTTGATAAACTGGCCAGGGTCCTCCATGGTGGTAGTTGTTTGTATTTTATCTCTAAAAAAGGTTATGTGATCCATATCAGAATTCAATTTCTGGTGCCCGAATAGCATTCATCAACAGAATTATCCAACTGAAATAAAATCTTTCATATTAACATGAAGAACAAGAAAAAAGAAAATTGAAGAAGTATTTTTAAGAGAAGAAAAAGAAACCACTCCTTTTATACTTAACCATTCTGTACAAAACTTAGGAAACACAACAGCAAATGTATGTATTTACCTGTACTCATAGATCATTTTTTAAGTATCTGAAACTTACGGTTTCACAGGTACATATTTGGAATGAGCAAAGCTATTGTATTAATAGTTTATTAAGGATATTTAAACCCACATACTGTTCATTAAACCAGTGGTTTTCAGACTTTTTTTTCTCATGACTCAGTTGAAGAAAATTGTTGATGCCTGAAACCCAAGATATTGTGACTAAAATGTGGGTTCTGGGGTGGGGTTGAGGATGAGAGCTTTGTGTTGTAGGAGGGGGCTTTGGCTGAGGGGGTGGTTAGAGCTAGGTCAGGAGGGACTTACCTCAAGTGGCTCTCTGTCAGCGGTGCATTGGGGGTGCTAAGGCAGCTTCCTGCCTGTCCTGGCACCACAGACCATGTTGCACCCCAGAAGCAGCCAGCAGCAGGCTCCCAGCTAATGGGAATATGGAGCTAGTGCTCAGGGCAGGGGCAGAGTATGGAGCCCTGTGCACTCTTCCCCCCTCTTACCTAGGAGCCAGGCCTGCTGCTGGCCACTTCTGGGACACAAGACAGCCTGCGGTGCCAGGGCAGGCAGGAAGCCTGCCTTAGCACTCCCACCAATCACCCTGCAACAAGACCCAGCGCCTGACATTCCAGGACTCAATACTGGGTTGCGATCCATAGTTTGAAAACTACTGCATTAGATGCAGAGTATCTTTAGCAATTCCTCTGTATATCAGATATAGAAGCCTAATCCTATAGAAACCTTTGAGTTGAGTAGAAAACTTGCCCCTGTAAGGAATGCAGGACTGAGTGCTAATGCTCCAATGCTCTATGGAGCTGAACACCATCAGCTTCCATTGAAATCAGCAGAAACTGGGGGGACAAAAGGGACCTAATCCTGTTAGCAGTTACTATGTAGTATAGTAATTACTAACATATGAACAGTCATGAGGACTTCTCTTGGTAGTAAGCATACTACCTGTCTGATGTCAAATTTTTGCAGAATTGCATCCCAAATGAATTAATTTCAGGGTGTTCTAACTCAAAATAAATAGAAATATATAAAGTTTTGTCCAACAACTGGTGAAACTATACAATTACACTAATATATCAACTTACATCATTTTCCATATCGCTTATAAAAATAGTGAAATGTATTTTCATTCTGTGGTGAATTGAATGAACATTGTTATATTTAGAAACTTATTTTTAAAGGCCAGTTACAAAGTGGTATGTCAGTTTAATTTAAACCACCGTTTAAACCAAATATAGACACATATATCAGGACAACCTGGTGGAATGATGAACGTGGTAGCAAAATAAAAAATGTACATTATCAATCAAATATCCATTTCTTCATAAAAGGTGTAGTATAACTACTCAAAAGATTAAGTTTACACAATATTAAGTCAATTTGTTTTCTCAAATTCACTAGTTCACTCTCAGTCTGATTAAGTCAAGACAGAGGAAAATCTGACATTCTTTTTGTCCTTACACTGACTGAATTTTCTAATATAATGAGAATTTGGACATATTACTATGGAACCATTCGGTGGCTAAGGTGAACTGAGAAATCTAGATAGTCAAAAGATTCTTAAGTTTGTTTGATGCATGAAGTCCAAATTCACTGTCTAATTACTAAGAGTATTTCTTCATAATTTAAAACCCTTTATTGAAAACTGTAGAAAAGGGGAAACATTTGAATTAAAAAAAGGAGAGAGAGAGAGAGAGAGAGAGAGAGAGAGAGAGATCAAGAAAAGAAAAGAGTATATTACAATGACAGACTCATTAATTTTTAGAACAGGTTTCTCTTCACCTTGTTACTGCTTTCATATTTCACATACACGCAGTGATGGACTGCTGTTTTCTTATATTTCCTAAAATAAATCTGATAATTCATTTTGATAGCTTCCAACCCAACAAACAGATTATCTGTGTTGCTAGAACAAAGTGGTAAAATATTCGTTCAACTTGTGGTCCTACTTGTCCTGTTGATATCCATTTAATTTGTGGTCCTACTTGTCTTGGTGATGTCATGTCTAGGTTAAACAGTACCTCTTAAGCAGTGTAGCTGAGTTTTTGAAACACTGTTGGAATCTGGAAAGTTCTGTGGTGTATTTTTCACCCTTTTTGTTAACGATGTGAAATTTATAACAATAAACAAACTCCTGACTTGGCTTCACCTCCGTTTGCACATCCCCCAGTAGCTACTCTGTTAGGATCATTCAGTTCTTCAAAAAGTCCTGTTTCGATAATTTCTTCTTGCCAGGGTATAGGGACAGCACCTGTTGCAAATTTCTTGAAGAATTTCTTATCTTTGTCATCAAACTCAATCCCCCGGATTTCAGAGAAGTCAGCAATGTCTGCTACATCTTTGGCATACACAACTGATGGATCTGGCACAAAAGGGGGGTCTATGAGGCCTGCCTCCAACCTGTGGAAGTTTATTGTTTTGAAGAAAACATGTTTTCTTGGATCATCAACACTGCTCCTGCAATAAAACAAGAGATTGTCAGTCAAAACTATGCACTAACTAGCTAATAAGGGTGAACTATATATATAAAACAGAAAGAAAGCTGACTTATAGGATTGCCAGATGGATTAACCTAAAATACCAAACACGTCCCTCCCTCCTCCCCCCAAAAAAAACACTGGGGAAAAAATTCTGTTGAGAAAAAAAGAGGGAGACCAAAGTTGTTGAGAAAGAAAAAAAAAAAGACCCCAAGAGCTGTTAAACAAAAACAAAAAACAAAAAACAAAAAACAAACAAACAAAAAAAAGTGTGGCCCCTTTTTATAAGAGTTTTTGAGGTTTTTTGGCCCTAACAGGCTGCCGGCGGCTGATCACCATCTTGCCTCTCTGCGCCGGGCCGGACAGCTCTCTGTGAAACCCAGTAAGCACTTGGGATTTTCGTCTCCTGGCCGGGGGAAAAAAAAATCAGAAAATACCAGACATTTTAAGTGTCCGATATTTTCTGAATTTTTTTTTACCGGACAGGAGGCAAAAATACAAGACTGTCCGGGTCAATACCAGACACCTAGCAATCCTACTGACTTATAGCTCCAGATGTGGACATTCCTAGATTTTGAGAAAGTTCAACTGTACAACTTGGGTCTATTTTAATTTTAAATAGGTTTAATTAAACCACCCCTTTTAATGAAAAATCCACACCAATGAGTGATGCAGTTAAATCAACTTAAACCCTAGTGTAGACAGTGTTAAGTTGATGGGAGGTGGTTTAACTACAGTGACTGGAGGAGTCCTCCTCTTGGCATAGGTAGCATCTTCATAGGTGCGCTGTAGCAGTGCATCTGCACCGGTGCAGGGTATAAAGTGTAGTGCTGCCCTGAGTATTGGAGAAGCTATAAACAGAGAGGAAAACTGTGTTCTTCTTTTCTTATATATACAGAAAATGATGCAGCTTGGACGGGGTCCTACATGAAGTAAATGAATATGAAGAACCAAGCTATCATGACAACACTGGGAAAACAGATTTGTCTCTATTCCTTGGTAGGGTTGCCAGGTGTCCAGTATTCACCCGGACAGTCCGGTATTTTCGCCTCCTGTCCGGTAAAAAAATCCAGAGAATACCAGACACCTAAAATGTCCGGTATTTGCTGATTTTTCCCCTGGCCAGGAGGCGAAAATGCTGGACACCTGGCAACCCAACAAACACTCAGCATCTGGCCTCCCCGCCCTCCCCTCCCGAATTCCCCCTGGCTCCCAACACCCCCAGCCCCTCGACCCCAGCCCCCATGCTTACCTGGTTCCGCAAGGCTCCCAACACAAAATGGCTGCCAACCACGGACTTCCCCTGGGTCTTAGTGCTTAACCTCTCCCCAGTTCCTATCCCTGCACTCACTCTTAAAGGGGACATGCTGTTTTAATGCTGTTTTATTTTATTTTTATTTTTTTTTATTAATAAGTCTTGGAGTCCTTTTTTTTCTTTTGTCTCCCTCCCCCCTTTTTTCCCTTCAACAGAATTTTTTCCTGGTGGTGGTGTTTTTTGTTTTTTTTTAAGCGGGGGAGGGGTATTCGGTATTTTTGTTTCAACCATCTGGCAACCCTATTCCTTGGCCACAGTAAATAGAAGTGTTGTTAATAGGTTGCAGTTCACACTTTTTTTTTAATAAAAGTCATACTAAACAAAGGCCACTTTCACACATACTGGATAATACTGAGAAAAGGACGTTTATGAACATGACTCCCTACAACTGGATTAAAAGAAACAGACAGTGCATATTTCTGTCAGAATCAATCATCTTCACTAATGAGTAAAAGCAACATTACTTAGTGACTGGATGCAGCCTTAGGCCTGTGTGTAGTCCCAGAAAGCCCAGCTCTTCCAAGAGCCTGCACAATGCACCTATAACAGATCCTCCAGCTTGAACAGCATCCTTAATGGCCTTTGCACGGTCTCCCGTTACTACAGCAATAAGCACAGTATAAAAACTCAGATGAGATCCATAGGGCTTATGTCATTTTTGCAAAGGGCCTTGCAAAACCTACCTAGCTCAGTTAGTCACATGCAAACACTGGTGCAGCTGTGGAATCTGAAGTCAATTGCTGAAGTGCATTGGAGCTGCAGTTCAAATAACACTGCTCTACAGCCAAAATGCTTCTGAAATAAATGTAGTCAAACTTTACTAATTCTGGGTCACTGAGAACAAAAATGATGCTTAAAATTGTTGATTGGCTCTAGTTTTCAAGATATGCTATTGGGTCAGTATATACGACCCTTGACTTGGGAATGGCGGAGGATAAGTGAGTTATAAAGGGAAGGGATCTCAATTTAAACCAGAAATGACTAAAATACATCTTTGACTGGATCTATGAATAAATCTATGACTGGGTTTGGACAGTACTTGCTTTTTAGGCAAAACAATGAATGATGCAATCTGAAGCTGGTATTGCGTCATACATGATATGAATTGCATCATGTTATTCCTAGAAGTCATGGATAATGCAATCATAACAAAGCTTACATCGCTCTGCTGAACAAATTGCCTTATCTCAGCTCTAGAATTCCTACAGTGTCGTGCTCTCTTATTTGTCAGTGTTTGATTTTGCAAAGGGACAC
>JANRFK010004149.1:151961866-151989791 GCA_030068395.1 Apalone spinifera
CACATTTTATCTCTGAAGCAGACGACTTCTAAAAAATTGTAGACCTGTGTAATAGAAACTCACAGATTTGTGAGTTAGGCAGCTCAGTCAGTCATCCTATAGGGCTACTGAGTGAATTCACACAGCATATTCATGCAGACTTAATTTTATTTTGCTTTTCTATAACATGCATTAAAAAAACTTGGTGTTGGCTCCACAGTGGATTACTGCAGTGTTCCCCCTCTTGACGTTATATATTTTTGTTTGATACAACCAGGAATAAAAAATATTTTAAATATATGAAGCTATAGGAATGCCATCTAAAGGCACCTACTCATAGGGTGCTGCTTCTATCTAATCATGACCCTTCCTGGGTGAATCTGATGTTGGCATAACTGTGACAGAAAAAGGGAAATGAGCTTGTCAAACTTCTCTCAAGTTGAATAGTAACAGAGAGGTAGCGGTGTTAGTCTGATCTTGGTAAAACAAAAGGAAAAAAATATGTAGCACTTTAAAGACTAACAAGATAGTTTATTAGGTGATTATTGTATGCCTTTGTTATATATGGTCATGCCAATTCTCTTTCAGAATATGATCTGAAGAAGTGGGTCTGGCCCACGAAAGCTCATCACCTAATAAACTATCATGTTAGTCTTTAAAGTGCTACATATTTTTTCCTTTTGTTCTCTCAAGTTGGCATTCATCAATGAGCTCTTTCACTACTTCAGGAGAGGGGTGAGCAAGTTCCAAAGTGGTCAGAGAATGGAGAGAAAGGTATTAATCTTTCCAGAATAAGCCAACAATACTGAATCTTGAATGGAGAAATTAGAACATTTTCGAAAGGTTGGGTGTGCAAAATAAAGCTGCCCTTGAGCAGCTTTAACTTATGCAACAGGCACTTATGTAGATAACCCAAGGTCTGACTGACCTTAGCAGAATTACAAGGCTAATCTTTACATAAGGATGAGCTGTTCTTGAATAATATCTCCAGTGTAACAGGCAGAGACAGGGTTTTTTTTAACATCACGTACAGTAAGGCTAGACTACCGCTTGCCCATTTCTCATTCAACTGTGTATAGAAGAGAGGGCAAGAAAAAATGGGACACAATATTAATGGATTTCATTGTACTCCTCCCTCAAGACCTCAAGGTGCTACAACGGATTATAGTTGTAGACTATGTTCTATGCACCTTTCTTTTAATAACTAGTCCCCTTTTCTATTCCCAGGTGTCATAAAACATAGGACATATCACTCCATGTGTAGTTCTGCTAGCTGGGATTGTAGAGGTTTTGGTGGGGGCAAGTGGCCTTTTCCCAATCCCACAGACACATGAAGTGGCATCAAACGGGAAAGAAAGTAGATGCAGCATATTTTTGAAAAATCAAAGTGATAAAATGAAAAACCTCAGCGCAAATAACTGTCTTGAGATGCTTCTCCCACCCTCCACTAAAGGCTAATATGCCATGAAGTAGGCGGATGGATGGTTTTATGGTGAAAGCACATGACCAAGATTGTGGTTCTATTAGCAGAACAGTCTATTCTGAGCTCTTCCACAGATTTGATGTATGACCCTGAACAATCTACCTGCACTCTCTAATCCTCAGTTTGCCCAACTAGATGGTGCTTGGTCCTGCCATGAATGCAGGGTAGTGGACTTCATAACCTCTCAAAGTTCCTTCCAGGCAGAGCTGTCCTGTCCATTGGACGGTTTGGGGTAACTGTCTGGGCTTCATGCTTTGAAGGGAGGGTCCCACGGGGCCCAGGAAGTTGGCGGGGGACTGGTGCCAGCAGCAGGGATTGGGCCCGTCCCTGCACTCACCAGCAGAAGTGGGTAGCGAAGTAACTCAGCCCCAGCCTCCTCCTCTGGCTCCCAGCCATGTTTCTTGGGGAAGGGGGCTTGAGGGAAGAGGAGAAACTGTTCCCTATACTCACTGGCAGGGAGCAGAACGATGAGGCTGGGAACTGGCAGAGTGCAGTAGCCTGGGGCTAAGTTACTCCGTATCCCACCACTGCCAGTGAGTGCAAGCGGGGGAAAAGGGGGGCACCTTTGCTGCAGGTGCCAGGCTCCACTGATCCTCTGGACTGTGTCACTTGGGCGAAGGAGCTTGGAGGAAGGAGTGGGTGGGGCGGGAAGAGACCGGGTTGGATCTGGACCAGATGGGGGTTTGGCTCTGGCCTTGCAGCCTACGAGGGATGTTCCTGCTATGATTCTATGTAAGCTTTTAAATGAGGGTGATAAAGCTTACTTCAGGGGGTGTTGTGAGACTAAATGTATTAAAAGAGAACTGAGATTTCAGATGGAACTCTCTTAGCCAGGACTCTCTGGTTCAGCAACATCCAAACCACAGATATTCCAGGACCAGAGAGTCCCAGAGGAGGGCTAGTGCCTGGAAGCCCTGCAAGCTGGCAGGACTGCAGGAGTCTCCACCTGGCAGCGGGGCTTCCTAGCAGACCTGTGGAAGCCCACGTGCAGCAGCGGGAGCCCAGCACAGAGGCTGCGGGGCTGCCTGGAACAGCAGCAGGAGCCAAGCTCCTGGCACGCAGAGGCAGTGGGGTTGCACAATGTGGCACTGAGAGCCTGATGCATGAAGGCAGTAGGGGTGTCCAGCGCAGCAGCAGGAGCTTGGCATGACAGCAGGAGCCTGGCGTGTGTGGAGGTGGTGGGATTGCCCGGTTGGACAGCAGGGGCTGACAGGGCAGCAGGGCCAGCAAGAGGCGGCAGCCAGTTGGGAGGGCAGTGGTCGGACCAGAGGTGGAGGGGTCTGGTAGCAGGTGTCCAGAAATGACCATCCCTGGTCTGGCAAAGTTCCACATCTGGCATGGATCAGGTCCAGAGGGTGCCGGACAAGGGGGGTCCAACCTGTATTATTGTGCTAAACCAGGCAATTTCTGTGATCTGTATTGCAAGATAATTTGTTGCTGAACAGAATCTACAGTTTTCATTCAATGTTAACATTTTCAGTTTCCTTATAACAACAAATAATGGGAAATCACAGCCTCTGTTCACATTTGAAATCCCAACAGAAGTACAGCATATGATTGATCAAACCAGGACTATATCATATTGGCATGCAAAGATACATATTTTGGACAATCTTCTGTCCAAAAGCTGTGTAGCTATTACACTCACCCTGCTGGAGAGAAGATTCATGTGACAAAATGACATACATATCCCTGCAAAATGTTTGGAAAAATCATATGGTCCTCACTTGTATATTAAATATAAAACACAGTTATTTAACCTTCTGTATTATTCTTCAATGTCTTTTCAAATATATCTAAGTTATTTGTAAACTCAGTATAACAAATTAATATTATTAAAAATAATAATATTACTTCTATCTTCATGTTAAGCCCTTCCATTGGAGACAGCAGTTGTATATTCATTGCAAGCATCATCAGTGTCACAACGTGTCATTTTGATTAACACTGAATCTGGACTTTTGGCAAACATTGACTTTTACAAAATATCCACTAATTTATTCTAATTGCCACGTATGTATCACAAACATAACTATACTTGTTATATTTTATTCCTAAACAAGAGATAGACTATATTTCCTACTTTTATAAACTGTGGTGCTCACCATATCCCACATATTACAGTGCTGTAATAAAAGTTTAAGGCAAAATATGAAATCTTTATACAGAAAAGACTCCCAGTGATCTCAACAGAAGATTTTACCTGTATTATTGAGCAGTATACACATAAATTGTGGAATGACTGTCTTAAATGAGTCTGTTCATCTACTTTTTGGTAAATTCTCAATCACATTATATTGGAAAACCTAACTATTTGAATTGGTAGATACATTTACAATAATGTCTGATGAAATTTACTATATATTCTAACTCTAGCTATCCTCAATTTACTTTATATAACAGTTTTTATATTTACTTTATATAACAAGTCATATAGATTGTCTTGTATTTATTCTGTCTCAATAATAGTGGTATTAAATATTTCATCATGTACCACTACAAAGGCATTAGAAGAATTAAATACTATAATGTTTAGCCTTCAAATGATCTTATTATTCAAAGAATCTTTAGAATTGCTGACTCAGGGCCAAATTCAGCCATCCTTTCAAAGGCAAAACTCCCATTAATGCTGCAAAGGGAATTTTTGACTAATAAGAACTTAGCTCCAAGTGTACTCTCCCTTACAGTACCCTTGGAATGAAGAGAAGAGGCCCAGAAAGATCTGTGAGTATCCATTTAATTGGCCTGTCAATGAGAGGGTTATGATACTTGTTGTAGGAAACACATGACTCAGCCTTATAATCCTGATACCTGGAGGAAAGAAAACTTCTAGGCTCATCGGGGGCTGTCCTTTCCTGCTGCTGCTCTAGAACCCTGCCAGCACAGTGCCTACAAGAGTCATATTAACATAGAACCACCGATCTGACCTCAAGTAGCATTAAGGGGAGGGATAGCTCAGTGGTTTCAGCATTGGCCTGCTAAACCCAAGGTTGTCAGCTCAATCCTTGAGGGGGCCATTTAGGGATCTATGGTAAATTTGTCAGGGATGGTACTTGGTCCTGCTACAAAGGCAGAGGACTGGACTTGATAACCTCTCAAGGTCCCTTCTAGCTCTATGAGATGGTATATCTCTATTAATTACATTAACTTAGGGCTACACTATCATTGTATAGGAGGAAAAGATTGCTATGGAGGGGGCTCCTCCCCTCCCTACAAAACTCCAATGAGTAGCTACTGGGCAGGTAATGGGGGTTGACATCACAAGAGGCAACAGTCCCCCTTTTCCATGCTCTCTTAAGAAACATCTGTGAGATCACTTCCACTCACAGAAGTGGAAAGGAAGATTGAGGTGTTCATAGAAACTTAAGGATTTGACCACCATTTATATGAAATAATGATTGCATCATTGATCTAGGCTTAAAAATAGGAAACAAACCATACCTGCTTCCTAAACGGTCCTCTGCTTTCTTAGCCAAGAACAGCTTGCAAATATCTTTTGTCTCCTCTGTGAAGTTGGCATGTTCAAATTTCACTTCATCTTCCAAGGTTCTTCTTTTCACTTCATCCTTATTGACTTTTTCTTTGAAATCCTTGAATGGAGTTCGACCAGCAACCATCTCATAAATACTACATCCCATAGCAAACCAATCCACAGGGTAGGAGTAATTCTCTTCCTTCAGGATTTCAGGAGCCATATAACCATTAGTTCCAGCCTATGACAATCAAACATATAGGCTTACTAAACAACAGTAATAATGAAACACATTAGAATAAGTACAAGTTTCCTAATGTTAATTACATCAAGCCACAAAAATGTATCTGAAAGTATCAGTAGCAAACATGTCTCAGAGGGTTCCATGTTAGTCTGTATCAGCAAAAACAATGAGTCCAAGTGGCACCTTTAAATGGGGATGGGGAACTTTTTTTTGGGTGGGGGCCGTTGAAAAATTAGTCATGGGCTACACTCAAGTGAGAAGAAAATTAGTCAGGGGCTACACTCAAGCGAGAAGAAAAAAACCCACAAGCCCTCATAGTGTACCCCGACTGAGAAGGAGAAAGATACTCCCCACATTCCCCTCTCACACCAGAGACTAGGGAGGTCCAGGCTAGTAGATTTTGTGCGCTCCAGCCTTGAGGTGGGTTGAAGCACCAGTGCAGGCTCCCCAATGCTGGAGGAAGAAGCCCTGAGCCTCGAGGGCCAGATGCAGGCAAGCCAGGAGCCAGCCTTAGGTTCCCCACCTCTGCCTTAAGCAGATTTATTTGGTCATAAGCTTTCATGGGTAAAAACAAAATGCATGGAGTAGAAATCACAGAAGTTGGGAGAAATACGTAATAGCACAGTGTTTCTTAAACTTTTTGAGACCATGGAACACCAAACAATATTATTTTTAATGCGGAACACCTATGAAAATTTTCTTTAAAAAAAAATGTTGTCGGACAAAAAAAAAAAAAGACAAAAACAAAAACAAAGAAGTAACAAAAACAAAGAAGAGGTCATGGCACACCTGCGAGTTGTTCACGGAATACCAGTGTTCCGTGGAACATAGTTTAAGAAACACTGTACTAACATATCAAAAGTTGGGAGTTACTTCTCAAGTATAGGACCAGTGTTGACAAGACCAATTCAATTAGGGTGGATGTGGCTCACTCCCAACAGTTGATGGGGAGGTGTGAATACCAAGAGAAGAAAAATTGCCTTTGTAATGAGAGAAATATTCTAAGTCTGTATTCAATTCTAATTTGATCATGTTAAATTTGCTATGAATTGCAGCTTTGCTGTTTCTCTTTGTAGTCTGCCTCTGAAGGTGTGTTTTGTTTCATTTTTTAAGTAAAAGGATGGTTACTTTTAAATCTCTTACAGAGTGTTCAGGGAGGTTAAAGTGTTCTATTGGCTTTCATATATTACCTTTCTCGATGTCTGATTTGTGTCCATTTATCCTTTGGCACAGAGAACTGGACAGATTTAAAACAGACATCCTTTTTACAAAAAAAAAATGTTTCTGCATTTTTTCACATTAGAAATTCAGGTTTTATGTATCTTATTTTCCTGAAATACTATAAAATATTGAAGAACAGATGATATAGCACATCAGGAAAAATCAAGGAAGTGAAAACTGATTAACATTTTTTTGACAACTATTTGGGAAAAAAATCCTTCTCTTAATAAGGATTCACATTCTCCAAGGTGGTGTGTGGGGAGGGCATGCAAGGTCATGTGAACCGCTTCAATTTCTGTCAGGGATAATATTTATATAATATATAGCTTTTGTGGGGAGTGACTTCAAAATACATATCCCCCCCACCATCAACAGTTACACATCACCTCTGCCAAGCCCATCCCTTCAATTAAGAGCAAAGAAAGCTCTCAACCCACATCTCTGAGTCATCTAAGTAGTTTCCTGGCAAAAACAGGAAAGAATACATTCAATTTTCCGGGTATTTTAAGGTTCAGAAAGCAACAACTAAATAATACCTTTCAGGTCTCCTTTAAAATTCATTATGAAACAAAAAAGGAAACAGAACCACTTCCCCTTTCCAGTTCCCTTTTAAGCAATACACCAGCAAGTGAGTCTTGCTTGAATATTGTTAGTATACAGTGCATTCAGGTTGGGGAGAATTAAAGAGTCAACAGTAGCTAGCTGCAGCACATAACTCTGAATTAAGAACACTTTTAGATACAGGATTGTGTAATACAAATTGACCTTATCCTGTGGATAGAATACATCTCCAATCCTCCCACTGCTAGATCTGTATCACTCAGATTGTAGACAGGCAAAATAGGATTCCAAATCAGTTCCACTGGCTTTCTGGTGACTTGATTTCCTTGCAAGGAGGAAGTTACTTTTTGTCCACTGCTAATGGTGCTACCATCATTAGTGCAGATGGAAGCCATAGTAAAGATAAGGCTTTCACAAGCAGACCCATTTTTATCCCCTCTGCATCAGTTACACTTGTTATATAGCAGGTTTAAGTAACAGACAGTAAAAGTGACAAAAGTCACTTGAACTTTTTCTATGCCTTTTTGAACTGATGGGAATTTTTCTTTTTAGTATCAACATGGTCTTTGTGTAGCTGTGATTGCTATTAGTACCAGAGTTCTACTATGGCTCTGAGCCAAAACAGAGGTGCCTTAGAAAATTATAGCACCTTAAAGACTAACAAAACATGTGGATGGTATCATGAGCTTTCGTGGGCACAGCCCGCTTCTTCAGATGATTGTCATCTGAAGAAGCGGGCTGTGCCCACGAATGCTCATGATACCATCCACATGTTTTGTTACTCTTTAAGGTGCTACTAGACTATTTGTTGTTTTTTAAGTTTTTCCTGTTACAGACTAACTCGGCTACCTCTCTGAAGCTTTTGAAATTATAGCATTGGTGCATACAAAGGTATTTGTGAGTGACACAATTAAACATATGCAGAGGCAGTTTCAGTTTGAGGGGTAGGAAGGCTATTACCCCTTCAGTTTAGGCACAATGTTCCTTTTTTGGTCAGTTTTTCAAACCCCTATAAATCTCAGTTCCTGCCAATGTGTATGTGTATTATATCTCATAGCATTGCTATGGCAGACTATTGTTCACAAAAGATAGGCAGTAGATGAAATATCTTTCCTTTTCCTTGCTAGCAACTATTCTCCTTTAGAGACAGAGGGCCAAATCATCCCCTTTGCTCAGAAGCAGGAGGGAGCTGAGAACACATCTATCAGCTGGTTGAGGCCAATAAGCACAGAAAGAAAGAATGGAGCCAAATTGGCACAGTCCATTTTGTTGACTCATCAATGCCACGGAAGTTATTCTGCTCAGTAGAGTTATGTGCAGTGGACAGAGCTCTCAGTCTGACATTTTCCCTTAGACAATCTGCATTATTTGTATTGGATTTTCCCACTAGAATTTGATTCTGCTCCAGGGAGAGTTAAATGCTTATTATGGCTACTCCTCCATTCAGAAGGGCTGTGTCTAGACTGGCCAGTTTTTCTGGAAAATCAGCCGCTTTTCCGGAAAAACTTGCCAGCTGTCTACACTGGCCGCTTGAATTTCCGCAAAAGTACTGACTTCCTACTGTAAGAAATCAGTGCTTCTTGTGGAAATACTATGCTGCTCCCATTCGGGCAAAAGTCCCAAAAGCTTTTGCGCAAAAGGGCCGGTGTAGACAGCTGAGATTTGTTTTCCACAAAAAAGCCCCAATCGCGAAAATGGCGATTGGGGCTTTTTTGCGGAAAAGCTTTTGCGGAAAAGCATCCATGCCAATCTAGAAGCTCTGTTCCAAAAATGCTTTTAACGGAAAACTTTTCCGTTAAAAGCATTTCTGGAAAATCATGCCAGTCTAGACGCAGCCAAGGGGTACCTTTGTGGATCAGAACCCAGAATAATGCTATCTGGAGGAGAGATAAGGGACCAGAGAGAAGTATAGAGAGTCTGGTTTCTAATCCCTAAATATGAGACTAGAATAATGGGCAGCTATATTATTAGAAAGCCACATCACTTATGCTATCTGTAAGTCTCCAGGCCCAGGAAGAGTAGGAACAATGGTGAGAACTATGCAGCGCCTCTGTAATACTATTTCCTTGCCTTTTTTTTTAGTGGGAGGAAATAAGCATTTCTGAGTTTGATGAGGCCAGAGGTGAAGTTGATTTAGTGAGTGATACCTTTAAGAGCTAAGAGCAACACAATAGTCACAGTGTTGCATTTTGACATGGTATCGCTGTTAAGATATTGCTATACTGGAATTCTACCTCATCACAAACTGAACAATATCAAGACACACATGACAGTATCAGAGTTTCATTCCTTGATCATCAGTGTGGTCACTGAAGCGCCATTCAGCAATACCTTCTCTTTTACCCTCTCTTTACCCTTCTGCAGCACGACCGTTTGAAGGGATGGTTGCCAAATGCTTTTAACCTATTTGATATACATACAGGCGGTGTCTAGACTGGCAAGTTTTTCCAGAAAATCAGCCGCTTTTCCGGGAAAACTTGCCAGCTGTCTACACTGGCCCCTTGAATTTCCGCAAGAACACTGACGATCTCATGTAAGATTGTCAGTGTTCCTGCGGAAATACTATTCTGCTCCCGTTCAGGCAAAAGTCCTTTTGCGCAAAGCTTTTGCGCAAAAGGGCCAGTGTAGACAGCTCAGATTTGTTTTGCGCAAAAATGCCCTGATCGCGAAAATGGTGATCGGGGCTTTTTTGCGGAAAAGCACGTCTAGATTGGCATAGACGCTTTTCCGCAAAAAGTGCTTTTGCGGAAAAGCGTCTATGCCAATCTAGACGCTCTTTTCCGCAAATGCTTTTAACGGAAAACTCTTCTGTTAAAAGCATTTGCGGAGAATCATGCCAGTCTAGACGTAGCCACACTGTATAACTGTGTTAGTTATGTGATCAAAGCTGTGGCTTTGACTGATACGGCACTCAAGTTCCTAGAGCTCCTACAAAAAAACAGTAGGACATGGACCAGTGGGTGCATTTTTTCCAGTAGAAATTAGGGATGGGTCAGCAAGGTGGTGGTGGAGTTCACATTAAGTTTACGTGAGAGACCAGGATTTGGGTTAAAGGTTGATTCGGGGTAGAGTCTGAGGTTCTAATGTAATGGGATTGTAATTCTGCGAGTTATGGAAATTTAGTTCAAAGTGAGGGAAGTCTTGCAAGATGTGCTATTCTCATGAAGTTTTCACCATTATGGTCCAAAATTTTGTGAGAACCATTTATCACAAAATTTCAGCAGAATTTGAACCCAAATTGGAAAGAACCCAGGTTCTAGTTCTAGACTTGTTGCAGAATTCAAAATAAAGGAATAAGTTAAATGTCGGAGTTCATATCCAGCGTCTCACCTGAAGTTCAAAGAGATTCAGATTTGACCATTCTCTGAGTCTAGTGGAATACATACATGTTACAAATGGCAATCCTATTGTTTGATATGTAGTTACCAACCCAGAAACATGGAAAGGAAGAAGCAGAATAAATCTCTCTACAATTTCAGTCAGCACAGGAACTGGCAAGCAGAAGGACAAATGAAATTTAGATTTCCTGGCTTCTTCTATCTCCTATATAAGTAACAGCCTGGGCACAGTTTTTGTTGAAGAGAAAAGGCTACAAAACCACAAACATTGAGCTATGTAAACAACTGAACAGTAAATAAGAAAATCAGGAAGAGATGTGCTGGAATAATATGATGCAGGGTGTTGTCAGGAAACACACTAACCAGAACAATTCAGTGCCCTGAACTGGCAGAGCAAACATTTTGCAAGTAAAGATTTAGCTATATTTATAGGGATAGGACTGGATTGGAAGAAAGCTGGAGTTTGCACAGTCTTTGTCCTTATGTGCACAAATCATTGCTGACAACTATGCACCCCATAACTCAAAAGGGGACACAATTAAAAAATTATATAACTCAACTAGCACATCTGAAGAAGTGGGTTGTACCCATGAGAGCTTATGATACCATTTACATGTTTTGTTAGTCTGCAGGACTATTAGTTGTTTTTTAAAATTTTTCCAGTTACAGGCTAACTTAGCTACCCCCCCTGAAGCTTTTCAACTAGCATAGTAAACCTCTTGCTGTAACACAAAAGACTGAGACCAAAATGACTCAGGACTTTTCCCCTCCAGCATAGCAAAGGTATAACAAAGCATATTCTCATCTTGATACACTGAGTTTTTAACTGCACAACTCTTTGTAGTTTTAGGACAGCTAAAGACAGTGATTTAAATTGAAAATACATCCACTGATCCTCAAAGTAGGAGTCAGAGAAAGCCATTTTATATGCTCCTGGCCAGGTCAAAGAAAACAGGAAGGTATTGTACATTGACTTAACATAAAAGTGAGAACATGATGGGAAGGAATGGAATGAAAATGCACTGGAAGAAGTAAATGGAGGTGGCAAGTGCACATTACTGAAAGGGATAGAATTTTCCAACATTGAGATTTTTATCCTGGTTTTTGTGGAATATTTTCCTCAGTTAAACCAATGAAGATATATCCAAATTCAGAATTTGTTGGTGCTCTTTAGTTTATTACTGCTGTTTTTCAGAAGCTAAAAATTCCTCAGAAGTCACTTTTTCTATAACGACTTGCAGATGTTAGTGCTTTTGCTTGGTACACATTGTAAACAGTTTTAAAGGGATTTTCATGAATTGAAAAAATATTTTGTAACTAAAATGTATAAGTATTAGGACAAATTCTATTGAGTGCTTATGAATAGGTATAGTAAATGAAATGTCAAACAGTCATATTACTGTAAAGACAAAACACTTTTGCTCCAGCCTAGCCTGAGATCAAATCTAATCTCAAATCTTTATTTTGTGCCACAGTATTCCTGCTAAGAGCAAGAACTATTTGTGCATGATAGGGGCCATTTTTTAGTCAGGAAGTCCATGTGCCTCTTTCGTTGCCTATATTTCTTCTGGCATGCAGATAAAGCTGAATGCCAGCCATTCTGTGCTTCCATTCATCTCTGTCATGGAAATCTTTTATTTTAATTGTAGAGGATGAATAAGAGGCTTTATTTTTTTTCTACTGTTAAAAACTTGCATTAAAACTTAATTTTAACCTTATTATTTTAAGTGGGATTTTAAAGCAATTTCTGTCTTTTTTTCTTTATTTAAAGAACAGCCAGAAATATATAGTCAAAATCAACGACCAAATTCTGCTTTCAGATATGTGAATCAGATTAGTGGGCACTTGGCTCTAAAACTAATTAATTAATTAATATGAGACCAATCGAGACACCATCCACACAAGGAATTTCCATTAAGGGCAATAGGTATTTTGAGAATGGATTGATAACAAGATATAGATGAATTGATGTTGTAAAGAGCATGCTGAAGAGAGAAAATACCTCTTCGAAATTTTATTTTGTGTATTTTTAAAAAGCCATTTATTTTTTAATATGTTCTGATAACACAAAACTTCCTGTGGCTCCCCTTGGCTGGAAACGGCGAACCAGATCCAATGGGAACCACAAGGCTCCATGGCTACAGATCCTTTAGATAAACAAAGCAGCGTGGGCCCACTAGCGGCTATCCCAAAGTGGGCCCATGGAACACTTTGAGAAACAGTAGCTTAGCACATTGTGAGGGCTTTCAGCAGTACTGGGCTTAACATTTAAATGCTTATACATTGACTACATTGTCCAGAGAAAGGTAAAGTCCTAGTAATTCCCTAGTAAACTGTAGCATCTGGGCTCCTACTAAATAAGGTAGGGGAAGAAACACAATTTAACACTTTGCAGTTTCCATCAATACAGGAATTGGCAAACAGAAGTGAAAAAAATAGGATTTTTCTGTCTCTAACTTTTCCCATAGATCTTTACAAAACAAATTCAGTCAGTATCACAAACCAAACAGCAAAGCAAATCAGAACATCTATCTTTTGTTTGCCATGGCACAAGAACTGTTGAACAGGGGGGGAAAAACCAAGCTGAGTTTAGCTCTATCAGCTCTTTCCTGGGGCTCAGTTCTTCTTTCCTCCATGGGGTGCCACCGATTGCTTTGTTCTCTTTCCCAGCTGTTCTGCTCCTTCAGCAGTGGCCTTACCAGACCTTGGAGGAATGTAACATTAGACCTCAGGAAGCTGTTGATAGCTCTAAATTTCAAGATTATTTTTTGCACATGAGTTCCTGGACCCTGGACCAGAGAAGAAAACAACTTATCTTTCTTTGCCATTCATTTAATCATGGTAATTTGAATGTTTTGTTTTTTCCTGAGTCACTAGGAGGAGAAATCAAGGCAGCAAAACTTAAAAAGTGGTGATAGGGAACTACAATTTCCCAACAGCCAGTTACCTTGGCTAGTATTCACATTACAGCAATAATCCACCTGATCACTTAAATAAGTGGGGGATTATTTTAAAGCCAAGATAAAATTAAATTTCTGTAACAAATGAAAACATTCCTGGTTGGTATCCTATACAAAGACTTACAGAATCCACAAGAATGAAGCACACCTGCAGTTACTGCTTAGAAAATATGAGTTCCTAAGGTAGTATGTCTACATTGCAGGTGTGATTCCTAGAGTGGACAGACAGACTTGTGCTAGCTTCGCTCAAGCTAGTTTATTAAAAATAGCAGTAGCTGCCTCCAATAGACGTTTTTATCCATTGTCTTCCTTTGGAACTCTGGGCAAGTCCTTTACCTTCTCTGCATCAGCTCCCCCATCCATAACATGGGGAGATTATTTCCTTGCTAAAGAAGGGTGGTGTTTGAGAATTAATTACTTCATGGTTGTAGCATACTCTATAAGGAGTATTAGTGTACGACAGTGATTTCCAACCTTTTTAACCACAAGATCACTTTTTTAAAACGCAATGTAAGAGCTACCTCAGACCCAAATACCCTTGCCCAGCTTCCTTCACACCACTTCTCTGAGGCCCCGCCCCTGCTCCATCCCTTCTCCAAGGCCTCACTCTGCTCACTCCATCCCCTTCCTTCCCAAACCTCATTCACTTTCACTATGCTGGGTGGGGGCTGGGGTGCAGGCTCTGGTCTTGGGCCAAGGTGTTTGGAGTGTGAGGGGGGCTCCAGACTTAGCCCAGGATAGGAAATTGGGATCTAGAAGGGGGTTCAGGGTACAAGCTCTTGGATGGAGTTTGGGTGCAGGGGAACTCATATCTGGGGCAGGAGGGAGTTCAGGATTGGGACAGGGATTCAGGAAGCAGGCTCTGTCTGGGCACCACTTAACTGAGATGACTTCTGGGTGGTGAAGCAATGGGGTTAAGGCTGGCTTACTCCTGCCCTGGCCCTGCACCACTCCTGAAAGCAGCTGGCATGAACAGCAGTGGTTCCATGGTGCCATGTGCTGCCCCTCATCTACAGACACTGAGGCCACAGCTTCTACTGGTCATGCTTCCCCATTACTGATCAATGGGAGCTACAGGAGTGGTGTCTGCAGGCAAGGACAGCATGTGGAGAATCCCTACTCTGCCTTTGTTGGGGGATGCAGGGACATGCCAGCCACTTTCATGAGCAGCAATTCCCATAGGGATAATTACACCAGCCATGACAGGTTAGGCATGCTAGAACTCACTACAGTACTCAAAGAATTACATTTAAGCGTAAGAGAGAAATGAAAATTATGAAATGCACAAACCAGTCAAAAACCAAACATAACCCACTTTGCAAGCAGTAAAAGTAGTAACAATAACCCCCCATGTATGTGCTGGGTCAGGAGATGAAAGTGAAGGGCACTGTGTGTGTGAGAATGACAGACACCCAGAGTGTACGAGTGACAGAGATTTGCATTGCCAAGCTCCCTCCATCTCCTTCTCTCTGTGTAGAGATAGGGTACAGAAGTGGGGGGAGGAGGGATATCCAGACATCAGCGCCTCCCCTCGTCTCCCTCCCACACTCTGCACAGCAAGCAGGAGACTCCGAAGAGGGCATCTCCAAGGCAGAGGGCAGGAGCAGCAGGACAGTGGGGACGGGGCACCTGAAGCACTAGCACTTGATAGCTTCCTGGCCAAACCAGCCAGGATTACCTGTCAGAGGCTCCAAGATCTACCAGTAGATCCCGCTTATTCACCATAAGACATCAAGTATTTCTGTGCAGATGTTTTCTTTCTCAGTGTATGAAGTCTCTGCTTACTTCTCTTCATAGCTTAGCAAGAAATATTAGCAGGAGATGATAAGACAAAACTTTGATGGTGCTCACCATCCCTGTAAACTGAGTGCTTTGGCTGGCAACCCAAGAGAGATTCAGGTGCCACTCAGATGACTGGCAAAACACTCACAGCTCCCTACAGATGGCACCATGTGTTTATATTGGTAATGCGCATCTGGAAATGCCTTGGTGCACATAACAAAATGTATTCCATCCATGAATAGAAAAAAAAAATAGAGGGAACATTGTTCACCCTCCTTAACTGCCACTAAAAATCTGTAAGAGTGCTTGCATCTTATTGGTACTGCTGAGGATCAGGACACATGGTAGAGATACAATTAATTGAAACTAAAAAAAAAACAAATAGTCTGGTAGCACTTTAAAGACTAACAAAACATGTAGATGGTATCATGAGCTTTCATGGGCATAACCCACTTCTTCAGATGACCAGAGTGTTGGATGTCGAGTCTTTAAAGTGCTACCAGACTATTTGTTGTTTTTTAAGTTTATCCTGTACAGACTAACTCCGCAACCCCTCTGAAGCAATTAATTTCAAGTCACTCTAAATAAAGTGACAAATTCAGCCACTACATACAAGGATACAAGCCGAGAGAGTTCACCCACTCATATGGCTGCAAACTCTCTCCCTAGTTTTGCATTTTGATAACATATTATTAATGTGTTTGGGAATGGGGAAGAGGAGGACTTTTTTTTCAGTCATTTTGCACCAAATTCTGATCCCTTTAATCACACTGAGTGGAGCCTTACTCTGAAATAAATGGGACTGTTCACAATATGATCAAAGGATCATGGATGTTGTGAATAGCCTACTTCTACAGTACACAGCTTACAGATTGCTCACAAAAGTATAATGTAAAACTCATTCAGCAAAGGCAGCGAAATCAACATTTCAAAGAAAAATACGACTGGCCAAGTATTTTAGGCCATATAACCCCTTTCCTTGCCACATGCATGTTTCTGGCAAGACTCAATAAACATACACAAAATGTTTACTGTGCAGTCATACCACACTGATCAACAAAACTGTCAGATAAGGTCCTATATTTCACAAATAATGATGTGTATTTCAAACTGCTATATGGTACGTGAAGACATCACTCCACTACACATATGCCACATGTTTTCTGTAATAATTAATGTGCTTCAAATGACAAAGAGAATCAAATAAATAATTGTATTTACATGTTAGTTTTCATCTTCAAAGAGTTTAATAAATGTTCACTACTTAATCTTCATAAAAGTCCTATGTGCTAGGCAAGGAGTATTACCTCTCATTTTATTGTTTAGCAATTATAAGTGAGTTTTAAGTTGGGCTGTGCAGAATCGAGCCTTTTAATGCCAGACTAACTTTCCTTGTGCCACTCCAGTAGCTCCCTGACATTAAACAATTCTCTTGGTGATCAGCTGCTTTCCTCCACTATGCAGGATGTGGGTCAGAAGTAGAAAAGTAGGTATCTACAGCACTTTACCTCGAAGGATCAAGTCCTGGTAAAACACTGTTGAGATTCATGGATAAAGAGAAAAAGTATTACTCTCTTACGATTACTTAAATATTATTAGTACACTAATCACTAAGAGATGCTTTATAATAGGGATGTAAGCGCGTAGTTGAGTAGTCGACTACCCGATAATCCTAGACTTATTGGGTAGCTGAGTTGACTACTCACATTTCCCCTCCCCGCCGCTGTTTCTGTATCAGAGGCAGCAAGGAGGGGGAGGGGGAAGCAGGAGCTGGTCTGGGAGGAGCAAGCTTAAAAACCAGTTCCCACAAGCACGGTCTCCGTAGTGCTGCCTGCCTTCCCTGCACTGCTGCCTCTCTCAGAAGCAGTAGCACAGAGGGGGTCGGGGAGGCTGCCACAAAGGAGTCTCTGCCTGCGGCTGGCCCAGGCTTGCTGAGAGCTGAGGCTGCTCCACATTGCGTGGAGCAGCCCTTGCTCGTGGGGGGTCCCTCCTATGGAGAGGGGTTGTTGGGCCCAGCACAAGCCGGGACTGAGCAAGCCTGGCTCAGTCCCAGGTCAAGCTCAGTCAGGAGCTACCCCCACTGTGGCTCTGTATTTAAAATGTAGTAAGAGCTGGGCAGGTGGGCAGCCTGGCTCAGTCCTGGCTTGCTCCAGGTCTGGGACCTACCTCCATTGAGGCTCTGCAGTTTAAATATAATGAGAGCCAAACAGGCGGACAGGTCCTCCGCTGCAGCTCTGCATTTAAATGCGTGTGGTTGATAGCATTAACTGATAAGCTTTTGCTTATCGGTTAATCAACTAATTGACTACTCTATGACATCCTTACCCCAGATCTCTGCGAACAACAGGTTGAGTACTACTACTTTATACTATCTAGCGTGATCCATTTTTAACAGCAAAATCCCACTAATGAAAAAGTAAATAATGTACCAGAGAGATATGATGAAACCCGTATTCGTTCTGAAGTATTAAAAAGTAGTAATATATAAAATAATCACTTTGCTGCTAATCCTGAACAAATGCCAAACTGCCACCAAAAGTACACAGGAAGAGTAACTTCTACAGAACCTTAATCAACAAGATTACTCAACAAAGCAGGCCCGCCAGCGGGGGGGAGAAGGGAGAAAGGGAGCAAAGGAGACAACTGGATCTTGAATCCCCTGGGACAAAGATTAGCTGTATCAGAACTGGCTACATTATTTTTCATTTCAGAATTGTGACCCCTCTACCCACCAGTTCTTAGCTGTCTTGATATGAAACTTCAAGGAACATTTAAATAGCTTTTTTTTTTGTTTTCCTAAGCAACCTAATCTTACAAAAAGCAAACATACAGGAGGGCAAAGGGACATTTTGAATATGATTTTAACCAAAACATGTTTTTCCTATTCAAATATTATGATGTCCTTCAAATATTTACAACACAGCACACGAAAACTGTTAAGAAGCCTATTTACACATCTTAAAGGGTTTGCTTTTGTGATTACTATAATGTCAATAGAATCCCTTGAAGTGTTTGCATAATTTCATTGCTCACAAGTCATCAATGTAGCATTTTATTTCTCTCTCTCTCGTTGTTGCCCACATACCATATGGTCCTACCCTCCCCTTCCCCAGATAGTGCAGTGAGTGTACAAAAAGCCACATTAATGTTAACTTTTTATTTGTAACAGTGGTTGTGGTTCTGCTGCCCCTCCTTCAGGCAAGGTCCAACCTGTACAGTGACCCCATAAAATAATTTTTGACCCCCCCACCATCCCTTTTGGGTCAGACCTCCCAATTTGAGAAGATTTCACAAGAACATAAAGAAAACCCGTCAGTTCCTCTTTGTTGCCCATTCCTACTATATGAGATAAAGAGGAGATTAGAAATGGAGATTAGTAATTTTAAAATAAACCTTTTAAACACACCATATATTCAACTCAGCACATATATGCACTTTTAGGTAAGATGCCTCGGTATTAGGCAAATGTATATCCCAAAGATCAATTTCAGTGCATGTTTGTTTCAATAAGGAAAATGAACATGCTGCCCACGTACTATATGCAATTTTAAATCACTCTTTATTTCTAAAATAGATGTTCCTCAAATCTGATCATTTTTATGAATTCTACCATCCTAATCATAAGGATCTGATCTGAATCCAGGAACAACCAAACATCTCAGAAAAACCAAAGACTATTTCCTGAAGTTATCTAAACTATCCACATGCTAAAACTAATATGAGCTATTTTAATTATTTACAAGTCTCTTTAAGTAGCAGCAAGAAGATACGAATGACAAGGAACAAGGAGAGCCAGAGGAAATGGAGGAAACTAAGGACATGTGGGAAATGTAATTCCTTGTATAGCCTTACATAAAGGATTACTTAATTACTGATCATACAAAAATGACCAAATCAGATTCAACAGACCTTTCCATACATACAAACAAAATCACCTGTGAGCTGTAAAAAGAATTAGAGCAATTAGAGGGTACTTTCACTGAAAAGTTACAAGTGCTTAAAACATGGACTTACAAGAAGAATGCCACTACTTTCATGTGAATAATCTAAACCATATAAAAGGGATTCAAGGGTTACTCCTGTTCATGGTGAGGCAGGAGTTTATTTATATATAAGCTATTAATTATATATAAGCTATTTATATACAAGCTGGGGTGGAGGCAGCTCTCCCTCCTCACACCAGACATGGTCCCTGCCCATCAAGTGTGAAGCATGTTGGTGGGGAAGTACAAAAGGCTCGCGTGGCGCCTGCATACACTGTATGCAGGCACAGCAAATATATATGCTATGAAGTTTTTATTGCTTTGAGTTTGGGATTAATATATTATTCATGACTCATGAAACTGTGAGGGAGTTATGCAGAACTCCTTAAACAGGTGATAACAAAAATTTGAGACGTCGAAAGTCTTTCAAAATGGATTGTGAATTAAAGTTTAGGGGAGTTTTTCATCGCCACATAAATACTGTACATTGTAGTAATTAAGAATTCCCCCAACATTAAGGTTATTTTACAAAACAGAGAAGAGTTCTGAGACATGAAAACTCAAAATCTAATGGCTAGATTTCATCTATATTCTGAGAAAACTCGGAAATGCTGCAGTCTTTCATAAGAATGTACTGCGGGTGCAGCTGGAAAGAGTTCCCCCTTTTCCCAGAGACTGAGTGAATGATTTAAAATAATTGTATCAAAAGATTAGAGACCATATAATAACGTGCCAGACACAGTAGTGAAAAATAGGGAACTTGATGGAATCTAGTATTATGATTAAATAAAGGTGTGTGTGTGTGTGTGTGTGTATATATATAAATAAAGGAAGTTGACTATGGATGATACAGCTTTGGACAAATATTGTAAACTTTAATGACAGGGCTTATCTTATGGGAAATCCTGTTAGAGAAACAAATGGGTTGTGTTCATATTGATTTCTTTTTGTTTACTGAGAAAGGTGGAAGAGGTGCTTAATGACTTTTTTGTTTCCATTTTCACCAAGAGGATTGGTGGTGATTGGACATCTACCATAGTGAATGCCAATGAAAATGGGGTAGATTCAGAAGCTATAATAGGAGAACAAGTCTCCAGGTCCTGATGAAATGCATCCTAGAATACTGAAGGAGCCGAAGGAGCCATTAGCTATTATCTTTAAAAGTCATGGACTACAGGAGATATTCCAGACAACTGGAAAAGGGCAAATATAGTGCCCATCTATAAAAAAGAGAAATAAAGCCAATCCAGGGAATTACAAACCAGTCAGCTAAACTTCTGTAACCAGGGCTGGCTCGAGCCATTCCTGAGCCCCAGGCAGCGGGCGCGTGATGCATGCGCGGCTCCGCTCCTGGGTGTACGGCACATGTATAGCCCTGCTCCCTGGTGCGCTGCCTCCCTTAGAGCTTCCATCAGGTGCTGCGTGTCTGGGGCCGCGCAGTGCCCCTTAAAGCTGCCATCAAGTGCCGCGTGGCCCCTGGCCTCATGATGGTAGCTCGAAGGGGCGCCGCACGGCTGGGTGCGCGGCGCACCTTACAGCTGCCATCAGGCACCCCCCATAGGTTGGCACCCCAGGCAGCTGCCCGACTATCCCGCCCCCCCTTAATCCGGCCCTGTCTGTAACTGGAAAGATAGTGGAGCAAATAAACAAGGACTCAGTTTGCAAACATCTAGAAGATAATAATATATAAGTCATCAAGGATTTGTCAAGAACAAATCATGTCAAACCAACCTGATAGTTTTCTTTGACAGGATAATAAGCCCTGTGCCTAAGGGGGAAGCAGTAGATGTGGTATGTTGAGACTTTAGTAAGGCATTTGATACATCTCGCATGACCTTCTCATAATAAAGTAGGGAAATACAACCTTGATGAAGCTGCTATAGGTGGGTTCATAACTGGCTGGATGCATAACTGGGGGGAGGGGTCAATTGCCCTGGGGCCCAGTGATTCAAAAGGACCCAGGGCTCCCGGCCGCTGCTGCTGCCCAGGGCCCTTTAAATTGTTGTGGGAGCTTCAGCCCCACTCCTCTGTCCCACATTGGCCTAGGGCCAGGCAACCTGTTGGTCCCCTTATCATAGCCGCTAGTCATCTCTTTTCCAAGCTGAAAAGTCCCAATCTTTTTAATATCTCCTCAGCTGTTCCATGCCCCTGATAATTTATGTTGCTCTTTTCTGTACCTTTTCTAATGCCAATGTATCCTTTTTGAGATGAGGTAACCAGATCTGCACATAGTATTTAAGATATGGGTGTACCATGCAGGTTTGTGGAATTTAAAGCCAAGTACAAAAATTATGGGATGATTTTATAGAATGGAGAAAGTTGCATGCTGAGAATTTGACTCCTTGTTCCCAGAGATCCTAGAGTCAGTTGTTTCTACCCAGAACACACTGAAAATTTCCCAAAATGCACTATGCCAGACCACCTGTGGTGCACTACACTTGAGATTGACACATGCACTGCTGGTTAGTACATGCAGTGCTGATGGAAGCAACCGAATATGTATGTGCACAAATTTTGGTGTCTGTATGCTGATGTAACTAGTGTTGAACAAAGGTTATAGCATAGTGATGACTATGGTTTTGATTTCAGGATAAGGTCTAAATTTAGAAAATAGCTACAAATTTTTTCTTCTGTATTTCTCTGAGTATTACAGAAGATAAATATGCAGGGATGAAGATGGAGTGCTGATTATGTTGTTATTATTAAGAATTAATACAGCATCTTTGTTCAAGTTCTGACATGGATTTCAAATTAAATATGAGTTTTCTCCTTAGATATATAGAATTTCTTATGCTCATAAAAGAAATTTTCAGGCACTGAAGTATAATTATTTTCTTACCTAGGCAAGGTCAAGTTTTTAAGATAACTTGGACAGAAAAAAAAAAGAACTGGATTTGTCTCTTCCTTTATTTATTTGATTCTTTATGATATAAAGAATCTCTATTTTTTTTTGTTTTGTTCTACTTATTTTTTTATATTAGAAATTCAGGGTGCTGCTTTGCTGTTTTTTTCCTTAGAAGACTCTCTGAATAACTAGAGAAACAGCAATACTGTGACATAACAAATATCAAGGAAAACAAATCTGATCATTGTAAGATAAATGTATTTTAGGCAGATGTTTAAATGTTGAGTGGAGGTGTTTTATTTTCATTATCTTTGCTTTGGTAGCATATATTCAATTTCAAAACCTAGCAAACAATTGGGAGAAAAGTTCTTTGTTAAAAAAAATTCTAGGAGGTTACACTGCCTGCTCACTATGCTTGTCAACCCCCTTCTTTCTGGTGGCTTATGTGGCCAGAAAGCATGAGTTACGCTCGCCAACCCCCCTCTCTCTGGGGGATAGGTGTGTGGCCACGGGGGAAGGGGCAGGAACAGGCTGGGGGGCTGGTGTTTGGCCAGGGGGGAGGAGGCAGGAGCAAGCTGGGGGGTTGCTGGTTGGCCGAGGGGGAGAGGGCAGGAGCAAGCTGGGAGTGTGGGGTCTCAGTGGATGAGATGTGAGGGGAGCAGGGGTGTGGGGTCTGGGTTTGTATGAATGAGCAGGCTGGTGATGCAGGGTCTCAGCAGAGGGGATAAGTGAGGGGGCTGGGAGTGTGGGGTCTCGGTATGACGGAGAGTGAGGATGCTGGGGGTGCAGGGTCTCGGTGGAGGTGTTGTGTGAGGGGACTGGGAGTACAGGGTTTCCTCAGGACAGTGAGTGAGGGGGCTGGGGCCAGATTGGGAGCCTATGCTGGCATTCCATCCCTCCCCCACGCTGAGACCCAGGACCCCCATCCCCCTGACTCACCACCTTGCCGAGCAACTGGAAAAGCCTCCAGGAAGCGCGTCCCTGTGCTGCTGTTCCCCCAACTGAGGGAATGGGAAGTGAAAGAGCAACGCATGCAGCCACTTCTTCCTTGCAAACTGGATCTGGGTGGGAGCCCTGGGGCTTCTCCCCATCTGGCAGGAAGCTGGCGCTGGCACTTCAACCTCATGGGAGGGAGTGAGCCTGGAGAGCCAGTGCCTGCTCCCTGCTGCTGTGGGAGGGACTGAGCTGGAGTGAAAAAGAGTAATATTTGGCTCAGGAACCATAGGTTGCTGACCCCTGGCATAGAAGGTGGGGCTTTCACAGTCAGAGAGTAGCATGATGAGGTCATTCTGCCAGCTGGCAGGAAAAACTTTTTTAAATATATAAAGAGAGATGAGCACCCTGTCTCTTCCACTATGGTCAAGAGACCAGATGGCAATATCTTTTCTGGCAATGAGTAATTCCTTACTCTAAAGCTACGTCTAGACTGGCGCGCTTTTGCGCCAGAACTATGCAAATGAGGCTTAGCGTTAGAATATCGCCGAGCCTCATTTGCATAGCTAATGAACCGCCATTTTCGCGCAAGAGGCTCTTGCGCAAGACGGGGCTTTCTACACTGCCCCTTCTTGCTCAACAAAAACTCTTTTGCACAAAGCCGTTACGCCGATTATTTTCAGGCATAATGGCTTTGCGCAAAAGGGTTTTTCTTGCGCAAGAAGGGGTAGGGTAGACAGCCCCATCTTGCGCAAGAGCCTCTTCCGCGAAAATGGCGGTTCATTAGCTATGCAAATGAGGCTCAGCGATATTCTAACACTAAGCCTCATTTGCATAGCTCTGGCACAAAAGCGCGCCAGTCTAGACGTAGCCTAAAAGTAACACTACTGACTTCAGTAGGAGCTTCTGGTGTGGAATGCAATTCAAGATCAGTCAGGTAGCACGATATAGCCCTGTAAAAGGGTGGTTTGCCTGTGTGCTGAAGAGCCTGTGGCTAAGCCAGCTCTGATTATAAAATGAGACCCACATGGGTTTAATTAGGTGATTCCAAGGTAGCAGGAAGCTGCAGGTTTGCAGAGAGGGAACTACAAAGTGAAGCTACAGGGAGAGAGTCTCCTGCAGTGATTCCTTAAGCTTAGGTGGAAAACTAGTTCTGTGTCTGAGAACTTTATTAATTTAAAAAACCTCAGACTCTTAAGGGTCCATCTACACAGCAAAATTATTTTGGAATAACAGCCAGTATTCCAAAATAACTATGTGAGCATATCTACACAACAATTCTGTTATTTTGAAATAATTTCAAAATAACGGATGGCTCATTCCAACTTCTGTAAGCCCCGCCCAGTTGTAGACTCCAGGCTCAAGACGCCTGTCATCATCCTCACAGTGGGAGAGACGAGGAGGAACCGGACAAGGCCAGCACCAGCACCCTCCTGACCCTGGAGCCGGTACCCCTCCTGTGAACGTGTCCCAGGCGTCGGCTGAGGCTGGGGAAGGAACATGTGAGTGCCATCACATTCCCTTCACGCAGAGAGTGGAGGGGGTGGGCAGCGAAGGGTGGTGGGGTGCTCTGTGCTTGGCCCTTGAGGCCCGGGGATTGTGCAGCAGCCTGTGCACGTGGGAGCATGTCACACTGCTCCTAGCCACACAGCCCCAGGAGACTGCCACAGAGGACCCTTGTATTATTGGCCACAGGGTGTCTGGAGAGGCCTGCCATGCTTGTGATCCCGGGGTGGGACCCTCCCGGGACCCTCCTTCCCCAAGCCACCTCTAGAAGGAGGCTGGGGACAGTGACACACACACACACACACACACACACACACACACACACACAGAGACAGCAGTCCTGCACACGGACATGCCCACACTCTCGGGGCAGCATCCACCCCCAGGGACATCTGGTCCTCTGTAGGAATGGGCCCCCTGGCCGGAGTGCACATGGCCTTGCTGCAAGCACGACGCCTTCGACTGAGCCAAGAACTATCATTTTCGGCTCACAGATGAGTGCAAGGCTTCAGGCACAGTGTCCCCTGGAATGACTGACCATCTCTCTTTATTCTCCACAGCTGGCCAGCGGAGAGGGGGGTGGTCAACACGACGTAGGACAGTCTCCAGATCCCAAGGGACCTGCAGGCGCCGGAGAGCCATGGATGAGTTGCAGAGGGAGGCACCTCGCAGCACTCTGATCCCTGGAGCAGACCATCGACGGCAGGCTGCAGGAGGGCTGTGGTAAAACACGGGGCAGGAGCTGGTGGAGCAGGGCCACGCCCTGTGCACGGTTGTGCACTCCTTCATTGCCAGCATGATGCCTGCTCCTGCCTCTGCTCCCACTCCTGTTGTCACTGTAGCGCCTCCTCCCAATCCCCCTCCCGCTTCTCCCCGAACACCCTCCCTCCTGCATGGCCACCAAGGCCCCTGCACCAATGGTGGTGGGATCAGCAGAGCCAGGCACCACTCCCAGCCGCAAGCCTCTCCTCATCCCTCCTCCCCCCCCCTTCAGCTCCCTCCCCCAAGGTTCTCATCCCCCTCCCCCAGGTTCTTTCCCCAGTTTCTTTGACCCCAAATAAAAAGATACAATGTTTTTAGTTTTTCAAAAACAAAATTTTTTGTTTATTGTGTCAGCAGGGAAGGGGGGATTACTGGAGGAAAGGCAGTGAGGAGCAAAGCAGAAGCCCCTAGTGGGGCGGCCGAGAGGACACTGTCACTGGGTCCCCAGGGAGAAACTCTCCTTCAGGGCCTCCCAGATGCGCACAGCCCCTGATGGGCCTGCTGGATGGCCGCAGTGTGAGGCTGTTCGAAGGCCATGCCGATGTGTTCAGCGTCCACCCCCCACCTTGGAAAGAATGTCTGCCCCTTCCACTCATACACATTGTGCAACACATAACACGCAGCTACCACATGTGGAAAGTTGTGCTCCCTGAGGTCCAGTCGGGTGGAGGTGGCATCTGAAACACGTCTTCAACGGCCGAAGGCACCCTTCACAACCATGCAGGCCCTGCTGAGCCTGGCATTGTAGTGTTCCCAAGAGGGTTTGAGGTGGCCAGTGCATAGCTTCATGAGCCAAGGCAGGAGAAGATAGGCCACATCCCCTACCATGCAGTTAGGCATGTCCACATCCCCGAACTGGTGATGATGGCGTTCATGTCGCCAAGGCAGATGACCCTACACAGCAGGATGGTGTTGATGGACCTGACCACCTGCAGAAGGAGACAAACGAACAGATTCACAGGAGTGCCAGGGCCCCCGGGAGTTCCCCCACTCCACCCTTCTGGTTCCTCTCCCCAACAGGAGAAACCCCTCCCCCCCACTCACCCCAACACCCGGCAGGGCTTTGTAAGGGCGGGACTGAAAAAACCTCCAGGGGAGGGGGCTTGCACCCACAACCCCCTTTCCCTAGGGAACCCCATTCCTGAAGTCCACACCACTCCTGGGACAATAGCCCGAGAATGCCATACCTGCATAACCAGGACCCCGATGGTCGATCTCCCCATGCCGAACTGGTTCCCGAAGGATTGGTAGCTATCTAGCACGGAGAGCTTTCACAGGGTGATGGCAACACGCTTCTAGAAGGGGATGGCAGGTCTTACGTGAGTGTCCCATCGCCTGAGAGCAGGGCCGAGCTACTCACAGAGCTCCAGAAAGGTGTCCTTCCTCATTCTGAAGTTCTGGAGCCATTGCGGTCTCCCCACCACTCCATGAAAATCCGATCCCACCAGTCTGCACTGGTGTCCAGATGCCAGAGGTGGCAGGGCATGGTGTACAGGGAGGGTGGGTGGGATACCACTGCATGAGCTGTGCATGCTGAGATCTGAGAAAGGTCTCCCAGAGGAGCTGTAGGTTGGGTTCCTGCAGGGTTTGGGAGGTGGCCTACAGAAACTGCTACATGAGTTGCAGCACAAGCAAGAGGCAACTCTGGCTCCATATCTGGCAAGCTGAAGTGTCCAAAAGGGCAACTACAGCAGGGAGAAGAAAAGGCTTTGCTATCCCTCGAGGAGGTAGGCAAAGAGAAAAAGACTGAGAGACTGCTGTACAGGAGGGGGTCCCTTTAAGCTAAAGCCTCAGATAGCCTCATGAAGTAACTGATGCCCTGCCTGTACTGGTTCTGCATGGCCTTTAATTCGAGTTAGCTTCCAATCAGTGAGGACATGCTATATCGATGTGCATTTTGTGTGCAGATGCACTATTTCAAAGTAGCTATTTTGGAAGATATCTTCCGGAATAGCTTATTCTGAAATAAATTTACAGTGTAGATGTAGCCTAAGAAGGGCTTTTCCTGAAAGAGAGACTGTGGAGTTTGTCAAAACAGGGGCAAAAGGTACAGTGAGGGGGAGCTCAGGTAGCAGCTGGCCCTGTTACAGAATCTAAAAATGCTGCCACTCTAATTCTGTGAGGAGTGCTTCAGCAAAGACAAAGAAAAGCAACACAGGAAAATATAAACAAACAAAATCTTCCAGCTTTCTCTATTCAAGGATTTTTTCCCCTTGATGCCACCTTTAAGTGTGGCAACAATGGAATAAGATCATTTTTATATATTTATCTAATCAATCATGCATCACAAATATGATCTCTTTAGTTTTATGCACAAACAGTATTAGACTTCAGCCAAATAAAAGGCTTACCTGAACAGAAAAAGAAAACAGCTACATAATCTAAAATTTATAACGAAGGTGTCCCACAACCTAGCTAAAGCATGGTTCCACATTACAGTGTCAATGTTACCAAGCATCTAAGACTGTAGCATAGTTTGTGAATGTGATTAACACATGGTTAAATTCTGTCACATTACAAGAAAGAACGGTATTTTACATACCTATAACATAAGTGTTATTGTAATGAAATGTTGGGCTTACAGGACACAGCTGCTTTTAGGTTGACAGTAAGATTTGGCCCCTTATGAACAGTTCACAAATATAGTGTTTAATGCAATAATAATATAACTAATGTAAAATGTAAGTGCTTTATGTTATATCATACCACTTAAGGAAAATAAAGGGTTTGAGTTGCCAGTGGTAAGATTCAAATCTGCAGCTCTTGTGTAGCACTTTTCATCAGTACATCTCAAAGCTCTTTACAAATGTTTTTAATAATCATAAAGGATAATAGTTTAAAAAAAGTCTAACAACA
>JANRFK010004149.1:152011365-152022004 GCA_030068395.1 Apalone spinifera
ATATATATATATATATATATAAGAGCATCCACATGGGGCATTATATTGAAATAATTATTTCCAAAGAATTATTCAAGATAGCCATTTTGGTAAATTTCCAGGTGGCAGAGCACCATATGGCAGGGGGCTCCTCTGTAATGAGGCCGGAGTACACTGGCTGTCGGCCCCACCCTCGGAGACTATATTCTAGTCAAGTAACTAATAAGAATTAATGAGGTTAATCAACTATTCAATTAACCAATATTTCACATCCCTAATTCTAACAAAGATTACTTACTAACAATATCTCATGCATTCCACATATGCAGTTTTCACAGTGCCCCTCTGTAAAGTTGCATCTCTTATTTCAATCTTATTTCGAAATACTTTATTTTGTATCCCTTTTGAAATAACACACTATTCCGAACAACCTCATTCCACGAGGTGTAAGAGTTTACAGTAACATTGGAATAGCAAGCCCATTATATTTTGAAATAACAGGCTTGCTGTGAAGATGCGGGATAGCTATTTTAGGATACTCTGGTATCCCGAAATAGCATTGCAGTGTAGACGTAGCCTAAGAGACATGTGGCTAGTCAACTACCAGAGTGGGACTCTGTTGAGACAGTGCCATGAAGGAGAGCAAAAGCTCTGAGGATGGGAGCTGAACTTTTCTGAATGAGGTGTCGATTCTGGATCCTAGTGACAACTTAAATATCAACAGCCACTTATTTCTCTGAAACAAAATACAGGACTATGTAGCACTTTAAAGACTAACAAGATGGTTTATTAGGTGATGAGCTTTTGTGGGCCAGACCCACTTTGTCTGATCAAATAGATCCTCAGATCTCTGCTGATTGTTTTGGCAAAAACATTCTGCTTTTGTGGAATTGTGAATAGAACATAGGGCTATGGGCAGAAGCTAAGGCTTTTTTATGCTTAAAAGGCTGCAGTGCCTCAGCTGTACTGGCATTGCTGTAGCACTTCAGCAAAGATGCCTCTTGCGCTGACAAGAGGCATCTGCAGCCTTTTAAGTGTAGAAAAGTCCTAGGTGAAGTAAAACCTCCATATCTGTCTACTTATATGATTTTTTCCATTAAGAATTGGAATCATGGTGAAACTTTTCTATTAATTTGTAAAAGCTGGAAAAGAAGCAAGTACATACCTTTTTCATTCCCTTTTTAGTTGATCTGAACTTCTTGCTGTTCTTGAAAATTAACTTTAAAGTATTAGAGGAAATCTGTGGTGTAATCTTAATATGTAAGCCTGGCATCTTGTCTGTTGAGACAACCAAGAACATGTTTTCCCATTTTCAACTATAAAAAACTAATATACTTTTTTTTAAACCCTTTCTACCTCAGAAATATTCACTGATGTAATAATGCAATATGCCCCCAAATGGAATTCCACTGTGATTTCCATTTTTCTTCACCATTTTCTGTTGACCTGCCAGCAGAATAGCATCTCTCCCTCCAACTATTTTCCTCTCATACACAACATCACACCTGTTTGATGTGAAAAAGGTCCTGAAGTTTGCACTTCTCTTCTGATTGACAAAGGATTGCCACACAGCAGCAATTCTCGAGAGCAAAAATATTTAAACTATAGATGGCATAGCTTTTTTTTTTAAACCTTTACCAAATACTCAATCACAATTCCATGGGTCGTGGGAGAGCCAGCAAGCAAATGGGAAAAAGCAGATGGGAAAATCAGCCACCAAGATTGTGGGAGGGAGTTTGAGTATATGGGCAAGTTCACAATTGGCAAGGAAATGAGGAGAAGGAGATGCAAGAGCAAGAAACTATTAGGAGTTATGCATCATTGGGAAGGGTGACAAATGAGACTGCTGACATTTCTAAAAAGGACAATTGATGTATCAATACATGTGATATGCATAATACAGGATCACTAAAGTATAAATTAGAACAAATATATGCAGCATACATAGCCATTTTCAGGATTTTGATCTTTTTTCTGATTTGTACCTTGCATTCACCCAAATATAAGCACACAAAGCTCAATTTTTTTATAATATGGCCCTTTCCCCTGACAGCTATTGCATTGAAAACTCTAAGATACTCAAGGTTGTATTGTCAATAGTACTGAATTTATGTAGAAATTTAATTTACATACAGTATTCCTCATATTCTTGTATAAACATCCAGATGAATACCTACATAAAAAGTAAAGTAATTTTTAAAGCTTACAGGCTGAAGTTGGAGACACTTTACCTTTCTTTCGCTTCTGAAGAGCTTCTAGGATGTTAGTTGCACAAAGATCTCCTATAGCATTGCCATACAGATCGAGTTCTATTAAGTGTTCAGAGTATTTGATTAGGCTGCATTTAAGAACAATACAAACTGAAATCTGCTGTAAGTAAAAACAGTGTTATACATTAGTAAATAAAATACAAGTATTTTTTATGTAGAACAACACTAATGCCAAAGATTTATTATTAAATCACTGAAACAAAAGCCATCATTCTTTGGTAATTCTGACTGGTGACCTGATCCAAAGCCCCTTACTCCCATTAATTTCAGGGGGCTTTAGATCAGCCACCAAATGAATACATTTATCCTCTGACAAGGTTCCTTTGAGAAGAGGTGTGCATCTCTTCACTAGGATTCTTTTTCAGATAATAATTTCAATAGAAATCCTCAATAATATGCAAACACCACTGTCAGATTCCACAGATGGGATTCCCATTGAGTACAAGGCGGCTAAGATGTCAGGTTCATAATATTATTTCAGAGGAGAAAACGAATGTATAGTAGTAGCCAATGCTGTTTGCATAGCTGTAAATAAAGACCTACCAGCATTTGCACAATAAATCTATTTCAGAAAGTTATGCTTGGCTTTAAACAATAACAAAAACTTATAGTGTTTAAGACCAGAAGGGTTGACCATCTAATATGACATGCATAATAGACTATAACATTTCACCAAATAAAATTTACCTTGTCGCCTTCTACTTGCTCAGAACCAAGAAGGTGGTGGAATAAAAGTAAAGTGGATACTCATTACCTTGCTCTTCAGGGCTACATCTATTCTGTCTCTTTTGAGTGCGCCCGTTATTTCGAAATATAACGGATTCGCTATTCCAACGCCCCTGTAAACTTCATTCCACGAGGAGTAAGGGACATTATGGAATAGCGATTTATTTCAAAATTAGTGCTGTGTAGATAGTGCCAAATTGAAAAATAAAATATTTCAAAATTGACTAGAAATAAGCTGCACAATTTGTGTAGCTCAAATTGCATAGCTTATTTCAAGCTACAGGTACAGCGTAGACACATCCCAGCTGTTCTAGGTGTATAAATATTAAGTCCCACTAATGAATTAAAATGTTTAAAGGTACGTTGAAATTCTCTCTTCGATTTGGTATTTGAGCAGCTGTACTGATATTAACAATTGTGGGTAGGGCACAACAATGGAAGAATTTCTTGACTATAAACATAAAAACTGAAAGTGAATTCCATAGCTGATTAAATCACTCTTCTTCATTTAAAGATACTACAAAACTGAGGGTCACATCTTGTTTGCCTGACTCATGTGAATATTACTGTTGGCATTAGTAAGGCAGGCAGCCACTTGGACTTTGTTTAATATTAAAGCCTTATGAAGTCTTCCACATTTGTTGCTGCTTCTTGCATAATCTCTTTGTTTTGTTTCCCAGATTTTGCTGATTTCATGCTGTTGAAGCTGTTCAGAAGGTGGAGGCCTGCAAGAGACCTTAAAAATATCTTGCCTCTAGACTTCTGCTTTAAAAAAACTCCCCAAGGGCGCAGAGTCCCTGACCCATGGAGACAGGCTACCATCATCAAGTTAAATTAAAAATAAACATTTATAAAAAACACAACCACCCCCTTCTTGAATCCAGGAAGAAAGCACTTGGAGCGCCTTCCAGAGGGGTGCCGCAATCTCTTTTACCACAAGAGAGCTTGAAAAAAAGAAAGCAAATTGTAACCTCTGAGAGATGACCTCTCAATCTTAGGAATGCATACACAGACCTCCAATTACCTTGAAGGACACAATCAAATTGTAGCTTCAAAAAGGTGATTTTATTAACAAAACAAAAAGATATACTTGGTTGCTAGGTGTTTTAGAGCAACTGAGAAAAGAACAAATTAAAATAGAGAATTTCATCCCTGGGATACAGCTTAAAGTTACAGCTTATGGTGTGTGTGCATGCGTTCGTGCAAGGAGGAAGGAGGGGAGAGGGGGTACATGGATTTAGCACAGAGAAGTTTAACCAAACAACAAAAAGAAAATAACTTCAGTGTGTCTAAATACACATGCCCTATCTACTCACATATTCGTGCTTTGAGGTCCAGTCCATTTTCATGCCCAGTATTCATTGTAGGCATGGTAGTCCTGGCTGGTCCAATTCATCTTGTTCCCCCAATTCCTAGCTTGAAGTCACACAAGCATACAAAGCAAGCAGGGTTCCTTGCAATTCAAATCTCAACACCTTCTCCCATTCACTCTCCTGACTCTCTGCCAACACCTCCTAGCTACTTGAGTATAACGTGTTAGTCACCAAATACTGGGATATGCAGAAAATTATAGCACTCTTCCTATCCATCACACATGCACTTTGCTTTGGATTATAGTAGAACTGTTTCTAACATTTATTAAGACAGCTGATGTTGATAACATTTGATTATTTCCTGAATTTCAGTAGCTGTTTTCTTCTCACCTGGCCTACACTTAGCTAATGATATTAATACAAAATGTGCATCTATCATTTGTTTTTGCAATCAAAAAGTGATTCCAGTATATGTACCTGTGACTCCCAGTACACTGACAGTTGCATACCTGCATCTGAGTGTGGAACATGACTCTGGGAGAAAGTTAGATCTCTAATATTATTTAAATCTATAGCCTTGGTTTTCAATTTCCTTTTGCCAAAATTCTTGTCTAATAAAGGTCCCAGGTGGTCCTGAATGCTGAATAAATTCAGTTCTACTGTGCAAGGAGAGCCACAATGTGCTAAGACTCCAGAGATTTGTTTTTCCTGTGTATTACAGAACAGTGGTTCTAAACTGCTGGTCCCTGAATTGGCAGTGGGCCGCAAACCCCTGCCTGCTGGCCTGTGGCACATTACCAGGCCACTCCCACAGTTGCTAATCAGCCTCGCCCACTGGACTTCCCCAAAAGGTGCACGCTTGCATGCGCACAAAAAATTCTCTTCCTGCCCACTTTTCCGCACAGCAGCAAGGTAAGAGGGACGATTGGCAGCCGAGTGTGCTGTGGCTGGAGCTGGGTCACAGTGAGGCTATCCCTACTGTGGCCCCGGTTCCAGCTCTGGCAGCCGGGGCCATGTGGAGAACGGCTGCCCCAGCTGCTCGGGTCAAACACTGTGTGGAGAGCTGCTGCCCACCTGAGAACAGCAGTAGGGAAAAGAAGCCACTGGTAGCTCCTCCCACCCCCAGCCCAACAAGGCAGGGCTGCTACTGGGAGCCTGAGCAGATGCAGCTCTGTGGAAGGGCCGGGCTGGGGGTTCTGTCCTTTTCCTGCTGCAGCTCTCAGGACCCAGGAACCACAGCAGGGAAAGGAGCAGAACATGGAGCCATTGAATAGCCCCATGCCCGCAGCTCCTGGGGCATGGCCATACGACCCTATCCCCACACCTCCTGATAGGGCTGGCTGCTGTACAGATGGGGAAGACCCTATGGGGAAAGGCTGGGAGTGGTACAGCTATGCCAGAGGAACTGTCAGCATGGAACCATCCAGCAGCTCTACATTCTGCTGCTTCTCTCTCTGGTACACTGTACCAGTTGTGCGGCATTCTGTACCGTACCACCAGAGTTGCCCTTCTAGTAATAGCCACACACAATTGTAGATTTATGTACAGTAGAACTGAGAAATGTTTATCTCACCGGAAGAAATGCTTTAACAGAGATAAGCCAAACACGCAGGAAGGGAGTAAAATACTTAAGCTCAGATTTTTATTGGTAAATGTTGATAAACGTGTTCACTATTCACACATGAACAAAAATATTTCCAATGATAACAATTGGACTGGAATGTGGAGATCAGCAAAGTAAGAGAAATGCTACTTGATAGTTTATTAGAGTTGGATTTATGGATATTCACTTTAAATATTTTGCCCCCATGTGATGTTGACAATTTGTGTTTTAAAGGTTATAAAGCTTTAACTTTTTGAATCTCAGTGTTTACTGTCAGGAAATTATTGTCCGACTCTCACCATTATCTGATCCCCAGATTCCCTGCATTTGTGAATATTTAAGTGAATATTTAAGTCAGTAAATATAAAAAATGCTTAAAATCATAATTTTTCACAGCCATGGACAATAAAAATAAAAAAGGCTAATCATTGATATTATCAGCTGAAATTACAAAAAAATCGGACAGTCCAGTATTTGCGCTTTTTGTCCGGTTAAAAAAGAAATCAGAGAATACCAGACATGTGCAATGTCCAGTTTTCTCTGATTTTTCCGGCTGCGCACCAGAGAGAAGCCTGGTGTGGGCGGGGGGAGTGGCTGGAAAGTAGGGCCACGATCAGCACTAGGAGCCTGTGATTGCACAGAAGCCTGGCGGGGGCAGGGGGAGTGGCTGGGACTTTCCCGCCCCCACCAGGCTTCTGCGCATTCATAGGCTCCCAGCGCCGATCACAGACTCACCTCACAGCTGGAACTCCCAGCCACTCCCTCCCACCCCCTCACTTCTGACACACCCAGAGCAGCGATCGCGGCCCCTCCTCCCAGCTGGGACTCCCAGACTGGGAGGCGGGGCTGTGATTGGCGCTGGGAGTCCCAGCTGGGAGGCAGGGCCGTGATCACTGATCTGGGCCCGTCAGAAGGGGTGGGGGGAGTGGTTGGGAGAGGCAGTACTTATTATCCTGCGCTTTTTTTTCCCCCCTCCCTTGACCAAAATACCACGTGTCTGGTATTTTTTGGGGGGACCATCTGGCAACCCTAGCCGGGAGTTTAAATTTCAGCCTGTGGTGCAGGTGAGGGGCCCGTGGTGAGGCCTGTGACAGAGGGCCACACTGCAGAGGCTCAATGCAGGAGGGGAAGGATGGAGTGGGGATCACCCTGGCCCCTCGGTCAGGACTGGATGTCCTTCCAATAGCTGCCACGTGGGCGGGCAGTTGCTGGAGTTTAAATTGAGCCACGCGACTCCTCTACTGTCTAGGGCCAGGGGTGCCCAGGAGCCACAGAGCAATGGTTTTTTGACTGCTCCAAAACTGGGAGAAGGGATATGAGGTGGTGTAAGCTGGACTGAATTAAAATCAAAGCAATTTAAATGAGCAAGCAGGAAACCTTGATTCAAATGATCAATTTTAATTGTGTTTTGCATTGGTACTTTTTATCTTCCCAAAAGAAAAAAAAAAGTTGATCTCAATTGGTTGGAAACCATTGTAACATGTTGATTTGCTATTGGAAATAGCCTCTACCTAAATCTGGCACTTCTTTTGCTACCAGGAGCATATACCATATGTATACCTATTTATTTCTGCAATTATATGACATAAGATATGCATTCATTCACATAATTAATTTTCATATTTTTATGTTAGAAAATGGGGAATAATGCTTTTATTATTTACTAGATGATAATTGTTTAATAGTGATTTGTGTCCAGTTGTATTTGGACAGAAATTGGAATTCAATGAAAAATGCACAAAACAGTGCTTTAATTTTTTTTTTTAATTAAATTAAGTTAAATGTGCTGGATGCATGAGAGGAAAAAAGTTTACTAAAATCTGTTCCACACTTAACATTTACTGATTTATTAAGCAAAGGAAGTGTCTGTAGTTAATTAACTGGTTATTTCTGGTCACTGTATTCTTCAAGATTTTAGAACTAAATCTCATCCTTTCACATTTAGTTTGTTTTCAGAAACTGGAAAAGGAAAACAAGCTTTCCTGGTTTTTCAGCTCCCAATAGGTTTCTTAATTTTGAATAAAGTTGTCATTGAACTTGAAGTAGTTGAATAAAGTGAAATGAAGAAGTTACCTTTTCTGCAGGCACAAAAGATAACTGCTGTAAAAAGTTGATTGAGCATTTCAACAAACTGGTTCCAGCGCTTAGCCAGTGACTTTTACCACTATTTCAGTGCTATGACTTTCTTTCGAACTTAGTCAGCAAGCATCTATTTAATATTTTTCATTTCATTTAAATGCCTGTAATAGATAGTTTAGGCCTTAATTCAGGTTATTGAATGTAAAATTATTTTAAATAGAACTATTTTTCAAATAAAATATAATTTAATTTAAATTTTAAAAGTCCACCCATTTTTAACCACCTGGGAGGTGGATAGGACTCCATTCCTCTTCCACAATTGCCATGTCTTTTGTACAAATTTGTTTTAATTAGATGTTGCACAATAGAGAGAGTTTTATAGTGTATGTGGGGACAATGAAGAGGAAAGAAAAAAAGAAAATGTTCATAGAATATTCCACTATTCACCTCATTGCTCTGAAGAACTAATATATATACTAGCCTGGGTAAATACTATAGCACATGCTTGGGGATCTATCTTCACATTCTTGGAAGATGTGGCCAGAATGGGTAGGCATGGTGTCCCTAGCCTGTTTGTCAGGGGCTGGAAATGGATGACAGGAGAGGGATCACTTGATTACAGCCGCTCTCCGAGTTACGAACAAGTTACGGACCAACACTTGGTCCGTAACTCGAACTGTTCGTAACTCGGACCCCGTTGAGTTACACGCGACTGCACTGTTCGTAAGAGCGGGTTGCGTTTGTAACTCGGGGACCGCCTTTACAACCGCTCCATGGGAGCTTTGGTCGTAAGTGCAAACGGTCGTAACTCGACCGTTCGCAACTTGGGGAGTGGCTGTATTACCTGTTTCTGTTCACTCTCTCTTGGGCATCTGGCATTGGCCACTGTGGGAATAAAGGATTCTGGGCTAAATGGATGTTTGGTCTAACCCAATATGGCCATTCCTATGTTCTTGGACGTATGTGTACCAGCTGATATGGCATCTGGTTCCCCAGACCCAGAATGCAATCATGTCTCTTGCATGGAAGGGTGGTAGAAGGGAGCTTGGCCCTGAATATCTATTTTTATTGAATTTTAATGAGGTCTAACTTTAAAGCTATGGAATCCTTTTCTTCAAGTTATTTTTAAAATGCTCTTGATAACCATCAGGAGGAGAAAAACAGAACACACTGGGGGGCACTAGGACACTGGGAGTTTGTCTCTTAGCGAAGATGACCTGCCTGTCTCTCAAATGGCCAAAAATCTTTGAGAGCTAGGAAAAGGAGACTCAAGAATTAGGATCCAGTTAATACGGTATTTTACAGAATAAATCTCTCTGATTTGTCTTTTTCAACTCTTAATCAAACCTGAAACATGCTGTGGAGGTGAAATCACTGGATACTCTGGGAATTTGGGCAGAAAAACTGAACCTGTGGAGAGCTTAGATACATGTATTTCTCAAGATTACTCTAGCTAGAGACAGCACTCCCATAATACTCTTCACCATACTTACATACTTGAGAGATATGGCATGCAGAATATTCAAGAGACCAAGCTCCTGGCTATTAATCCTTGTTTAGGAGCAAAAAATAGAGAATCTCAAAAATGTTTCTGAATCTAGTAAAAGAAGAAAAGGTGCCCCGCCTTTGTTATTTATAACTTACTAAGTTAAAAGCTGAGTGAACTCCAAGACCATCTTTTCTCCTCCTTTTCCTCTTCCATCTATGCCATTATCAACCAAATGCAACTTAACTAGCCATGGGCCAACTTCAGTTTTCTTTGTTTTTTGTTTTTTAGTTTCTGCAAGAAAAAACAAGTCAGGATTATTTTGGGAACACCCTGTATTAGGTGTGTGGCTAACAGCAACAGGAGCAAGATTCTGCATGTACTATGCTAATTGTTGGGGACACATTTTTAAATTAGCTCCAGCAAACATGCATGTCGCCCACTGTCACAGACAAAATGCATGGGTGAGGCATGGGGCTCCCGGAGCTCTAGCAGCTGTGGATGATGGGAGCACACAGAGATCCCAACCGCCATGAGCAGCAGAGGCACCAGATGCCATGGGGACATCAGAGCTGTCAGTCACTGCAGGAGGAGATCCTTGAACTCAACAGCCTGTATGCGGCAGGGGATCTGGAGCAGTCAGCTTCTGAGGCAACAAGTGCTCAACCTGGTCAGCATGGGCTCTCTTGCCTTCTGAGGGGCTGGGGCTTCAGTCCTCCCCCTCCTTATTTTCAGTAGAGGTCATCAACAGATCACACGTGATAAACAAAAATTCACAGAAGCCCATATGTGTTGGTTATCTGCAGTAAAAATAACTGACAAAATTTAACCTCACTTATTGATTGCACATTATGTTGTCTCATGTTAAGCTGCAAACTACTGGAGAAGCATGTTTTGGAGATGAAGAGCCCTTCTTCCTCATGGGAGGAGGAAGACAGGGCTTCCGAAAGAGCACGTCTGCTGTTCTGCAAAATAAAGCGGAAGAGCAGACGTGTTCCCTTGATGCGGTGGAGATATATCTGGTATCCCGGAAAACCCCCATAGTGTAGACATAGCCTTACGTATACCAGTGAAGCAATTCACTGTATAATTTCCATTAGGCTCATGAAGACATTAGAGTAAATGTAGCCTACTATTTCAGATTTGGTGACAATATATACCTCCAGACCAGTGGCACTGCTAT
>JANRFK010004149.1:152038264-152063767 GCA_030068395.1 Apalone spinifera
AGGGAGGTTGTGGAATCTCCATCACTGGAGATATTTAAGAGCAGATTGGATAGAATCTATCAGGGATGATCTAGATGGTGCTTGGTCCTGCCATAAGGACAGGGGACTGGATGGCCTCTCAAGATCCCTTCCAGTTCTAGTATTCTATGATTCCATGTACCTATCTAGGGAGGATGAAACTCCCAAACATTTGCAACCAAAGCATTACAGGATTGTATTAATGCATGAGAATCTGAAAAGGGAACAGACTAGAAATTGATTGTAAAGCAAAGTGAAACTGGCTAGTTTTTTTTCATTGTACATTCAGAGATATGCCATAAATAAATTAGAGCATAAACAGGGAGAAGTTAGATTTTCAAAATTGAGTTTGTCCATGCTGATACACACATCTCCCTGAGTCTGACAGGCATTATCAAGACCAGACAATAGAAAAGATAGCTGACTTGGTTTGGGCAAATCTGAAGTTACACAGCTCTTTGAGAAATCAGATTGCGCTCACAATCCAAAGCTCTGTCTCTACGAATGTCTCGTTTGCTCATTGTCTCAGTGGCCTTTCAGGCCTGGATAGTGGACGTGTGTAAAATCCAGGGTAATTTTTTTAAAACTTGTTTTTTTGTATATGTGGTATAATTTGCATTAGCCATTTCTTTACATAATTCTCCGTCATCTTCCTATACTTTTCTATTTACATGGACAACCATTCTAGCTATATATTGATATTTCCAATTTACATATTACTGTATAAATGGCAAGAATAAAAACAAAAATCAAAACCCCTTTACTTTTGGTCAGCTTCTCTTTAAAATGTCTACTTTTTATGTTACATTGTGCATTTTATTTTACTTACAAGATTTGCAATATCTTGGTTTTTTTAGCTGAATTCCCCAGATACAAAGTGCCTTTCCCAACATATATCGTTCATCTCTAATTGTCCTTAACAGAGGTGTGAGGGAAACCAGCTGAGAATTCTGAGAGTTTGTAAGCACAAACTAAAAAAAAACCCAAACAAACCCAAAACTTAATTGTAATTTGGTATAAACAAAACAGAAACAAATGAACATTATATTTTATGAACCCAAACATAAAATGTACCAATATCTCATTACTATACATAAATGGTAATCTATCAATGTTAACACAAGTCCAAAGATGTTAACACAACTCTGCATATCAATATATAAAAATTGTGCAGATTTCCTTAAGTAAGAGGGACATTCAGCATAGTTTTTCTATAATGGTGCAGCTCCAGCCTTTGCATCTATAATGAATAGAATAACTACGCTCTAGGCATTTTTACCATTGTGTCATCCAACCCTGTAGATCAGCCTGGCAGGCATTATTTTATATGCTAGATGTTTTTAAATCAGGCATTTCTGGAGATAAAAGCATAAGAACAATGGGCTCTATGCTCCTATTAACCTGGTTATCTAACCATGCAAGTGTATAATAGCTAATTATAGCACATTTGGGAGGCAAGGGATGCATTTGCAAATACCTTCAGGATGGTAAGCTACAGTTAGATATTTTATTAAATCCATGTTTAGTCACTTAAAATTAGGATTCATTAAAAGCTGCAGATGCTCAGTCAGCACCTTTGAAAATTAGACCATTCTATAGGCATCTCTAATTTTAGGTATCCAGTTTGGAAAGATGATTTACAGTCACTGGAGAGGAAAACCCATGTAAACATCTAGAACACATCCACAGTAAGGAGACAGTGTATTTGTAGTCATCCTCACCCTGGGACTATCACATGCTGAAGCTGCAATGAAACAGCACAGACAGGGGTGTCGACAGCCTCCACAGGCTCCTGGGCAAGGTGGGGAGGAAGCTGACTTCAAGCCCTCCAAGGGACTGGGCAGCCTACCCCCTGCTGCCCTGTTAATGCAGCCCTACACAGGGCGGACAGACCACAACCGGGCATGGTTCAATGACTGCCTCAACCGGGCCCGCAACCAGGTGGAGTGCGCCTTCGGCCGTCTGAAAGCCCCGTTTTGCTGTTTGCTCACCCATCTGGAGATGGGTGAGCGCAATGTCCCTGAGATAGTGGCTGCGTGCTGTGTGCTCCACAACTTCATGGAGCAGGAGGGGGAGGCCTTCCTCCCGGCATGGATGGCAGGCGAGGGCAAGGCCTTCGAACAGCCCCGCACAGCTGCCATCTGCCAGGCGCACCATGATGGCGTGCACATCTGGGAGGCCCTGACAGAGATGTTCCCCCAGACCCCACAGTAGGGTCGCCTCTGTCTCCCTTGACATCTCCCTCCCTTCCCCAACCCTTCCCTCCTCCCCTCCCCTTACCTCCCAATAAACAACCAACAGGTTTTTTTTGGAAAACAAACAATGTTTGGAACTTTTTATTTACAATGGAGGGACATAGGACGGGAAGGGGAGGAAGCTCTGAACTGGGAGGAGGGAGCTACTGCTGGGAGGGGTGGCCCCTGCGACTGCCTCTGCCGGAGCGGACCAGGACATTGGGGTCAGGCCACATTGGGGCAGGCAGCACGGGGAGGTGGGCAGAATGGGGTGCATCACGAGGGGGCATTACGGGAGCAGGAGGGAGCATTGGGGGAGCAGGAGGGGCAACAGGAGGTGGCGGCCCGGGCATTGGTATGGGAGGGATGGCGGGTGCATGGGGCAATGCCATGCCGTAATGTATGGCATGGCCAATGTGCGCGGTGACGGCTGTGATGGCATCTGCCATGCGGTCACACTGGGCCTGGAAGTGGCCCCAGACCTGCTGGCGCCACACCAGGTCCGCCTCCATGCGTTCGACGGCCTGGACATGCCGCTGAAGAAGTTGGTCCCGCTGCTGGACCCGCCGGTTTGGTGCTTGGGGGTGCTGCCGCTGCCGCAGGGCTGGAGGGTCCCCCGCTCCTGCTTGGCCCCGCTGCAGGGAACAGAGAAAAGGATGGGTCAGTCAGGCAGCCCGGCCACCATTCCCACACCCCAGGTGAAACCATAGTACTGTGGCTTGGGCCCACTCATTCCCCACTCATTGCATATAGGACTGCCCCCGGAGAAGGATGCTCCTCCATGTATTGTAACCACTGGTCTGTGTCCTGGCCCCCTTGGGGAGGAGCGGGGGTGTGTGTGTGTGTGTGTGTGTGTGTGTGTGTGGTGTTAACCTGTGGAACTTCCTGCTGGGAGAGGCTGTGAGGCTTTAGGCTAATCAATGGTGTTTGACAGGGAGCAAGATGAATCCCCACAACAGCCGGGAAACACATATGGCAGACATGGTCTGGGCTCTCAGATCCCCATCACATGGATGTCTCTTGGACAGAACCAGGGGTGACTGGGGAGTGTACCATCCTTGCAGCAAAACTCAGGTGGCCCTAGGGCCGGCCCAAGCGCTTCCCCCCTGCCCCTCCCGCTAGCCCTCACATACGGTAGCCCAGGGACATGTGTGGCCGCAGTGGGGACTTCCCTTGGGGGGCCAGCCAAGGCACCGGGAGCAGGCGAGGGACTCAGTGGGGGCCACGCTCACAGGGCTGTGACACTGCGGTTTTCCCAGGAGCAGCTGGCTGTGCCGCACAGCCAAGCATGGAACAGTGTGCAGTTCTGTGTGCTGCACCCTTCGGGAGGTGTGGGCTCTGGCCTGAGCCCCTGGGGCCCTGGCTGGTTCCAGCCGGCATCCACCCTTCCCCCCTTGGTCCGGATGTGTGTGAGCAGCATGGTCCCAGGCGTGCCCTGGAGCTGCCGGCCGCATGCATGTGTTGCATACTGGTAATGCTACACTCCGTGCAGCTCACACTGCCCAAGTGATACTCCCTCCCCATCCCCCTCAAAAGAGTGTGGCTCCCCCCCGCCCTTGTGAGTGGAAAGTGCAACACTCACCAGTGGATCCTTCCACGGCCTCCGATGACGCATGGGAGACGGCCGGGTTGCCTGAGAGGAACTCGAGCTGCAGGGTCACGGTGCTGCCCTGGTCCTCCTGCTCCTCCGACCCACTAGGTAGCTCTGAATCATCCCCCGCCTCACTGGGTCTGGTGACGGGAGGTCGCCTGCTGGTGTCAACTGGCACCGATGGTCCCTGGGGTGCTGCCTCTCCTAGGATAGCGTGGAGCTGCTGGTAATAGGGGCAGCTGTCGGCTCCTGCCCCCTGGCCCTCGCTGGCCCAGACAGCCCAGGCGCAGCTCCTTGACCTTAGCCCGGACCTGTTCGAGGGTCTAGGATGGATGACCCTGGTTGGAAAGCACCTGGGCCATTCGGTGGAAGATATCCCCAACGTCCGTGCCAGTCAGTGGAACGCGGAGGGCCTCTTCCTCTCCCCAGAGATCCAGGAGGGCCTCGATCTCCGCTGGGGACCAGGAAGGGGCGTGCCGCTTTGTGCCCCTTGGGGCCTCTTGCGCTGGGGGTGCAGGTTGTTCCCCCCCTAGAGCGGCCATCCTGGGTGGTCTGGTGGCTGTTGGAGGGAGCAGAGCCATGCAGCAGAGCTGGGTAACAGAGGGGCTTCTGCCTAGTGGCCTCTGCAGGCTGCATCTGCCTTAAGGGGGCTTGGGTTACCGGGAAGTCCGGAGTTGCCTGCGCATACGGAGCGTCCAAGCGCCCACTACGTTTTTTCCATTTGGATGCCTCTTGTGCAAAATCTCTTGGCTGCCTGTCTACACTGGCCTCTTGCGCAAGAACATTTGCGCAAGAGGGCTTCTTCCTGAGCGAGAGCATCCAAGTTCTTGTGCAAGAAGCACTGATTTCATACATTAGAACATCAGTGTTCTTGCGCAAGAACTCGCGGCCAGTGTAGACAGGCAGCAAGTTTTGTTACTCAAATAGGTTTTATAAAAGAGAAGATACTGGTGCTTTACTTAGCACTCAACTTTAGGACAGGAAGTGACAGACAAGTCAAAAGTTAAAATGCCAGCCAAAATGACCATGTTATGCAGCAGTGGTCTCCAACCTTTTTAAGCACAAGATCACTTTTTGAATTTAAGTGCAATCCAAGATCTACCTCAAACCGAAATACTCTTGCCCCAGCTCCTTTGTGCCCCGCCCCTGCTCACTCCATCCTCCCTCCCCCATCCTCCCTCACTTTCACCAGGCTGGGGCAGAAGGTTAGGGTGCAGGCTCTGGTCTCGGGCTAAGGGATTTGGCGTATGAGAGGGGCTCTGAGCTGAGCCTAGGGCAGGGAGTTGGGGTGCAGAATGGGTTTCAGGGTATAGGCGCTGTAAGGGAGTTTCAGTCCAGGGGGCTCAGGGGCTTGGGGGTACAGGAGGGGGTTCATGACTGTGGCAGGGGTTCAGAACTGGCTCCAGCTGGATACTGATTACCTCAGGTGGCTCCTGACTGGTGGTGCAGCAGGGCTGAGGCATGCTCACCCGTGCCCTGGCCCTGCACCACTCTCAAAAGCAGCCAGCAAACTCCCTCCATCCCAAGACCTGTTGTGTGTCCCCCACCCCCACTCCTGTGGAGATCAAATACAGGGTGGGAGAGGGGGCACCCTGACATCTGCACCCCCTCCTCTCCCTTCCCTGCTCTGTACCGCAAGCAGGAGGCTCCCGGGGAGGGACAGCTCCAAGGCAAAGAGCAGGAAGTGTGCAGCAGTGCAGGGAGGGGCAGCTGAAGTGCTGTCACTTGAGAGCCTCTTGGCCAAACCAGTCAGGATCACCTGTCAGAGGCTCCAAGATCTACCAGTAGATCCCGATCTATTGGTTGCTGACCACTGTTATACAGTGACAAACAGATAACAAAATAGCCTCAAATGCATCAAGCCACCAATTTAATAGGGTACTACTTTCAAGACTGACCCAATTGCTAACTTTCTGTGCAAACTAATTTTCTATTAATAGTGCTTTTGTCTCTATCTAGCAGTCTTATATCAGAAATTAACTAACTATGACAATACAAGATTATTGAATTTCACTTACTGTTTCTGTAAGATGGAAGAATACCATTTACTGCCTCTACTTCACTACACAATTAGTTCACTAACAATTGTTAAGACCAGGACTCTCAGAAAATACATAGTCTGAATTTATTTGTGAGTTGTTCTGAAGCAACGTTACAAAAGTTTTTAATATTTTATAAGAAAATAAATTTAAATAAAAATACATTTTCAATAATACACCATACTTACACAAATTAAAACTACATTAAACAAGAATTTACAGACCAAATAAAACTAATTACCGAGCAATGTTTTCATGTCTAGGCAAATCAAAGTGAAAGCAACTTTAATATTAATCATCTTAAATTGTACCTAATTTAATTCTAGAGTACCTACTGCATTTTTAAACATATACAATGACAAAATACATGTCAAAGGCCTCAGATCTTAAAGGCCTATCTGTTCTTTTCTATATAGTCTAGTACCAAAGCAAATGAAAAGTGCATTTTCAAAAGTTTTCTCTTTACAATAATAAGATTTAAAATTGTTATACATTTAACTTTGCTGTTAAATGACAGACAGGCTTCAAGAAACCAACACAAGCACATTTTGTAATAAGATTGATCACAATAAATAGCAAAATTTAATTGACACGCATTAGTGCTGTTGAAATCTAGCAAAACTTGTTTCTTTGGCAAATAAAGTAGGTCAATTTGACCTTGACAAAATACATTTCTGGGTGTCAATAATGAACTCATTTTTTTCTAACTGAAATTGAGGGCAAGTAACATTCCTCTAAGAATCCCTTCAATAGTAAAGTAATGCAGGACTATGCTTGTAGGTAACATGACCAGTAGCAGAACATGAGTGTGATGCTGACAATATTGGTGTCACTTCCCAAGTGATTTCCTATCAGTTTCTTTAATATTAAAAAATGATTCTTCTAATAGAAAAGTTTCATTAGTTTCATCAGTGATTTCAATCCTGTGGTACCAACTGGTCTGAATTTTAGTAGCAGAAGGCACCCTACAATAGTATTTTGAACAGCTTATGGTTTTGTAAACACTGTGAATCTATATTTGTATTGATGAAATTACATTCTTAGCTCTGCCTAGGGCAAATGATAGAAAAAACAACAAATGCTCCAAAAATGAAGTACTACCTGTACACAATGTATTTTATTTTACTTTACCAAGTATACCATAATATTTAATACTGGTGAAGAAAGTTCAGCCGTCTCTTCTCCAAAAAGTGTTACCTTTCTTCTACTGATTATGTACAGATATCATTTTCAACATACATTTAAATTCTCAGATGCAGAACAAGAAACAAACTTTCTGAAGTCACGAATGCCAGTTCACATTTGTTTGATCTGACAAATAAAAAACCCCATATAACTAGAAATTAAAAAATGGCCAAAAAGCATTGTTTTAACATATAACAGCACTGATCATTCAACTGATCATAAAGATTAGATACTACAAAGTATCTAAAAATATAATCTGGGGCAGTCCAGATATCTAAAGTGCTTGGAGTGATTGTTCTGGAGAAGTTATTTAATATAGCTGTAATGAGAGGTGAGCTGGGCCTAAATGTGCCAAATTTTTGTTTACAAAAAAATCCTAGATGGGAAGATGTAAAGTGAACACTACTCAACCACAGTGTTGCCACATCTGCATTCTTCTCACTTGTAGGAAAACTAGCTTCCAAAAAATGTTGCTAATTTGCATTTTTTAAATCAAGAAAAATTAGTACTTGATTTTTTACAAAAGAAAAGACACTGTGGTCTCATGTCACTCCATCCATTGCTCACCCCAAATGTAAACAAGAGGTACAATCTAACAACAGGTTCCCTGATTTCTCCTTCTTAGGTATTTTAAAATAAAAAAGTAACGAACATTGGTGTCTCTAAGTCCGCACAATACACTGCAGGATTTTACAAGACTTCAGTTGTAGTTACCTCGGAGTCCTGACAGAAATAATAGTTTGACAAAGGAAGAGAAAAGTTATACACTGAAAGTTCAGATCCTTTTGAGTCACCACATGTTGGGATTTCCACTGCAAGACCTTCGGCACAGCAGGCACTAATGGTGGATTAAATGTGAGTCCAGTATATTGAGAGATGTAATCCAAATCAACAATTGGTGTTGATTTTCCTCCTTTAGAAAGCTGTAGAAATATTTAGATTTACTCATATCTGATATTTCAAGACATGGAGCTTCAAGTTCTTTGTCAAAATTGGAATAAACCTCACAATCAGTTTCCCAAACAGATACTTTTCTCTATTAAATATTAAATAGATTGTGAAAACAGGTAGCATTTCCATTCATTCTTAAATACTTTAGACAAGTGTACACGAAGTAAAAAAATGCCACCAAAAAAACCCACACACTTCCAGTTTCTTCTGAATCCATGTTAGTTTCTTTTGACTCCACATAAGCAATAGTTTTTTCATTAGGAAACTTTTCCAACAATTGGATTCTCTCTGGAAAATAAAACCTCATGTAAGTATTTTTGATGGAAAATATAGTTATTATCTAGTAATCATGTAATTTAACTTTGTTTTAAAACGTAAAGCTATATTTTCTACATAATTTCTAGATCTCGTTGAGTAGTCCCATTGTTTGCTGAAATCCTGATGTGTTATTCATCACATGAAAGCAACAATGACCCAGGACCTGACCGCTTCAAAATCACTGGGTAAACAGGAAACCAATGTTAAGAGGTCACCTTCTCTTACAATTTAGTTTTCCTTATAAAAGGAAAAAAAAAATCAACCGATGACCACAAAGTATGAGTATTCATTGCAGACAGTTAAGTCTGAAGTTCTAGACAAGCCTGACTGCTGATGTAACCTACCTTTTACCACAGCCAACGGTATGTCAAACTGATAGGCGTTGACACCAGTCACCACTGCAGTAATTTTAGTAGGGTCAGTGTTGGCTGACTTGGTTCCCTGGGAATCCTCTTTCAGAAGCAGTGCTTCTGGGGAATGGTTTTATGCCCCATGAAATGCCATGATAATTTGAGGTGAATCAGCTTGTCTAAATTCCTGATTTATGTATTAACAGCCATAACAACATTTAAAATAATCCCCAAATGTCCAATTGGGATGGAGGCCTCCATTGTGTTGCACACTATACAACCACTGAAGAAAAGAATCCATGCACTGATGGTTTTAAATTCAACAGTTATCAGAAGGTGGTCAGACACTCCTTCCCCATAAAAATCCCAGTACCCCATTCAAGGCAGCTGGAATTACAGAGGATACTTACTCACTGCCATATTTAGCACTTAATGATCTTTTCTTCCGATATTTTTCATGAGGCTCATTCAGCTTTTCTACTATGGATATTACTTGTTTAAGAGTTTGGAAAGTTGCTACAGAGTCCTCAATTGTGAAATTAGAATAGTCATCTGGTTCTTTCAGTGGACCTTGATAGACTGCAATACTTCCACATGCCTCTGCAAATATCACCACACACAAAGATATATTGTTTTCTACTTTCAGTAAACAGAGCTAACATCTTTTACCAAACAGGGAGCCCAAACTTTTCACATATGGAGTTACTTTTAACTTCAATATAATATAGACTAAGCAAAGGAGAAAAATGGTATTAACTGGATATGGTGAGCAATTTGGTTAGGTTTTGTAATTTCATCATCAATGGGTCTAACATTTATTGTATATATTGGGCTACCAGTAATGCTGCCATAAAACTGATGCTTCTCTAGTCATGTCACCAAGAATTATTTTTCTCAGCACTAATAAAGAGCAGTAGTACAAGACCAAGTAGTTATAGGACTAAGGGAGTGTAAGTTATACTCCCTTTGCTCGCTGCATGGAAATTATTGTATGTAGTCTCTTGTTAATTTTTATGCAAATCCACTTAGCACATTACTGGGAGTTACATGGGCATGTTAAGAAGAGATTAACTGCTGAACGAGAATGATCTTATCATACAGCAATATTAGAAATTCGTAGTAGAAAGTATGTACAATTTAGTATGCAATTAAAATAAAAATACAAGACATTAAACATGACACTATCAGTCATTCTCCACGCCTTTATAATTATTTTATGTTAGTTTAACTCCGCTGATTTATTATTCAGATACCTTCCATCTTTTGCAGTTTAGGCATGTTGATAGCAAAAAGTGAGTAAATTCTTTCGGTTTCTCGATCCCCATCAATCTCAATTTGAATATCAGCAGGAACACCTCTACAACCAAAATTAAAAAAAGTTAGGTTAAGATATAGATTGTAAATACTGCAAGCCATTCTCCTAGACAGGTTGAATGCAAATAAGAGCGGAATCAATTTCAATGTATTTATCCATTTAAAAATGGATAATTAACTTCACATGTTCAAACTAATGTTAAATCTTGAATAAATTAATAAATTTTACATGGATGCAGAAACAGGAGTTTACAAATTAAAATAGAAAACAATAAACTGTTACTAAAAATGGACTTTTACAGCACAAATTTGCTACACAGTACTTCAAGGTGAAAATAATTCAAGTGCCACAATAAGTTTAGTTACAATAGCAAATAAATATCCAGTTTTAATAGTCCCTACTATATTTGAAAGGTACAGATGCTATGAGGATGACACATTAAAGTAGTATAATCGAGTATTTTTAGAAATAAAGATATTAAAGTGAACATTTTTAAAAAAGTGATGTTCATTTGAACAAGGGGAAGTCCTACTGTGTGAATCAACTGTGATGAACAGAAACCAATAATTTAAAACATGCTATAGGGGATTATTTTCCATGGGTTTCGGGGACTGGATTAGATTATTTAATAGACTTGATTGGATTAGACACTGAGGGTGGCATACAATCCAGTAAATTACTCAAGATAAATTTCCCTTAAAAAGCAAATCATACTTTTTTAAAAAAACCCAACAACTCAACAGCAAACGAATATTCTGTCAAATTGCAGACACAAATGGCAAGATTCTTTTTCATGTTTTCTTCTTTAGGTATAGAATGCTTTAAAGAAAAGCAGTAGTAGCAGTTGGTAGAATACTGGGTAAAAAAAGAGAAAGTACAATATTTGAATAGCAAAGTGACAGACTTGGGGTTGATTCAGAAGTCAGTGAATAATGATCTGAACTCTCTGCTATCTTTGTGTATCCTAAGCAGAATCCTGAATTTGATCCAACTGTAGTAGGTGGAGATCTGCTCCAATTATCAACAGCTTCTAACAACCCAAAAAGAGCAGTTGCACCACTCCGGATTAGTTAGAGCTAAGCAACACTGGTTATACCTCTTCCTCAACAAGCCTTCCATGCATTCTGTACACTAGAGCCAAAAGGGTGGACAGGTAAATCTCTGTATAGCTGGTTGAGCCAACTTCAAGGCTTCTTTGTCCTGCTAGAGATGCACAAAGCAGATTCATCAGATGAAAGGATCTTGCTGATGTCTTTCAATTACTGAACGGCAGTTGACAGTGTGGAGGGAAGAGACAGCTGCCATCAAAAACCCCAAAGGGTCTGTGGTTTAAATTATCCCACAGCCATTGAGAGAAGCTGTTTCCTCTAGCAGCAGTGGGAGAGAAACTGAAATGCATTCCCATATTTACAGTATACGTAAAGAAATCATTTGGTTCTAAAAACTATTGCTTCTGGAATACTGGTAGGCAAGGAAATCCAATCAGTGCCCTGACTAGAGGAATATTTGCTATAATATATATTATTCTGTACAGCAGTATCAATCATGTTATTTCCAATTTACATGCTATGCTGCTTTTTTGTATTCTGGAATGGTATTAGGGGAAATTATATGCCTGTCAAAATAAAATATTTTATACTAAAGGTGGGGGATATTTTTTGGTCAGATGCCACACACAAGGGAGAAGCAAAAACAAACAACCCCACCAAAAAACCAAAACAAAAAAACCCTCCCAAATCTCACTGTCCTGGCTCTCAACATGCAAAAATACCACCCCGCAGTAAAAAATATGGGCTTCCCCTGGCAGTGGGGCAAACCAGCACTTGCCTCCTTCCCACCACAGGACTAAAGCACAAGGCTTGGAAGCCTGCTATGGGGCTGGAGAGCACTCTGCTGCGGGGGAAGACCCGAGCATCACCACAGACCAGATCCAATAAGCTGGAGGCTGGATCCAGGCTATGAGCTGTAGGTTCTCCACCTATGTTTTACAGTCTTATCAATATAGTAATCATTTATTAACTCAAAAAGAAGCATCCAGCTAACTTATGAAAGAAAACATGAAACTAATGCTTAAACTGTCTGCAGGTTGCAAAAGGAATCAAAGACTCATTTTACTGTAGAATGCTTTTTAATTCAGAAACAACTTACGCAGTGCATGGAGTGCAGCCCTTTGCGTTCTCAGTCGTGGCCTTGCAGCAAATCCAGTTCCCGTTCAGAAAAGCAGAGGGATGATAAACACTCAGTCTCTTCTGGTTACACCTGCTTACCCTGCAGAGAGCTTCTATCCACTCGCTAGCTTCCACACAGTTATTTGCCTGGATATAGAGCGGCTTCTCTCCATAAATCACTTGAAACATCTGTGGATGAAAGTATTTTATTCAGCAAAAATTCTTTTCAGTGACAAAGATGACATATTGAGCATACAGATTTATCAACTGAAAAGAGGTCACAAAAAAAAATAAAAAATAAAAAATCAGCAAAACCCAATAGCCACAAGGAACCACAGAGAGTGAATTAAATGCAGGGAAGGAGAGGTCTTTCCTGCTCTTTCTATTGCTGCTGCTGTCTCATTTCTAATCTGACCAAGGACCCTAGGATACTGCTTCTCGCTAATCTTCTCTGCTCCTTGGCTACACCACTTATTAATATCAAGAAGCACTGCTAAATAAGTCAAGAACCAGCTGCCTTGACCCTGTGGCTCCTGGTGCTAACACAACTGCCCCCCTTCTTCGAGCAGCATCTCTTTGGAGCAGAGCAATATATGGATGTGGAGGGAAGGAAGAGAAGATGTAAATCCCCCTATTTCCTTCAGCATCACCTCTTAGCCAGTAGCCTTATCAAACTAAAGACAAAAAACCCTCTAGGGCCCCCTTTTCCATCACCCCTCCCAAAGAACAGCTATGGTTTCGTGACCCGAAAGGGCTGTGGGCTTGAAGTAATGACAAAAAAAATGTAGATTCTGAGGGCCAGAGCAGAAAAAAAATTGAGAATTCAATTCTAAAGGACAAGGGATTATAATATTATAAGGTTTGACAGTGTCATCTTTTAACAAAGTTAAAACATCTAGTATAATTATGATTTATAATATTCTAGCTTACGAGTACTATGTAAGTGCAAAGATGAGCAAACATCTCCATTTTACAAGTAGGGGAACCGAGGCATAACAGATTAAATAGCTTTCCTCAAGTCACAGAAAGAGTGAAAGTTCCAGTGCCACGTGCTAACCACTAGCCCATCCTACCAATGTGATAGTATAAACTGAACTTTCCAGCCAGTAAATCTCAGTTTCTTTAAAAACTCATCAAGAATTATGAATGTAATATCTCAAAAGCTACATCTGACTCACATTTTTCTTATTGAAGGCGCTCTCCTCAAGCTTCTCCACGGTGAGGATGTTTTTGATTGGAATGGTGTATATTGGTTCTTTGTCTGCATACATTTGTGAATAGATAACAGCAAAAAAACCAACCAAACAAACAAAAAAACAGCAGACCATCAATCATTTTCTTAGAGTAGAACACTGATACTAGAAGTTGAGATTTCACAGATATGTACTCCCATTTTCGACAGAGGACAAACTAATAAAAATTAATGCTAGTCATCGGAGAATAAAGGGCTCATATGAAGCACAAAAACCAGACATTATGGACAGGTGAAAGACATCTGTGTGTCATTTCTTCCTAGTGTTGCGTAAATTCATAACATACAGGAATTGGTTGAAGGAGTAGGTTCACTGCTCTTTTGTTGAAGTGAGAAGTTGAATTGTTGATCAGAGACCAAATCTCACCAGAAGAGCAAAGAGAAAGCCTTCCTCTGTAGGAAATCAAGAGACTTTGCTATGTCAGACCCTTTTGAAATTCAACACTTTAAATATGTCAAAATGTAATAAGCATGCCTACACATACCAGGTGAAGACCGAGTGAAGGAAGATTCAGAATGGAGCAAGCTAGATGCTCTCTAAGAGGAGTAACTGCTTTCCTAGTCTCCTAATTGGCCAAGTATCAATCAGGAAAGTACTAATGATATCCTTATGCTTGTGTTTTGTGAATGAGTAGGACAGGGAGGCCCATAGAATTGTTGGTCCTGTGGGCAAGGTGGGAGGAGCCAACTCCATGCTCCCAGATATGGTGGAGCTTGGGCAGAACAGGTGGAGCTGGTGCTCACCAGCGCTTAGCATCACCTGGACCATGCTGTGTCTCCTCCCTGCACTCAGCCAATCCTTACTGCTGCCTGGTGCTCCAGGAGCGAATTAAAGGTCTCAGGCTGCCACTAATGCCACAGTAGCAGCAGTGGGAGCTCTGGGCCCTTTTGAATTGCTGGGCTCCAGGCAATTGCCACCTTTGGCCCCTCCATCAGCAGGCCTGGAGTAGCATGTAACATAGAAAGAGACAAAAGCATGGAACATAGTTTTTATGTTCTGAATTGGTGACTGTACCCATTACATCCATTTAGTGGTGCTTCACTAAAGCTATAAGCAACATGAATTAGGAGTTCATACATCGTAACATAGCTAAAAGCTCTCTTATAACTAAGCATTATAATCATGTCTGTCAGTGTGTCTCTAAGGGTACGACTAGACTACAAGCTTCTTTCGAAAGAGGCTTTCAAAAAAGATATTTTCAAAAAAGAGCATCTAGACTGTAAGCAGATTTTTCAAAAAAGCAAGCTGCTTTTTCAAAAGAGTCTAGACGCTCTCTTTTGAAAAAGCACAGTTTGCATTCAATAGAGCCTTTTTTCGAAAGAGTACTTTCGAAAAAAGACTTTATTCCTCGTAAAATGAGGTTTACCACGATGGAAAAAACTGCCACGTTCTTTCGATTTACTTTCGAAAGAACGTGGCTGCAGTCTAGACGCAGGTGAAGTTTTTTCGAAAAAAGGGTACATTTTCGGAAAAACCCTATAGTTTAGACACACCCTAAGTGCCCCAGCAAAACGTGTATAGGTCACAGTTCTGTCACCTACAGACCACTTCCTTCACAGTATCACACAGGTAACAGAATTCTCTTTAATAGATATGAAGATAGCAGAATGTCAGAAATCAAGATTTTGCAGTTTACAAAAAGAAGCAGTTTTGATTCCTGAATCAAAATTTGGCTCTGCAGTTCATGAACTAAAGATTCTTCAGTTTTAGACTTCTGCTAAGCAGATACCTTCATTAAATAGTGAAAACTCTAAAGGGCGGTCCTATGAGATGAAGAAATTGATTGCTCTGTAGACCTTCTTCTACATGCGAGTCTAAACACAAATAGTCTATACAGTTCCTTAAAAGCTAAATTTGTGATCAACACAGTATATATTTCCAGGAAACGTGTAATCACAAGCACACATTTTACTCGACCTAAAAATGCTTTTAAAACTGCAAAAAACACTCCAGTGTTTCCCTTATAATTTGGCTGGTTATAGGGAATCCAAAAGGGTGGAATTATGGTAGAATCAGTGTAACCCCTTCAGCAGGATGGCTAGGAACTAGATCTCTGAAGCTCAAATGGGAAGTGTTTGGAGTGCAGGATACAAGAATACTATATACAACATGCGCCTTGGAGGAAAAAGCAAAACAGATTTGTGGATAAACAAAAAACAGGATTCAAAATTGAATGCAATTGAGACATTTCTGAGCATCTCTTCAGAAAAGGAAATTACCAGAGATTGACTATTGTTAATGTTTTGTTATTATAATCAATAAGAACATGATCAAGATGTTTAAAGTCACATAATGGATTTGATACACAGTTTAACCAATTCTTAGCATAGTTAATCAGTGTTCAATAAAAATCTAATTGCCGAAAAATAGTTTAAGATTTACCTTGTTGCTTGTGATAAGTAAGTTCTCTACTTGTTAGGCAGAACCATCGTTTCTTGAAATTCTTTTTTCCAATCCGAGTTCTTCCCTGAGCTCTTTTATACATTTCACTGTAAAGAGAAATCACATTATAAATGTACAAATGCTCACCTGCTATAGAACTTTTCTTTAAAAACTTTGCATTAAACTCACTGAAGAGAATGAGCAATGATGAAAACATGAAAAATATAGGTTTAAAGAAGCCTTTGGTTCACAAAATAGATCTTGAGTTCTCCTTTATAATAAGTGACTTAGTGAAGAGGTTCCTAAGCTGGTAAGAACTTTGACCGCTAGACCAGTGTTTCCCAATTTTATTTGGCCACTGAATCCTTTTAAACTTGAAAGAATTTTGCAGAACCCCTAATAACAGTCTAATATATGGAGCTGAAAAAGTAGACCAGAAATAAGGATAATAATAAACAACTGCTAAACAAGGTCATGAGATCAACATTTAGTTTAATTGCACATATTTGAAAACAACAACAACAAAAAAATCAAATCACAATTTTTTTTTTTTAATCTTAAAATGTTATTGTAATGGAATTCTCTCACTTAACCCTTATTTTCACTTTGTGGAACCCTTGGGGTTCCACGGAACACCATTTGGGAAACACTGCACTAGACAATCAAAATCCAACCCAGGACCGTGGCCTCTTGCTTACCTTGGAAACCTGCATTTTACCAAAATGGTGATGTGCATCCAGTTATGAGATGCCCTCTCCTTTCCCCCTCCCTTATCAGGCTATACAGCTTTGTCTAGCTTATGAGACATGTGCAACTGAAATGAAATTCATCAGGAGAACAAACTGTATTCAACACTCCTTTAGAGCACATATTTTCAGCAATGGGTGAATTCCCTAGCATCGAGAAGGCTTTTTAATCAAAAGGTTTGGTGACTTTTCTATTGCAACCATATTCTCTTTCATTTCTATTACGCATGTTTTGGAAACAAGCATTGTGGGTAAAAGGAACACGATTTGCCACATTAAATGAGTTTGGCAATTTATCTCTCAGACTTGGGAAAAAAAGCATGTGCCAGACATTATTGTTCTGTAGAGAAGGATTTCATTGCTAAAAATCTGCTTCCCAGATATAAACGGAATCTATTTCCAATAGCTTGGAAATAGAAAAATTCAAAAGAGTTATGGGTAAAGTAAAAATATTCTTTTCCTTTGCCATTAGCTACCTCTACTACATACATTTTTCAAATATTCCATGATTCATGAAACTTTCATATGCTGTCTAATTATGGGAAGGAATTTTTTGCTCGGGTGTATTTCATCTGTCAGAGCTCAGAGAGAGTATATGAAGTCATTCTAACAGAAGGTTATAGGACTCTGAAATACATTTTAACATTTATTAAAACTGCCATGGAGAGGGCAAGAATTACACTCCATGAGAAATACAGAGAGAGAGAGAGAGAGACTGAAAATATTACATACAAAGCTTCCTAAAACATGTAAGATGAGTTATAAAAAAAAAAAAAATCCCATGAGAGTTGTTAATTCTATAAACCACGTCAGCAATCTATTGAAATATTTTTACACATTTCATAAATAGCATAATTAGCACAACATGTCAACATTTGTTTTTCAATTATTGTTCATTTTATAAAGTAATTTGCTGTAATTAAATACATTATACTTCAATTACCCTTCTTTCAGATGTACTGGTTCACTCATGCCACTGGGCTCTTTACTTTCAGTAGATGACACTTCATCTAAAAACTAAAGAGAACAAAGAGAAGGATTATGTTTGGAAAGAATAAGTGTTGCCTAAATCCACAGCGTTTCTCAAAAACATTTTTTACAGTACACAAATATTTTGGTAAATGGAGTATAAGCAGGGATTAACTGTATAGAATTCAGATTTAATGAGGCAGTAACATGAAAATAATTGTATGAAGAGTACATTAGAAGTTTCTAAACTCCACACAAGGTTTCCAATAGCCTGTAGGAGCTGCTGGTTGCCACATTTATTAGGCTGGTGCTGATTTTTAACATTCTTGGGCTATGTGAAAAATATGTAAAACTTAAACGGCAAAAACACATTGCTAACATTAAGCTCAGCAAAACTCAAGTTTCTGAAAAGCAGGAAACACAGAGGTAAATGCCCATGCAATCTTAACTCTGACCCTGGAGCGGAAAATAGCCTCTGGGAAGTATCTGTATGCACACCAATGCCATTCACTGTTTTAGGTGCAGCTGTACTGACTGATAAAGGAATAAATTAGAAAGCTTGGAAGAACTGAAGTTCTGACATGAGGAAACCTTGGTCCAAATTTCCCCCATGTATGCTATTAAAGGAAACTTGTGCACGCTTGTAACTGGAGTTCTTCAAGATGTGTGGTCCCTATCTGTATTCCATTGTGAGTATGCATGTACTATGTGCTCCTGAGGCAAAAGAACTCTAGAAAGTACTGTCCACAGCTCAATTGCTCTGTTCCTGATTTGAACCAATGGCAGAAGGGGCAATGAGGAATAACGTTTCTCCACAACCTCTTACTGCTAAGCCTAGAGGACGGAGGCCAGTTAGTGGACTATAGATTGGGAACATAGAGCTGAGAAAATTCTGGTTATGAACTTCCCTTTCTTCTCTGAGTGCTGATACTTGTGGGTGACTCACAAGCAGTACTCACAGAGTAGAGGATGCAGGTACTATGGATGATTGCAAAATCACCATGCCAAAGAATGTTTCAGCAGAGGAGGCTTGGACCAACTCATAATGCCTTATGAATTCACAGATGGAAATTCGCATAGATGCTTTGCAAATGTCAAGCAGACACATTTCTTCAAGTAAGGCAATTGAACCCATCTGTGCTCTTGTAGAGAAGGTTATTCCCCTTGTGAGGGAAGAAAAATAAAATATGATACAGCTAGATAGGCACTCAAGGTGTGTATATACTGCTCTAGTGTTATTTCAAAACAACAGTGTGAACATCTACACAGCCATTCCGTTATTTTGAAATAATTATGAAACCGATGGCTTATTCTGAAATCTGCAAACCTCATTCTACGAGGAATAACGCCTATTCCAAAATAGCTATTTCGAAATAAGGTGTTTGTAGACGCTCTACCGCTGCTATTTCAAAATAGCCCCTCACCAGGGCCATTCTAAGCTATTCCTCCCCAGTGCGTCCTGGGGCTCTAAATCAAGATAGCACGTCTACATTAGGGAAGGCTGCCTTCGACTAATTTTGAGGCTTCCCTGCAGTGTAGATGTGCTATTTCAAAATAAGCTATCTTGGAGTAACTCATTTTGAAATAGCTGTGCAATGTAGACATACCCATAGAGATTCTATAGAGGAAATAGCCCCCTGAAAGAAAGTGACATGCACCAATTGCCAGCATGTGACATCTTATTTAGCTAAGGGAAAGAATCTCCTTACTGTCAAGAAGTCAGGCATCTAAAATACAGGGATATCTGTTGAATCAGAATCACTGGGTCCAGACAGAAAACACTCCAACTTAGCAAGGTAACATTTTCTTGCAGAGTCCTTTCTACTATTAGCAAGGACACCTTGTGCCAACTGGCAACAGGAACACTCTAGGTCCGTGCCCAGCCAAGGCCCAAGCCATAAGGCGAGAAATTTCTGGACTGGGATGTGTGCAGGACAGAAAGCATAATTATTTACAATTGGTCTGACGTACTCAGGAGAACTGTAAACCCCAACTACACTCATTTGCTCAGTATCTACATTGTTTGAATCAGCCAAACCAGAAGGCATCAGAAAAGTACATGATACTGAGACTCCCAAAACAGCAAAGCAAATGTGAATAGATTTCAGAGAGTTGTACGTAATTGGAGGTCTGTCACGCTATGGCTTGGAATCTGTCCATATGGAGACAAGCCTCTACCATGACTCAGTTTTAAGGTTGCTCCTATGAAGTCTAAACTGAGTCATCACAGGCTGAGAACAGGACTGAATCCTTTTGTCTTTTTGAGGATCAGAAAAACATTTTGACTAAAAGCATCTCCCTCTTAATATTGAAGGGGCACATGTTCTATTGCTCCTGATTACAGGAGGGATTTTACCTCCTGTAAGAGGGTTTTCTTGTGACAGTGATCCCTGAAAAGGAACAAGGATCTCTATGGAATATCTAGAAGAGATTACACCCACTACACATTTTCCATTATTATTGTCCTCCAATTGTGGAAAAAACATGTTGAGTATCCATCAAAGTAGATTTGGAGTTGGATAGAGGTGGCACCAACATTTGTTTGTAGTTCTTGAGCATCCAATAGTAACCTTTGGTTGGGGGAGGAGAGGATAAATTAGGTACATACAGTAGAGAATGGATAGGGCACTCAATTTTTGCATCCTTTGATAGCTCATAATAGCATTGGTGATGTAAGGGCTGCTATAACAAGCTCTGCTTGTACAGTTATATATGGTACTTCCTCTGTAGGGCTGGTATATGCATGCCCAGGGAGCGAAGGGTTACTCTGGAATCCTTCAGTGAATGTAATGCTTTTTCTGTCTTCTGGTCAAAAAAATAAATTTCTTCAAACAGAAAGTCTTGCATGGGCTCTGTACCTCCCTGGGAAGCCCTGAAAAGCAAATGGAAGATGCCTGGCGTATCACTGTAGCTATCATCATGAATCTTGAAACACCATCAGCAGAGGTGACTGCAACTTGTAGTGAGACTCCTGCCACTATTCTCCTTTTATTAAAAAGGGCTTGAACTTGGGCCCTATTTTTTTGGGGTTTAAAAACGTACTAATAGTTTGTAACTGCTGTTATTTGAGATGTGAGGACCATGTGCATTTCACTATTGGTGGAGCTACTGGAAATTTTTACCTTGCTAGTACCCACTGGGGTGGCTTGAATGCCCTTTGTTGCCGCATTCTAGCAGCACTGGCATAAAGGGCTCAGCTGACTCCAAACTCCTCCCTCTCCATTCCTACTTTCCATATAACTTCAACAGAGAGAGGGAAGAAGGTGGATTGCAGAACAAACATGTGCAACTTTCCCAAAGATATCCCAGTTAGAAAAGGTTAGTAGCCATTTTTTCCTTAAGTGACTGAACACGTGCATTCCACTATTGGTGACTGCCAAGAAGTAATATAGGCAGAGGGATTGAGTTCATGTACACGTAGGCTGAAGTACAATCAAACTTGGCGTCATCTCTACAGTAATGGGTGGTAGCCTAACAGGAGGTCAAATGTGCACTGATGATCTGGTTACTACTTTACTTTGTCCTGGGGAGGAACCTGCATGAGGAATGCCAGTATGGTTCCTTATAATATTGTGCAGTAGTCAGCTTGTCCGGGGGGGAGAACTGCCTGCCAGATCATAACACACAGACACAGGAAGTTATTCGGGATGAAATTCTTTGAGGAGAGACTGGAAGACCTTTTCATTCTGTCCACTATGGCCATGAACTGCAGAGTGGGCTGCTGAAACTGTTTGATGTTCTCTATGTAAAACATCGGTGCTTGTCCAATATGTATAGCTGATGCTTACCCCAGTCCTGGAAAAATACAGGCAAGTAAACTGATTGGAGGATATAAAAATTTGATACTGCTTAAGAAAAAACTCAAACAAAGGCATAACCTTCCAAAGTATGAGTTTTGCTGAACTCAACGCTCTAGAAGGGCACAATTTTTCCCCAGACCAACTTTAACTTTGTTCTCAAGTTTTTGCCTTTTAATTTCCTAGGTGTTTTTAAACAGAAAGAAATGTTGTTGGTAAGTTTGTAATGGACATGTTAGTATGGTTATTTACTAGACAGAAGACCTAGATGCTCTCCATTTAACTATAGCAAAGAGGAAAACAAAAAACAAACAAAAAAAACCAACCAAACAAAAAAAACCCCCACACACACCCCAGACCACCACACAAAACCAACACCACACACCCACACACACACACAATGCATTGAATAGAGATGTATTTTTATATCTATTATTTTTAGCAATAAGATAATTCATAAATTCTGGATGAAGTAATATCAATATAATATAATATAATATAATATGTACTCTATTAGAATTAGAGATGTAAAATCCTATTTAATTGGTTAACCGGTTAAATGCTAAGTTTAACTGGCTAACTGATTCAACAGGAGATTTAGGGGGCAGGTGGAAGGGCTGCTCCAGCCCAGCTGGACTGGAATGGCCCCCTGCTTGCTGCCACACACTGGAGCACCCGGGGCCCATCATGGACAGGCCCACTGCAGACGGGGGCTTAAATTCAATACATTTTTCATATATCAACCTTTTATAATCTATTTATTTTAAATATCTAAATATTTTATATTGTTCAAACCCTAGCTTTGTCATTTTCATCCAAGAATGGAGCTGCATTATCATCTAAAAATTCACTTTGGCAGTTTTTTCACCTCTATGGTTTATTATAACAGATTGCACATTAGAATATTTGGAGACTAGAATAGAATTGTAAGGAAACATCTTAAAATTACAGGCAATTTGCCATTAAATCTGCTCTCAAAGGCAATAAAAAGAAGTTTACATAGTATCAGTAAAAAGGTACCTTTTGAACAGCTTCAGTAAACTTTTCTTCTTGAAACGTTTTGAAAAACTCACACATAAATGTCTCCTTGAAACTTGACTAAAAAACAAGACAGAGTTATATAAACTGATATCTAACAAGATGATTCATAAAACAAATACATCAAATAAGAACGTTAATATACTTACAAGCTTGCTTTTGGACAAACTTCCCCAGCTCCCCAGAGTTTGGATGGTTTTTGATATAAGAGTTAACGTTCTAGAAGTTTGTACATCCTAAAATAAATAATTTTAGGAAACAAATTGAAGATCCCCTTTACAAAATAGGGATTCAGCAAAATGACCGTCTTACTTGATTTGCTACACATTTTCAGCTAGAGAATAATGTAAATTCTCATGAGAAAATTTAAATATCTACTTTCTTATATACAGGCTCATATTGCTCCCATCACTGTAGTATCTGTGGGCCTTCTAGTAGTGCATTAAACCAACAACTTGCGAGGTATGATCATTTATTCTCATTCTCTCCCAAAGAAGAGAACTGTGTGCACAAAGTAGCATTTTGTTTTGGCAGGCTTTTTCACTTTAAATGTTAATGTTTGTTGGTTGTTTGGATTTTGCAGTTATTTTCTCTCCACCCCTCCTCCAACATACTGCTGCTAATAATAGAGCTGGTGGGAAAATAGGTATTTCCCCTGGAAAGTTTCAACTTTTTGTTGACAAAAAACTTCACATTTTTAAATACTTTTTTCCCCTTCTGGTTTATGGTAAAAAATTAAATTTTCCACAGGAAGCTAAAAAAAGTTTTGTCCAAACCCCAATTTTCTTTAAAAATGGTTTACATAGGAAGTTTTCAGCCAGCACTAGCAATATTAACTAACATTGATTGAGTTTTTCACATTTTCTAAGAAATACCAAACAGGGTTGTAAAACAAATATAACAGTACCCTGAGAGAGACACTGTTGTTAGTAATTTATTGCTGCTGATGAATGTGAGAAATGGAGAATTTTATGATTGAATCCCAATTTTTTTTTTTAAAGTTAAAGGCGTATTTATAGTCTTTAAATATATACTTGCAATCTCAAACTAGCTAGCTTTTTAAAAAGGGAGCAACGCTCAGTCTCATCTATGACTAATCAGAGAGATGACAGGGAAGAGGTTTCCATGTGAAAGAGTCCTGCAACATGAGCCAAACCAGATGGGACTTGATTACAAGTGTCTGGTACAGGTCAAGAGGGAATATAGCCATACCTTCTTGGGCTTTGGCTGGCTCTCCTCCTCTTGCCCATGGGCTCGGTGAAGCAGTGGCAGGACCTGTTCTTGCCAGTCACTACCATCTCTCTGTATTAAGTGCATTACAGAGTAAGTATGTCAAGAAGTCACAGCCCTTCACACTCCAGGGCAGCAGATGGCAGGAACAAGGCAAGGGCACGTGAACACAGCTACTGTCAAGCCCAGGCCTCATATAGGAGGATATGGTGGTGCTGACTCAGGTTCAGTGCTGGGTCAGGTTTAGTGTTGGAGAACAATCCCCCAAGATGTGAGTCCAGCTATGTCTGAGCAGACCTCTACCGTGGCAGGCCTGGAAAAGGGGAAATGTACCTGCTTTGCCTTTTACAACTCCAAGTATTAATTTTATTGATGGGTCTTTACACCATATGGAATCCATTTACTGTCAACTGTGCCTATTGTTGCACAATGTCTTTGGACTCATGGCTAAACTTAAGAATATTTTTCTTTTGAAAATACCAAATTCATGGATAAGCTATGTATGAAATTAAATATAAATTAGTCTCGGAGAGTTCTAAGAGGATTTTTTTGTATGTAAGTAAAAATTCAATTGCTAATTCCTATGCTTTAACATTTTTCAATATAAAATTTAGACTAAATATTTATGTACAAAATTTTGGATGGGTATTTTCCAGATTACAATCATTATATTCATATAATCAGGTAACAATATTAAATATACAACTTTTTCTATTCTGTTGAACATCTGGCAATACAAGAGTAACTGAAGTCCAGATTATTGAGAAAATTAGAGCTACCCTATACCATCATAGAAAACATTTCTTCCTGCAACTTCCATTTGAGAGACTAGGGGGAGAAGGGAGATTTTCAAAGGCACAAGTGACATTTATGCCTAACTCAACACAGTTAGGAGGAAGGAAATCAATGGAACTGAAGTTCAAAACTGCCATTCCTGTCTTTGAAAAAAATCTCTCTTTAAGATTTTACCTCCAAAGAACAGCACCTTCCCCTATGACACCTTAAAAATATTCTCCATTAAAATAGCTCCACATTTGACAGTGTCCACTATAAACTATTAGCCACGTGCCTCCCACAAAGGCACACATCCATAGTTTCCTTAGGCTAGACGTGAAAGGAAAACCCATCCTACAGAAAATAAATGTCTTGATTTTCTTTTTGAATTGCCGAGCACAGCCAGCAAAAGAAGCTTTATTTCTATGCATCTTTCTATCTAAAGAGATGGGCAGATTATGAGAAAAAGTGATATAAAACTTTACCAAAAAACTTACTGGATGGTGAGGTCGTAAATGAAAAGTATGAGGTGAGACTACAGCGACAGCAAAGAAACGAAGAAACACAAAGCTGCTCACTGCAGAATACTGTACATGAGGGTCATCTGCAGAGAAAAATCATGAAATGTAACTAACTAAGCTTAACAAGGAAGCAATGAAGACAGTCAAAATGAAACCTTGTGGAGACAGCATCAATAGAGAACACACAACTATTTTTGTATAGAATAGAATTAATGAGGTGCATGAAATGAAAAGGTGGCAATGATGAGAAGAAAATATTCTGTTATTGCTAATGCTGGTTTAGTTCCACCAGGGTTAGCAACACAACATAGCATTATGAACTAGTCTATTCAGAGCTGAGTTTAAAAGAAATCCAAATATGGTAAATTTAAGGTATGAAAATACAATTAAGACATCCAAACACAATCTTAACTCCACCCTGTAATAATATCATGAAACCATATTATTATTAGTACATACATTTTCTAGTCTCAAATTAGATAAAACCGATTTAAGAGACACTAATTTCTCCAATTTCCATTTTTTCATGTTACCACTGGGTGGCATCAAGGCTGTTTGGTGCCTTAACTATTTATTTCTTTACAGACCTGGCGACTGGGGTGGGGAGGGAGGAGGTGGGGTGGG
>JANRFK010004149.1:152063777-152073784 GCA_030068395.1 Apalone spinifera
GAGAGAGAGAGAGAGAGCAGGAGTAGAAATGAAGAGGCCCCACCCCTTCTGGGAGCCCAGAGCCACCCCTCCCCTATCTTGCCCAGGGGCATGGAAAGCCTGTTGGCTCACCTGTTTCTGTAACTTAACATGTTTGGATTTAACCTTAATGCTACATGTACAAATTCTGGAGATATTTACAACACCCAGTGATGTTTTTACTGTTTTATGCCTGATAGTATAGTGGGTCCATGGTCTTAGCTGAGAGCAGCTTGGTTTCACTGAGACTGGGAACAATGTGAGACAGTGACCATTTCCAAAGTACTATCTTAACTGAGAGCACCTTGTCTTCAGTGCATTTGACCATAGATGGAGATAGCAGTCATTTTGAAAGAGAGCAGTTCTCCATGGAATTCTCTGTAGAACATTTGTCAGCCTCTACTAAAGAAGCCACTTTCAATCATGAATAAAGACACAAAACCCTTCTTTGGAATAAATGGTCTTCACCCGCAGCAATGCATAAGATGCCACTGAATGTTAACTATATGGGACGCTCCAATAGTTTGTTTAATTCTAGTATTAAGAGCATTTGGACAAGTGATCTGACAGAGTTACATTTCTTAAAAGATAATTTTTTAAAATAAAGGATAATTGGTTTTGAATCAACTTAAGTTCTCAGAAAATTCATTCTGTACTCAAAGATTAAATGCTTTAATTTCAGGTAGGACACACTGAATTCTTCTTAAGTGACCATCTGTTTGAATTTCTCCATAAACTGCAAAACACTCAACTCTAGCTTAACTAGAGAACTATAGCTGGCACGAATGTTTGAGTAGCTAAGTTTACATAGAAGCAAAAGTAAATGTAACTTCAGATTTACAGATGATGTGCTTTTTAAAGCAGTTATTTGAACATTACCTGACTATTAAAATACTTTCAGTATTGCTTCTGTTTTTCTAGTAGATCTTGAATTTTTTTATTCACATATTACTACTGTCTTGCAACATTGAGCTCTAGTGCATCAAGAACTCAGAAAATGTAGGATTGGAACAGGGCTGGGCAAAATGCAGCCCATCAACCCACCGGATCCAGCCTTTGGACGTAATGGGAAGCCTCAGGCAGGCTCCCTGCCTGCAATGTTCCTCCCTTCCCACAAACTGCTCAAAAAAGCAGCTGCAGGGTTGTTTGTCTTTCAACAGCTGCCAGCCTGGGGGGTGGGGGGGGAGAGAGAAGAGAGGCTTCACACGCTGCTCCCACCTTCAGGACAATACCATTGGCTAGTTTCTGAACAATGGGAGCTGCCTGTGAAACACAGACATTGTAGGAAGTACTTCTTCCCCCTCCCCTCAGGCTCACAGCTATTCATAGACACACATGGCCCCTGTAGCCTGTGCAGGGGCAGGGCAGGCAAGGAGCCTTCCTTAGAATCGTGCTGGGCTGCTGGACAGGAGTCGCCCAGTTAAGTCTCCCAGCCAGAGCCTGCCTTTGGCATCCCAGACCCTCCTTCTCCTCAACCCTCTGCCTTCCCTCCACTCCTGCTCCCATACCTCACATAAACCAAACCCTATGTCCCCTCCCTGCACCCATATTCCCTCCCAGACCCTGCACCCCAATCCTCTGACCCAGGTCACAATCCCCTCCTGCCCCAACGCAAACCTCTGCACCCCAGTCTCCTATCTAGGACACAACCACCTCCTTCACCAAAACTTCCTCCCAGACCCCACATCCCCTCCTGCACTCCCAATCTCCATCCTAGACCTCACATCTCCTCTATTAATATCAAGAAGGAGCACAGCCATTGGCCACTTTCCAAATTCTTTGAGCAGCCCTCCATCAAAAATTATTGCTCACTCCTCAACATTAAGCCCACCCCCACTGCTGAGGCAGAACCTATGTACCTAGAACATGCCTGACAGATATGTTTGTCTCCTCTCTTCTTAAACAACTCCAATGAATTACATTACAAAAAATCCTTTGGTAACTATTGCAGTGTTTAACTAGCCTTATAATTAGAAAGTGTTTTCCTAATATCCAACCTAAAATCTCACTTGCAGCAAATTCAAAGCCCACTTTCCTATTTTTAGTGGACATGGAGAACAATTGACCACCATCCCTTTATAATAGCCCATAAAATATCTGAATACTTACTAGGTGTCTCCCCCATCCCTGCCTACCATCTTCTGTACTCAAGATTAACATGTCCAGTTTTCTCCTAAAACCTTTTATCACTTTTTCTGCTCGCCTTTGAACCCTTCCAATTTGTCCACATACTTCTAAAGCATTGACACAATACTCCAGTTTAGACTTCACTGCTGCCACGCAGAGATGCACAATGAACTCTTCTATCTTACATATTGCACTCCTGTCAATACATTAGCTTCCACACTCCCCAACTACATCACATTATTGACTGATATTCAATGTCTGACTCACCATAACCCCTAGATCCTTTTTAGCAGGTACTAATGCCTACCCAGTAAAACTCTTGAGGTTGTACAGTAGTTTTACTACAGTATGTCAGGTAGAGAACATTTTGTTACCAGGTTAACAAAATATACCATGCAGTCTAGAAGAAGCAAGAGCTTTTTATAAGACAACTAGAGAGAGTAAGTCGAAATTTTTTAAAAAGACTTTAATTTCTAAACAAGAGTTTTTGTTAAACACTTACTTGGAAATCTTTTGGCAGCTAGGCGTCTCAGAGAGTAAAACATATCACACATTAATGTAGGGCAACTTATACTTGACTGTACAATTGTACTGAATACTTTATCTACATAGTAACGGAGATTCTCCTAAAAGGATAAAAACAGATATTTTTTCAGAATGTTAATGGCTCTGCTAACTACAACACAGCACTTTTTTTATTCCTAAGGACAAACAATGGCATGGTACATACGATTTATTGTCCATTACTTAATATGGATGATCTCTTCAACTACCTAATTCTAGTAGAATACTAAGAGGTATATTGGTAACCCTCACTGAATTTCAGAATTAGAAGGCCAGTGGAAAGTACACTATTGGTTTCTTGCAATACAGGATAACACCATATACACAGCCTTTCAGCAATACAGTGGCATGCTAGCAAGATAGGTATCTCCCTAACATTCCTCATCATTTAATGCGTTGCTGATTCAACTGCCATCAGCAGATGTCTCCAGCTGGAATGGCTTAATCATAACACTGGTAAGTGAAGAATTCACTGAATGAAGCTTTAAACAAAGTTAACCATGAAAACAATGACTATATCAGTGTTTCTTAAACTGTGTTCTGTGGCACACCCGTGCGCCATGGAGAACAGAATTCAGAATGACTGCCCTTAAAGGGGCAAGTGACCTTTTTTTTTTTTTTTAACTCAATAACTTTCCCCCGAACCTTTTTTCTCCCCCCCCCCCAATCCGCCCACCCCTTCTCCCCCCCCGACCCTTTTTTTGGGGGGTGGGAGGGAGGGGAGCGTTCATCCAAAAAACCTTGGTGTCCCTCATTAAAAAAGATTATTGTTTGGTGTTCCTCGGTCTTAAAAAGTTTAAGAAATACTGGACTATATCATCTGCTGCATTAATAAGAATTCAGATGGGGAAGGTCAGTATTCAGTATGCATGCAAAACTTGAAAGATGAGTAATGTTTGAACTGGAGAGCTACCAACAAGGGTTGGTCTACTGATGCCACACACTTTAGCACCAGTAACACTGCAGGAACAAAGTACAAGGAAATTGTACCAATATTAAAAGCAAAGCATGTTCAAATTTTACCCATGATAAAATGAAAGTGATCTTTTATACAGCTGTATCAAATTTAGTTAAGAATTAGGAAATTCATTAGGATGGAAACAAAAAATTAATTAGGACATTTACCTTGTGAACTTCTACGTTATCACCTTCTTTTAATTTGATGGGATCAATTTCACAGGGTTTAGGGGACTCACAAATCTGAAACAATGTAAATTGAAATCTTTTGGTTAATTTTTTTAAGTGACAAAAAGCACTAAGATTAACTAGTTAACTATACTAATTTTTCAATATATTCTGGTATTAAAAGAAATCAGCTAAAAACAAGTCCTGAATCTGAAGGGCAAAATAGTAAATATTTTCTCCATGTTCCAGAAGGAATGGACAGTATGCAAAGAGCCTACCTTATCCTCATTTATCTACACAAGAGTCAGGCACTGTGCTCTTAAATCAAAGAAATACTCTGCCATGAAGAACCTCCCTGTGCCATGGCATGCATCAGCAGAAACACTGAGCCTGGTCAAAGTGTGGTGCAACAACTATTGTCCTTATTCTGTTCTTGCTGAAACTGCCTGGCAGAAAGTTTCCAGGAGCTTCTGTGGGGTCTGAAACAATTGCCTTGGACAAGCAACTTAGCTCATAATACTTGCTTATAGATTAAAATATATACTACAGAACCATAACCTGGTGCACATGCTACTGTAATATCTAAATATTTAATATATTCTTCATAAAAGAGAGCTGTAGGAACCAGAAAAGTACATATTTAAAAGGAGATGGTCTCATCATACTATTGTAAATATTTAGAGTAAGATTCTATACCTCATCTAGAACTGGCTTTAACGTAACTTTTAGGTAGTGCTTTCCCACTATTTTCATCATCTCATCTAGGCATCGAGTAGCTAAGGTGTTTCCTCTGAAGATTGTGTTAACTTCTCTGTAACAAAAAAGATTAAATAAATTTAAACTAACACACACAATACATCTAAGCATGACTACTATTTAATGCTACTACTACATAAATTCATGTTTAGACAGTTGCTGGAAAATATTTACTATATTTAAACCAGAAATTGCCCACTGAGATTAAACATCTGGTTTCCAAGAACATTGAGGGACAGAAAGAGAATTAACAACAACAACAACAACAACAGTCTCATTACTGTAGTCAAACTTAATATAAAAATCAAAATGTACCGTTATGGACAATCTAAATCAACAAACAAAGAAAATTGTGAGAAAAATGCAATTGGAGAAAAAGACATATTACTGAACAGTATGCTACTAAAATATAGACTAAATAATCTTCAGTCAAATATTGAATTTAAGGCTGTACTTTGGATGCAGCTATTGAATATAAATGCAAACAAGTTATATACTGAGCTGTAAAAGGTGTTTATAGTTTGAAAAATCCAACTTAATTTTAAATTACAATAAATCATTATGATGGAAAAACATGTGCACACTAAAAACTTTATATAAATTATCCCATGAGAATTACACTTTAAAAAGTATTAATGTTTTAAAAGAGAGATTTTTAAAATATACGTAGGCTTGCCAAGATTGATTTTAAATTATACTTGTCAGTAAATGTCAATTTCACCTGACACACTGAAATTAACAAAAAAATAAATCATTGGTAGCAAACAGCTCCCCAATCCTTACTGCACCTAGTGCCTGTAAAGGTTGGGGAGCTGTCAAGTAAGGTGTGGTTCTTTGACAGTTGAGCTGCAGACACAGGGCAGATTAGTAACACAAACTCTGGAAGCACAAGGTAGGGGAGAGGCTGCTGTCATGCTGGGCAGAAACAGAGCAGAGAATTCCAGCCAGGGCCATAAGAAGAATGGGCGGGAACCAGCATCAGGGTAGCCTCTCCCTCAGCTAGGAGCTCATTCTCCCGCCTCACTCACAGGAGTCAGAGAGCTGTCCCTGGGCTTGAAATGTTCAGCACTAGCCTGCAGCAGGGGCTATGTGTCAGCGATATAGCCCTGGCCAGAAGTCTCTGTTCTGTGGAACCAGGACCGCAGCTTCTTCTGCACTTTGCACCTCAGTGTATAGGGCCCACTAGCTATTAAGGGAGCCCTTTGTAGCCCTGATGTCAGTGGGGGAAAATCCCCTTACCCTAACATCCTTAGTTTTCAGCATCCGTAAAAGGAAGTTAAACATTATACATGGTTGAAATTATAAACAATACAATCCGAATTCTGCCAAACCTAAATATAAACCAGATTTTTCTCACCATAGGCAAAATGAAAGAAAATACACTTTTCAGAGGTGATCTGTATGGTAATGGAATCTATTCCTTTCCTAGCTCTACAGCACATAACAGCACCTCAGTGACAACTACTGTATTTTTCGGGGGCCTGCAGAAGAGCTATTTACTTTGTGTCCCATCCCAAAATATGGGGGCATTGGATTGACCGGTGCATATATGTAAATGCATACAAATAGGCCCAGTTGCTGGTCCTCATCCCCCTGTGTCCAACCCCATGCCACCAAAAGTGTGTGTTTTAAGCTTCCATGGTACAGCTTTCAAGATGCATAGCAGGGTGGGAATGCCAAGTGCATGGGATTTCCACACTTACACAGTAAAATAGAAACTGTGTTGCCTTTCTGCTCAGAGAAGACAGACTTGGGTATAAACAAACTTTTAAAGCAGAGTAATTGTAGACTAATGACCTACAAAATTTCCAGAAAATGGCCAAAATAATTTTTAGAAACAAAAACAAAATCAAACCCAATTGCTATTGAACACTATTCCAGTATGTCACATTTAGTTATATAACAACTCAAAGAAAATGCCACAGCCAAAGCAGCTCATCTAAAAGAGGGCTATGGGAATTCTGATCCGCAGCTAGAAGGGTATTATCAAATGCTGTTACAATAAAATATTCAATGTCATGTGACTACATGTAGTCACAGTAAGAAACATATGAGAAAACAAAATGAGTGACCATTTATCAAAAAATTCATCATAAAATGGTTCAAAACTCTCAAATTAAAATACCCCGTCTTATCATGAAATTAGGGAAAGACTAAACATACTGAGTGTCCTTCAAGTCTAGTTCAGCCACTGCAGTGACAAATGGTACTATCTTCTGGTGGTGCAACAATAGTCTTACAAGAGGTAAAACAGAATCATATTTATCTCGACACACTTCACCCAGAACGTAGGCAGCAGAAGCAGAGATTGGCTGTAACAAAAATAAAGGTGAAACCAAGATGAAAATACCATTTGAACACAACCTGGAAAAAGTTAGCTCTTTCAACAAGACAACAGACACCAATAATTTCTTAAGAAACTTAGCAACAGGGCAATTACAAGTCTACAAAGGAAATCTTACTGAAAATAGATACTATCTGCTCAGATTGTGTTAAGTACTTTCAAACACATTGACACCAAATAACTATTAACATTGTACATTTATTCAATATTGTAGTATTTCTAAAAGGTTAGATTGTGAGTTTGCCATAAGCCTGGAATAAGTGGCAGCAGGTGGTTGTGGTGCCCCAGGGTCATATCAGGTACTTTAAAATAAACCAGCACTCATCACTGTAGCATCTGAAAATTTCAATTATTAATAGATCCTATCCTTGAAACACCACTATAAGACAAAAAATTGATTTTGTCCAGGATCACAAAGGAAATCTGTGGCTGAGCAACAAATTGAATCCAGGCCCTCAAATCAAATCCAGGGCTTTTAATCTAGACCATCTGTCCTAGCCAGTACTTAAGATTCCAAATCTGGTCTCTGTTTCCTTCCTTGCTCCACAGAGAAAATAACCAAAGCCTTGTAGCTGTTACAGATTACTTCACCCTCCATCCAGCTTCATTGTACTGGCCAGGGCTAAGGGTAGGGACACATGGGGAGTCATGGTTCTGCACAAGAGGTGCAGGATCAATGCCTCCACAGACAGTTTACACCATCATGGCACAGGCAGATTATGGAAAGGAACAGTTATATGCCTCCTTACTTCCATAAAGCAGCACTTACAGAAGGTTATAACCTGGCCTTAAATCGGTTGTTTGTTTCTTCTAAAATAAAAAGAAGTACCTGAACATCTGGTGATTTTAGCAGCAAATTTCTTAAAGAAGTATAGTACTCAGATGGAAGTACATAGTCTTCAGTATAACAAACATTTAGTCTAAGTGATCCCAGATCATCATTTTTAGAAGATTTGTTTCCATTTTCTCTTGGCTGTAGTAAGTACCTGAAGAAGAAGAAGAAGAAGAAGAAAGGCATCTGTAAAATACTATGTTAAAAGTTACCGTTTAAGTAGCTAAATAAATATTGCAGTATGGTAAAATGACAATGAAATTTTCCAGTGCATATTAACTCATCAGTCAGAATTTGGTTCTGCTGTCAATAGTTTTAACAAAGTTAAGATAAAGACCAGTCAGTTTAACTTCTGTGCCAGGAAAGATAATGGAGCAAGTAATTAAGGAAATCATCTGCAAACACTTGGAAGATAATAAAGTGATAGGGAACAGCCAGCATGGATTTGTAAAGGACAAATCACGTCAAACCAATCTGATAGCTTTCTTTGATAGGACAACAAGTCTTGTGGATAGGGGAGAGGCGGTGGATGTGGTATACCTAGACTTTAGTAGGGCACTTGATACGATCTCGCATGATATTCTTATCAATAAACTAGGAAAATACAACTTAAATGGGGCTACTATAAGGTGGGTGCATAACTGGCTGGATAACCGTTCTCAGAGAGTAGTTATTAACGGTTCACAATTCTGGAAAGGTATAACAAGTGGGATTCTGCAAGGGTCTGTTTTGGAGCCGGTTCTGTTCAATATCTTCATCAATGATTTAGATATCGGCATAGAGAGTACGCTTATTAAGTTTGCAGATGATACCAAGCTGGGAGGGGTTGCAAGTGCTTTGGAGGACAGGGTCATAATTCAAAATGATCTGGACAAATTAGAGAAACGGTCTGAGGTAAACAGGATGAAGTTTAATAAGGAAAAATGCAAATTGCTCCACTTAGGAAGGAACAATCAGTTTCACACATACAGAATGGGAAGCTACTGTCTGGGAAGGAGTACAGCAGAAAGGGATCTAGGGGTTATAGTGGACCACAAGCTAAATATGAGTCAACACTGTTGCAAAAAAAGCCAACATGATTCTAGGATGCATTAACAGGTGTGTTGTGAGCAAGACACGAGAAGTCATTCTTCTGCTCTACTCTGTGCTGGTTAGGCCTCAGTTGGAGTAGTGTGTCCAGTTCTGAGCACCACATTTCAAGAAAGATGTGGAGAAATTGGAGAAGGTCCAGAGAAGAGCAACAAGAATGATTATAGGTCTAGAGACTGAAAGAACTGGACTTGTTTAGTTTGGAAAAGAGAAGATTGAAAGGGGACATGATAGTGGTTTTCAGGTATCGAAAAGAGTGTCACAAGGAAGAGGGAGAAAACTTGTTCTTTCTGGCCTCTGAGGAGACAGCAAGAAGCATTGGGCTTAAACTGCAGCAAGGGAGGTTTAGGTTGGACATTAGGAAAAAATTCTTAACTGTCGGGGGGTTAAACACTGGAATAAATTGCCTAGGAAGGTTGTGGAATCTTCATCTCTGGAGATATTTAAGGGTAGGTTAGATAAATATCTATCGGGGTGGTCTTGATAGTACTGGGTCCTACAAGGAGGGCAGGGGACTGGACTAGATGACCTCTCGAGGTCCCTTCCAGTACTAGTATTCTTTGATTTCAGAACTAGATATGGCTGATTAAAGTTTTTTTTTTTTTTTAAATAAACAAATCTTTAAATGAAAGTAGGAGCATTCAGTAGACCATCAGGACATAACACCAGGTGTATATTTTCTAAGGTCTTTTCCACAGATGAGAATTGTGTGGAGTGATAGCCTTTCTGGGGATGGATGAAGAGAGCAAGGTTCGTTAAAAATGTGGATACTGGTTTATTCAGTATTTTAAAAAATGGTTCTCTCATTTTTAATATGGGTTAAAAGAATAGCAGCATTTATATGCAAAAATTACAGATAATCTAGAATGAAATAAAAATAGAATAAAAAGTGAAAGTTGTGAAGAAAAATATTGAGTAGAGAACACATTACCAGGCAAAAACTAGGATAACATTTATTCTGGAAGTACACAATAGCAGCTATGGGAAAAAAATGCATCTTATAATTATCAACTATATATTTGAGAGTTTGTTCGTGAGCAAGTGAGCCAACTGGTCTATATGCTAAGACCACCAGATTTGGTATGCAGCTTCCTTTTATTTAAAACAAGTTAAGAGTTTGGTTATGCAGGGGCGGGAGGGGGCTTATTTCTC
>JANRFK010004149.1:152086690-152098557 GCA_030068395.1 Apalone spinifera
AATTAATGGGTAGCAAGTTTAAAACTAATAGAAGAAAGTTCTTCTTCACACAGCGTGTAATCAACCGGTGGAACTCCTTGCCAGAGGAGGCTGTGAAGGCTAGGACTATAACAGAGTTTAAAGAGAAGCTAAATAATTTCATAGAGGTTAGGTCCATCAAAGGCTATTAGCCAGGGGATAAAATGGTGTCCCTGGCCTCTGTTTGTCAGAGGCTGGAGAGGGATGGCAGGAGACAAATCACTTGATCACTGTCTTCGGTCCACCCTCTCTGAGGCACCTGGTGCTGGCCACTGTCGGCAGACAGGCTACTGGGCTAGATGGACCTTTGGTCTGACCCAGTACGTCTGTTCTTATGTTCTTAATCCTTATCGGTTAGTCAACTCATCTATAGTCCCAAGCGTGGAGCCGGCAGACAGTGCAGTCTGACCCCACTCCTGAGGAGCGCGTGGCCACTCCATGCTGCGGACTCTGTATCAGAGTCAGCAGCAAAGGATGCCAAGCAGGAGCTGGTCCGCAAGGGAAGCCAGTTTAAAAACCAGGGGAGGTGCTGAGCTCCTAGACGCACCATAAGCCAGAACTGAGCTGGGCTGCCTGTCCACCTGGCTCCTAATGCACTTTAACTGCAGAGCCGCTGTGGGGGTAGATCCTGAACCTGGCGTGAGCCAGGTCAGAGCCAGGCTGCTGGCCAGCCTGCTAAAAAATTTACTAGCAAGGGGAAGAGGGGAATGCATGTAATCTATAGCATTAACCGATAAGCTTTTGCTTATCGGTTAACCGACTACACGATTACATCCCTAATGTGTAGACACTCCCTACTTCGAAATAAGCTACACAACTGACATAGCTCAATTTGCATAGCTTATTTCGAGTTAAGACCTGCAGTGTAGCCACACACACCCCAGTGTACAGAGCTATTTTACAGAAAACACAGCATTCTCTATAAGACTATTACGTTTTTAATCACTCTGTGACTACCATGTATTTTGGGTCAATGTACAAAGAGGGAAGGGCTTAATGAGTTGCAAGAAAGACAGTTAAAACTTCCAGATTGAGAGAGTTTAAACTGGAGCACCCCCACAGCACTGTCTACACAGACAGTGCTCTCTGATCTAAAACTCTGTTTGACAAGAAGAGGTTGCCATCGGTAATGCTGCTTTAAGGAAGGATGTACAGCAAAACTGATGGTGTTCAGCGAGTGGATACAACATGCACATGAGTTCCAAAGAGTCATTTGGTATATTTCTGGAGAATTAATTACGTTGTATCAGACCTAGAAGATATCTACCACAGCTTGTTCAGCCTTATTATGGGGGAGGTAATCTTTTAATGCTTTCTGAAGTTGTATACCTTCAGATCTGAGGTGATACTAGCCTCTAAATATTCCAGAATTAATGAACTGGCTTGCATTCTCCTCCCCTCACCCCCAACACAGTCCACACAAACAAAACTTAAGCCAAACTTTAGCCTACTCCAAGTTTGATGAGCCTTGCCTCTAGGAAGGGATCAGTTTCTGTTCAGGAACATCCCTTTTTCCTCAGTTATATCTAGTCCGACAGGGTATTCAAGGTCATACAGCAAATCGATGGGGAAAAAACCTCATCTCCCTCCCTTTCCGCCCCCCCCCCCGCAAAAAAAACCCCAACCCTCTGGTTGCTTGGCTCCCAGTACAATACCTTACCCACCCAACTAAACTCAGTAGCCTTAATTTGATAACCATAATTAACAAACGGAAACTAGCCTATCATTTACCAATCCTAAATGCAGGAAAGGAGATCAAATCAACTACCAAAGCTGAGGGATGGCTGTAAAATTTCACTATGCTTATACCTTTGGTCTGCTTTTGCAACCCTACTTAGTGATCTAAATTAAACAACTCAGAGTATGAAAACGAAGGTTTGTATTTTGATGGTAAATATTTTTGCTTTTACTTCTCAGATGAAACAACTCCCACACTAGAGATGTTAAGATGCAGTTAACTGGCTAATCAAGTAGTTGATAGAATTTTTATCGACTATTTAATAAGTCGATAAGGGAAGGCAGCCCAACTCAGTCCCAGCTTGTACCAGGTGCAGGACCTACCCCTTCTGCGGCTCTGCATTTTAGATCTAGTAAGAGCCAGGCTGCGGGGGTTCCCAGCGAACAGGGGCTGCTGCTGGAGCAACTCCTGTCTGCGGCCAGTTTGGGCCACTGTGGCCAGTGGCTGCTCTACAGCGAGCCTGGGCCTGCTGCGGGCAGAGGTTGCTTCACGGCAGCCTCCCTTGTCCTCTCTCCCGCTGCCCCGCGCTGCAGCCCCCCAGCACCAGCTCCTGCTCCCCTCCCTCGCTGCCTCTGATATAGAGGCAGCAAGTGAAGAGGAAATGCAAGTAGTCAACTCTATTAGCCAATAAGCCTAGGCTTATCCGTTAGTCAACTAGCTGAGTATTCACTTACATCCCTATCCCACACAACCTCAAATCTAGCTTGATTGTTTTTAGTCTTAACCACAAGGTCTTAACATTTAAACATTTACGTTAGGGATGCTTGGAAGGCTCACACATCTTGAGGAGCACATGGATGGAAAAACAAGAGACCTAGCTCATATCCGTTTAACTCAAGAGGGCACAGGCACTTTTTTCATTAATGTGAGTAGGATTACACAACACTATGGTAGAAATGGCTATTCTCTTTCTACATTATTTATAATTGGTTGCTGACACTGACTGAGCTATACTAGTGGGAAATTAGGAAATTTCCTGCCCACCCATCCCTCCTGCATGCAAAGTCCTTGAGTTGCTAGTTCTGGAGGAGTGTTGATGCTAGACACTTCACTGATTTTGATGTAAATAGTAAACAGGGTCCTTGGGACAGAAGAAGAGGGCAAACTGTCTTCTCAAAAGCTTCAGAGGGGTAGCCGAGTTAGTCTGTAACAGGAAAAACTTAAACAATAAATAGACTAGTAGCACCTTAAAGACTAACAAAACATAAAGATGGTGGTATGAGCTTTTGTGAGCAAAACCCATTTCTTCAGATGACAGGAGTGTTAGAAGTTCAGATCCAAGAATAAATAAAGGAAGGGGGAGGAAAAAAACGTCTTTTTGTTATTTAAGTTTTTCTTGTCTTCTCAAAGATAGGATAAACTGACACCTCTTCCCAGGTGTTAAAAGTTGACTGTTTCACCCATCCAGTGGCCATTCTTTGGCAATGAAGGGGAGAAAGAACTCATCAACCTGCATTTTAGCAAACAACAGTCAGGAACATCTTTCACAGCGAGATTCCATGTCTGTGTCTACACAATGTTCCTGGAGTCAGAGAAGTTGGACCAGAACTGAGGCTATTCATAGGCACTCAGGTTGTGACCTACAAACTCTCTGGCTATCTGAGCAGCCCAAGTTTTAAATGACAACAGCAAAATACTGTAAAGCACCCAAAGTTGGAGGGCAAGTGGTGATTACTCCTCACCAGTCTGAATTGCATGGCAGAACATTACAACTTATTTCCGCCTTGATATTTAAATTTCTAAATGTTCTGAAAGCATGAAATTCTAGGATTGCTCTTACTCACTCATCCATTATTCCCACCATCAATTTGGTTCCAGGAAGAGTAAACAAGGATTAGCTGTTTGTGAAAACGCTGTGAACAGCAAAGATTTTTTTGAAAACTTTTTGCAACAGAATTCCCAATAAAAGTACATTTAAACGTTTGCTCTTTAAGGCAGAATTGTCTAAGTCACCGAACATTAAGGCAGACATACTAATTGAGACTCAGTATCCAGGACCAGTCCTTGGAACTTAAAGCCCATTTCTTTCCCAAACTCTAAATTTGTGAATTTTAAAAGGTTAATTCACCTTTCACTTTAGAATATTTTGAGCCCACTTCACTATAAAGGCAACAATTATTCAAAACATTAAAATGAAAATTACAGTGGAAAAGCACATCATTCCTCTTCTTCATTTATAAGAAATTTGTAGTTACTTCATAAAATTAAGGGACAAGGTTTCCTATTACATGCTAACTAGAATAATTTCTATGGACAGGAGTGAGGCTTCCCATTGCTTTTTTTGGTCATCTGTTTATTATGGTCTCAAACATCATATGTTCTACAAGTTTGGGAAACTGGAAATAAAAATGCATTTATTATTTTAAGACTGCCAGCAGGTTTGACAGAGCATTAACAAATGTGTCAAATTTTCAAAGTACTTGCCCCCTTTCCAGAATCTCAGATGAAAGCAAAAAAATACTGACGTAACACTAGAATGTTTAACGCACTAGTTTTTACCACATGTTGGCCACTGGATAACTGCAGCAACCACGAGAGAACCCCCAATTTCCTTTTAGATCATTTCTCTCTCAAAGAGATCTGAGAAGAAGGTGCAGTGCCTACCCACTTCCTATTGACAATTGCACTCTGCAACAGTAACTTTCTAAAGCAATTTTTCCTTACAAAAAGTCAAAATAAATAAATACACTTTTAAATGTGAACAGATTATGTACTGTTAAAGTGTGCAAATATACAAATCAAATGTAAAAACTGCCTGTGCAAAGTTAAGATTGTAAATAAAGTACAAAATGTTAAGACATTCCAAACATTCAGCTTTTGCTTTTTGCTGAATCCACATGGGAAAAGATATCCTACTTCTCCCTCATATGCAGATGTTCCTATTCCAAGAAGGGGTACTAAAAAGGGGGCAGCAAGACATTACTGATCAGACTTCCTGCTACTATGTTTAACTTATACCTAGACTCTTTTAACCTAAAAGGAAACCACTGATACATTCCCAGTCTGACTTGCTTACTTTTGGGACAAAAAATAATGGAGCAAAATTAGTGACAATAGTGCAATAGGAGAGTCAGATTCCTTTTCTTGTGCCTCAACTAAATTCAGATTGTATAGTTGCACTTCTTTTGTTCTTTATTATTTATAAACCACAATCTCTTTCAAGGCATTTCAGATAGTCTCATCGCCCCTCAGGGTTTTTGCCTTACCCCTTGTTTCTAGGGCTTCACTGTCCTCCCTGCTGATGCTTTCCCTCCATCCCTGATCTTGCTATCAGCAAGGCCTTTCACCTGACTAGTGTGGAGATTACCCCTTCCACATGCTTCCCCAATTCTTGGTCTCTCCACCTGGTCTCCTGCATGAAAGACAGGCAGCCTCATATGCAATTTCATAGAGGGCATAAAACTAGGAAAAAGAATGTGACAAACTACAGTTCCCAGTTTTTAAAGGCTTACTGATAATCCTGCAAATCCATGGATATCTACTTTATACTTGAGGGTATCTGCATGTGTGGATGAAGATCTCTGTGGCTCTTTTTGGGAATACAGATGCAGATACAATTCTGTATCCACACAGGGATCTACTCATATGCCCCACATCTAGGGCCTACTTTTAAATGGCATGCATAACAGCATGGCAAAATATACAAAAAAGTGACTGCAAAAATACAGTACCCTGCTTTCCACAATTTTATTTAGTAGTTTAGAATTATAAATTTGTGGATTCACAGGATATCACAGCTCCTTTATGCAGACTGAAGGAAACAAGAGCATCAATAATGAATTGAATCAGGTGACAATATCCAAAAGCACTTCAAATCCTAAAAAGCATATTTGAAATCTGAAAAAACAAGAATATTCAAAGTGTCAGGATTCTATCCTTTAGGACTTCCACATCCAGACACTAATTGACATAATAATAAAGAGCCAATTAAGCCATAAGTCTAGCTTTCTTAATTCAGAGACAAGTGAAGTGTTCATGCCAAAAGCAGACACAGATAAAACCTTAGTACTATTTACTCTCAGCCACTCAAAAGATTATATGGCAAGATCTAACAATGGACAGAAGGAAAGGACTGTTCTTCCTCTGGCAATACTGATAGATTGAAATGAGTAAGTAGGCTTAGGCTCCCTGTTTCCTTGAAACTCACTATTGATAGATGGACAAAAGAGTAAGCATCGCAAAAGCACATGGACATAAATCTACTTCCTGAAAGCACTTTAAAGGAGACTGAACCTGTAACGCCACCAAACTTGGCCCCCAGAAAAAAACAGAAAGTCTCACAGTCTTTTATACCTCCAAAAGACAAAAGGAAAGTAAGGTAAATTACAAATTTGCTATTTTAATAAAAACATTTCATTAGGATCTTTTGGTTTTAAGGTAAATCCTCAACACCAAGCAATCCTCATTTAAATGAGAACCAAAATACATGATTTTGTGCACATCTTTACCTGCAGAAAGCCAGATTATAGCTGACTATATTGCTTTTTGAAGATAAATTTATAAGTAGTGCTGGGGAGAAAATAAACTGGGAAACAATCAATAGATGCATACTTAATGTTGATCCCTTGTAACAGAAACACCTTTAAACTATGCATTTATATTCTCCTTTGATTATATGTTTTCTAAATTATTTAGTGCTATTATAAGTAGAGCTACTAGTGACAGCTAAAGTTAATACTTCCCCTTATAGACCCATTTTTCAATTGCTTATAACTTTGCCAATCTGTTTGGGCAGACATCTTTCGTGTTTGCTCTCTGCCTCAGGCAGAGTTTTCTTCACTAAATGTTTCAGTGAAAACTGTTAAGCCAGGGGTTCTCAAACTGTGTGATACCACGATCCCCCTCTAAGTTGCTCGTGATCACCCCTCTAAGTTGCTCACGACCCCCCAGAGGGGTCGGGACCCACTGTTTGAGAAACGCTGTGTTAAGCAATTCTGGAGAATACATTTTGCAAAGCTATTTTTATTTATATTAACATTTATTATAAAAACATGCCATCATGCTTCAGACCAGAAACATAAGTTTAGCATGTAGACATTTCTGGTGACAAAGGTATCTTTTGCAGTCACAACAATCTATCCAAATGTGGAAGCCGTCTCTGAAAATGGCAATTTGCATATTCTCTGTTTTTGGAGACCTACTGCTAAACTTCAGAATATGCCAACTCTCCTGAGCATGCTCTAAATGACAGAATTACACATCTACATGGGGAGATGAAACAGTAGTCATTGCTATTTCTCCTTTCATGTCAAGGAAACAAGCCAGGAAGCCATCATAAATTCTAGTCCCTCTGTTCTTATACCAGAGTTAGTTCTGTGCACTTCCCAGCTATTATTAAGCTAAGTCTTAAACCCTTAAGTTATTGATTTCTACACTGAAAATGCCTCACCAACATCACTGTAGTGCTTTGGTCTATACTACCTAGACCACTAGGAGTTCTCCCATCAGCACAGATTATCCTTCACCTCTCAGATACGTAGGTAGGTCAACAGCAAACTTCATTAACATAGCACTGTCTACACCAGAGGACAGGTTAACATAGCTACTTCCCTCAAATGACATGGTTTTTCCATACTACAGAGAGATGTAGCTATACCTAGTGTAGGCCAGGGATGCAAGAGAGTAATTGTTTAAATGGGCAGCTAATAACCAAGAGCTCAGCAGTTACCCAAACGATTAACGCACAGTGGAGCTGACTGCCAGCCTGTGCTGCTGTCTCTGTATCAGAGATAGCAGCTGGCTCCCCGGAAGCAGGGCAGCTGGTGAGAGAAGCTGCTCCTGGGCAGCCGGCTCCTTGGGAATGGTGCCAGCAGCTGGGGAGCCATGTAATCATGGAACCACTAAAATTTTCAGCAACTATACCGTTACAATAACAACTGTTTCTTAACGTGCCTAGTGCAGGCCAGCCCATATGAGGAACGCAGATATTCTTTATTCTAATGAATGCTATTCAGAGTTATTTCTAACAGAGCTCAAGCATGGTCCATCCTACCCACACTGCCTTTCAGAATGTGTGCACCAAATTTAGGTCTCTGCTCTGTTGCCTAACTAAACACTGGACCACATTGCTCTTCAGAATAAGACAAAGCCAGACAAAGATTTTTAACACTCTTGGTACTTAACTAGCTTTTTAAACTACTTGCAAAAAGTAGCACCTAGTGGAACTTGTGGTGGGTCCACACAGAGACCAATAGTTCTCTACTCCTAGTTACTCCATTAGCTCATGTGGTAGAAGCATATACTATGTATTTAATGGTGCTAGGTTCCACACTTGCTAGTGACACATGCAAGGGTTAATGTGGTTCCACATGAAGGAGTTGTTTTTTTTCTTTCAGTTTGCTTTTTTTAATCCAGCAGATTACACAGAAAAATGTGTCATGAAAACATTAAAGTTTTGTGAAGTTAAGCAATCATAAGCCAGGAAAGTCCAAAATTATGCTTACATGCGTAGCCTTAATTCAGCCTAGTCACATATATCCAAACACCACAGTAAGGATGTTAAAATTAGATTGATTAACTAATCAAATAGTCGATGGAATTTCCATTGACTACTCAATTAGTTGATAAGGATGCTTCCGCTTTGAAATGTAGCAAGAGCCTGCTGGGCTGTTGCAACATTTCAAAGGCGGAAGTGCCATGCAGAGTTCGCCTTTTCAATGTACAAGAGCCCCAGCAGCAGCTCTTATGCATTTTAAAGACTGAAACATTTCATGGAGCCTGGGGCCAGTCACCCAGTCTCCCCAGCCGGCGCTTCTGCTTTGAAATGAACAAGAGCCCTAGCGGGGACTCTTGTACATTGCCGTTGCACCCCTGCCCCCTCTCACCAAGATGGAGGGGAAACAGCTTTTAAACCACTTCCCCCCAGAACCCTCTCCCCCTTACTGCCTCTTTCTGACAGAGGAAGCGGGGGAGGAGGGGAGGGCGGGAGGGAGCAGTCAGTAAGTCACTTCCATCCCTACAACACAGTCTTTAGTTACATGATCGCATATCATTTCTGATTTCGCATAGCATGCACAGTGAATGAAGCAGAGGGTTGCAAGTAGGGAAAGGAGGTTCTCTTGTGTTTAAAGGACTAGACTGAACCAAGGTAGCCAAGTTCTATCCTTGGCTCTACAGAAATCTACTATAATGCTGTGCAAGTGCATCCTTTATTATGTATGCGCTAAGGAGCCAGATTAACGCAACCCTAAAACTGGCCTTTTCAACTTGGGCCCCTGACACTGCAATATAAACATTCTTTGAATATTATATACAAAACATTATAAATTAAAGGCTCCAAGAGAAAGCAGGATCTAGCAATTATGGCACTGGACCAGTTGCCAGATGACTTGGATTCTATTTATCTTCACCACTGAGTTGCTGCATGACATTAGACAACCCACTTCTTTTTATGCCAGTTTCCCCTGATGGAAATTATGTTTACCTACACCTGCCTTTGTAAAGCACTGAGATATGCAAATGAAAAGCACTCATCCAAGAGATATCAAGATATATTCTGTTTTAAGATCAGGTTACATCTTAGTGACAAACTGAAGCATCTATACCCTTATCCAACTGGTTGATCAGGTCACAGTCATTTAAAAAAATTCAATAAATGTACAAGGTAATACAATTCACACTACCCCTGCTACTTTATTTAAATCTGAAGTTTGCTGTCAATCTCTCCTGCATTTTCATCACACTGCTCCAGTCCATCTGGCATGGCTATGTATTAACAACAGCATCGTCAATTAAATTTTCATATAATTTTTTTCATTTTGATTTTTGAAATATGTATAGTGTACTTAATATTCCAATTTCCCCCCCCCCCATTTTTTTGGGAGAGCCAAGAGACGGAGGAAGAAGAACAACTAAGCTGTAACAGTAGCTATTAGGGATCTGAATGTGTATCCATATACACCAGTAGTCACCAGCCAGTAGATTGGGATCTCCTGGTAGATCTTGGAGCCTCTGACAGGTGATCCTGACTGGTTTGGCCAAGAGGCTCTCAAGTGCCAGCACTTCAGCTGCCCCTCCTTGCACTGCTGCAAACTTCCTGCCCTTTGCGTTCGAGCTGTTTCTCCCCGAGAGCCTCCTGCTCATGATACAGAGCAGGGAAGGGGGTGCCCCCTCTCCCACCCTGTATTCAATCTCCATAGAACAGAGGGGGGTGGGGGAGACAGCAGGGGGAGCAGGCAGGAGCCAGCTTGAAAGCTGGCCCCCCATGTGTACCAGCTTCCACTGACTGAGTGTCCCCTCCACTCCCACCTGTGCCTCTCAAAGGTGGGGGGGGGGGAGTTGGTGGGAGCCAGCTTAAAAGCCAGCTCCCTGTGAGGACTAACTTCCACATCTTCCCCCCCCACACACACACACGAGTTACTCATTTCAAAGTAATTTCAGTGGTTAGTTACAAACATGCTAGGCTAGGAGAAAGTCATTTTAAAATTAAACAAATGTAGAGCCTCACAAATAAGTGAAGGTACATCCACACAGTCTCCAAATGCCTAAGCAACTGACTAGAACTTGAGTTACAAGGTTAAAAATAGCCATGTAGCTGTCTGAGCACCATGAATCTCCTCTCTTACTCTATTTCAGAGCTGAGGATCCAGCCCAAGTTTGAATATCTACACTGCCATTCTTTGTTCCACAAGCCCTAGTAAGATGACCCAGTCTGAGACTTGCGGTGGCATGGATTTTGTTTTCTGCTATGTAGTTGTACTTAAAGTCAACCAAATGTATTGGGTTAAGTAGAGAAGGGATATTTTGAAATGTTCCCACCAATGCAATCAGTTCAGCTCTGTCAATGGTGTCAATGTTTAAAGTCCTAGCTGCTGGTTACCATTGTCACTTTTAGTCTTGTCAATCAGACCAGCTTTGAGCAAGATTAGAAGACATTCCTTAGGCACCAGCACCCAGCTTACATTAGGGATCCTAACGTGGGTGACATTCATACACCTTTTTAAAAAAATCTGAAAAATGTTTGTGAAATCTCCCCAGTGTACATATGGCCCATAAAACTAGGCAAATTCCAACACAACAACTTTTATCAGTAAAAAAAAATCAAGCTCCTTTTAGTGATTCATAAATTTTCTTACTGTACTACTAGTTGCTGGCACACAGATCCATTATCTGTTATCAGTTCATTCAATTTTAATTCAAGGTGAACTTTTCCCTGCAAAAAATAAAAATACCACATGTAAATATTTGAGAGACAGTTTATTTCTCAAGTAGTAATAGCACATAGGAAGTAACTTGCACATGTTTTCAAAATAATTTATCCCTCTATGTAAGACAGATATAGAACTTACTTAAAAAAAAAAATCACATTAGACATGTTAGGAGAAAATGAAGGTAATCGATGGCATACTAATGCTAAGTGGAATATTTTTTGATAAAGAGCTCACTCCTGCTCCCACTGACTTTAATTCAACCCATTATCAATCTTGCTAGAGGTAACTAGTAATTTAAGGGCCATCCTGCTCTCACTAAGCTAGCAAAAATGAGATAAGCAAACCCTGATATGCAATACCTGACCAAACACTTTAACAAACAGCAATATGGGACTCTAGAACCTTCACTGTTGCCCGTTCTAACCAGGCTTAGGCAAATGAGAAGCTGCCAGAAACATTTATGAGTGAAAACCGAGAAATTGATTAATACGGTTTATTACACACACAGCATTAGCAACATGCTAAGTGCTTTCCAGACTGAGGAAAACCATAAGGCACACCATCAGGGGCTCTTCTAACTGCACATTAAACTAACATGATATATGCCATCAAGTGCCAGCAATGCCCTCTGCCATGTATATTGGCCAAACCAGACAGACAGTCTCGGCACCAAAGGATAAATGGACACAAATCAGACATCAGGAAAGGTAACATACAAGCCTATAGCGGAACACTTTAACCTCTCTGGACATTGAGTAATGAATTTGAAAATAATCACTCTTCTACAAAAAGATTTCAAAATCTGATTACTAAGGGAAACAGCTGAACTGGAATTCATTTGCAAATTCAACACAATCAACATAGGACTGAATAAGGATCTTAACTGGTTAATGCATTATAAAACAACTATTCGATTAATCAATAGGGCTCCTCCACCTTTGAAGTGTAGCAATAGCCCTATA
>JANRFK010004149.1:152112601-152122757 GCA_030068395.1 Apalone spinifera
AACAATCAGTTTCACACATACAGAATAGGAAGTGATTGTCTAGGAAGGAGTACTATTGAAAAGGATTTTAGAGGTCATAGTAGATGACAAGTTAAACATGAGTCAGCAGTGCGATGCTGTTGCAAAAAAACCAAGTATGATTTTGGGATGCATTAACAGGAGTATTGTGACGAGACATGAGAAGTCATTCTTCCGCTCTACTCTGCACTAATTAGCCCTCAGTTAGAGTATTGTGTCCAGTTCCGGTATCACATTTCAAGAAAGATGTGGAGAAATTGGAGAAGGTCCGGAGAAGAGCAACATGACCTGTTAGGGAAGACTGAAAGAACTGGGCTTGTTTAGTTTAGAAAAGAGAAGACTGAGAGGGGACATGGTAGTGGTTTCCAAGTATCTAAAAGGGTGTCACAAGGAGGAGGGAGGAAAAATTGTTCTCCTTGGCTCTGAGGATAGGAAAAGAAGCAATAGGCTTAAATTTAGTTTAGGTTAGACATCAGGAAAAACTTCTTACCTGTCAGGGTGATTAAACACTGGAATAAATTGATTAAGGGGTTGTGGAGTCTTTATCACTGGAGACATTTTAGAGCAGGTTAGACAAACACCTATCAGGGATGATCTAGACAAATCTTGGTCCTGCCATGAGGGCAGGAGACTGGACTCAATGACCTCTCAAGGGCCCCTCCAGTTCTAGTATTCTGTGATTCTGTGATATGAAAAGATGCAGCAGCAGAAATCCCATTAAAGTCTCTGAGTACAATGTTTCATTTGTGCTATCAGTAATCATTATGTCAATTATGAATAATATTAAGTTTTACATTTTCGGTTGTGCAAATGGGCATTCTTATACAGCTCTTTGTTGACCACTTGTTCTGAATTTTTATGTAGTTTGGCTGTTTAGTTTGAAAAAGTTGCTGACCCCTGCTCTATTGTACATTGTTCCTGGTATAGTGGATTCCAGTAGTGTTGATGAGCTTAGCTGTTAATCACTGTCTGGTTACTCCACTGTTGTACCTGAAACGCTGGTTGTGGGTGTTGCCAACCTCACAACATATTTCATTAACACACACAGCAACACTTAATAACGTCTCACAAAATGATAGCACATACAATCTATCTGGATATTAATGTTCAACAGATCAAGACTTTTTTGAAAAAAGACTTTGTATGGTGCAGGATATTGCTTTGGGGTACAGAGTGTCACAAATGGTAAGTCTAAAACTTGTGTCTGGCAACCTTATTTTTTTAATCTGTTTACAATTGCTTCATTGCTTATTTACAGGTGAAGCCAAAAATTTAGTGCCATATGCTGGACCCAACAAAATGAGAGACTGTTTCTGTACCATAAACTTGGACCAAGAAGAAGTTTTTCGTACACTGGTGGTTGAAAAATCTTTAAGGTACATTTGCATATTTAGATATACGTTTCAGTGAAATTACTTCAGAACTCTGCAAGTTGGGTATATTGTGGTGGGTGCCTATTTTTTATTGTAGTTCTCATGTGTCCCTCTTTTCCTACGTAGTACAAAATATTTGCCTAGGTCTGTTTTTCATTCTGTTTATTTGCTGAGAAGTATATTCCATCCATAGATCTGAGGTGTAGCCCTGTAAGTCTGTAACTGAAAAAAACTTAAACAATGAATGGTCCTGCAGCATCTTAGAGACCAACAGAAAATGTGGGTGGTATCATGAGCTTTCATGAGCACAACCCACTTCTTCAGATGAATGGAGTAAGAGGTCCAGGATGCAAATAAATAGCAGAAAGAAAGGGATGGGGAGGGTGGGAGGGAAGGGGGAAAAATCTTGTCAATTAGTGTCCATGCTAAATGAGGCTAATAGAGTGGGCTTTGATGTCATTATAGTGTGGAATGTAGCGGCCCATCCAGGTCAGGTCTTTGTTCAAATCTTGATTACAGGTGTTACATTTTAAATGGAAAGCAAGTCTCTAAGGTGCTTCTGGACCATTTGTTATCCCATCTAGAGTGTATGTGGTATATTCTATTTTTGAATGGAAGTTGTGGGCTGCAGTCTGGACAAAATTGTCTGACTTATAAACCTTGAAAGTAACTAAAATGAAAACTACTAGCCAAATACATAGAGGCGCGCTAGAATTACAACTCATTTACAAATTCAGTTCTCATTCTGATAGCCTACTCAATCGTGATAATAGATGGCTGGGACATTATCAGCCTAACAGTCAATGAAGGTGTCAACAGCTCTTTGTGTAGGTTCTTGCGTTGGTACCCTTCCTATCAAATTGCTATCCTTTGATCCTTATTTGCTGCTTTTAACTATCCAATCTTGAAGTGTTTACTGATTACCAGTTCTACCTATTTTGTTTTCCCTATGATAATTTCATAGCCTCTGCTCCTTATTTCCGCCCCCTTCCATTTTTTTCCTTCCCTCTTCTCCCCTGTTTATTTTGGGTCTGCACATCTTAAACTCAAAACTCTGGTCATCTGAAGAAGTGGGCTATGCCCACAAAAGCTCATGATACCATCTACATGTTTTGTTAGTCTCTAAAGTGCTACCAGACCATTTGTTGTTTTTTAAGTTTATCCTGTACAGACTAACTCAGCTACCCCTTGAAGAATCAGATTGAGAGAGATTGCAAGAACCAGTGTATAATGGTGACATTCATGGAGAGAATGGTGGAGTGCTGCTTCTGGGCTGAGATGTGAACAGTGACTTGTGGATTGGCACTATATGGCAATCTTGGATGACTTGCAAAGGGGGGCAAAACTTTTAGCTATACAAAGCTATGTTCCTGGATTTGTGTGCTGAGCTAGCCCCAGCCCTCTAGTGCAGGAACACCAAAATGAGCTGTACTGACAGTGCAGAAGAAAGTGGCACTTTGGATTCTGGCAGTCAGTAACTGGATTGTTACCAGTCAGTGAGCAATAATTTTGGAGTTGGGAAAAATCTACTGTGGGGTTCATTGTCACGCAAGTGTGCCTGTCTCCTGCTACACATGATCCTATCTCCCTCCCTGTCTGCAGTGTGTTGAACATAATGATTGGTTTTGCAGCAATGAGGTTTCCAAACTGTGGTGAAGCAATAGATTTCATACGTAACCATATTTTGGCACTTTCCACAGTGTACATCAACAGACAGGGTTATTTTTAAGGTAAAGTAGGTGCTTGTGAGTAGGTATCCTAGTGTATAGTTTGCCACCATCATTGTTGGCTGGTAAGGGAAGGTTCATGAAACTGGCTTCTTAAAAATACAGGACAGTTCAGAAAGCTACAAGTTTGGAACATGCTCTCTTGACAGATGACCATTGGAAATGTTGAAATGCCAATTGTAATCCCAGGACACCCAGCCTACCTCTGACTCTGCTGGGTCATGAAGTTGTATACCCGTAACCAAGGACAGATTCAACTACCATCTCAGCAGCTGCAGAATGACAGTTGAATATACTTTAAGTTGAAGGGGCACTGGCATTGTTTGCACGTAAAGATCGAATGTCAGTGGGGGGGGAACCCCAATGGTTATACCTGCTTTTTGTGTCTGCATACTATTTGTGAAACAAAATAGGAAAAGCTACTGCTGGGGTGTAAGTGGAGCAGCTGTGTGAATATGGATTGCCAGATACAAGAGCTATCAGAAGAGTTCATCTCAATGAGAAGAACTGAGGGAGGCTTTGAGAGAGCACCTCAATACAAGCCATGGTAATATGTCCTGATGTACTGTTCCTGGCTCTGTGACTTGGACGTGTTAAGAAGTGTTTGGTGCTTATCTATGAATATAGCACTGACAATGCACCTATTAATTTTGTGCATTGCAGAAGCCAAGGAAATGCTCAGCTGCAGGAAACTGTGTGTAGGGCAATGGCACTGAATGCTGGCACCACTTTCCACAAGCTGTGGTGTGGTTTCTGATTTTTTTTATTTTATTTTATTTTATTTTATTTTATTTTATTTTATTAAATGGGGATTCTCACTCTTGAGGGCAACAGAGGCATATGGAGCACAGCTGTGTAGGATTCCTGATGCCCAGTGATACTTGCTGAAGTTATTGGCAATTGGTGTGGGAAAGTGGCTTGCTATGAAGGAAAAAATACGGCTGATGTCTATGAAACCTTCAAAAGAGGATTGCAGAGTACCACCATGGAAGTTTCACTGAGCTGTCTCAGGAAGATTCCTGCATGAGAGATGCAGAAGAAGGGGTACATAGACATTCCTATGCAAAAACTGCTCCACATAGTTGCTCCCCCAACTTTACCTCTTTTCCTTGGATCAATACCTCTTATAGTGCAAGTAAGTTAATGAATAGTCATAGCTGTATCCTGCAAAGTTGGGGGCACAATCAGTGTAAGGGAAAATAAAACAAACTGTTACCAATGTTTCTTCCTCTGCATCAGGCTTATCTGTTGGCACGATCTGGACTGCGGTAGAGTCTCAGGTCCAGGTTTGCATCATGGCTGGTTTCTCCTCGCCCATTTGCGTGTTTCCTCTCCTTTTCATTCTTGGTGTTCTTATCAGCACCTATGACTGAGGCTTCTTGTAGATATCCACAGTAGTGTGCAGGGTGGTGGGCGTGGCTTCTGCCAAGTAGGGCATACAGTTCTTTGGAAAAGTGGCAGGTCTGCAGCTTGGTGCTTGATTGACTGTTGGTTTCCCTGACCTTTTGGAATGCCTGCTACCATTCCTTTGCTTTCATGTGGTGCTGTGGTACCCCTTCTCCTGTATCTCTCTTGCAGTCGTCTTATAGATGGCCACATATCTATGGACATCCAGGGCTGGTCTGTAGTTGTTGCATATCTGCTTCTTCTGACAGGCCCAGGAAAGCCAATATTTCCTGTCTGCCCCAAGTTGCAGGGCATCTGGAGCATGTGGTTGCCATGGTCAGCTGGGCAGTTGAGCAAAATAGTGGAGAATTGCTAGGTGTGCTTGCCAAGCTGGAAAAGGCACTTCAGTAATTCATAGCTTTAAAGGTCTCTGTAACCCCTGAACAATCGGATCACAATTGTGACCAGAGCCGTCAGTGTGGGGCAACTGCTGGAGGACTATTAGGCACTGTTACTTCCGTCAACTCTACATTTTCATTGCATTGACCTCAGTATATCAAACATGGCTCAACACAGCTCCAAGGTGGGGTTATTTTGTCAGCATAATGGAGAGCTTACATCAGTGAGACAATATTAACACTAATGACCTAAAATATATTTGCTTGATACGGCATTAAATTCTACCTCTCATTAGCTCTTGTGCAAATTGAAGTCCTGCTGTACTACTACAATACTGGGTATGTCCTCTGGTTAAACATCTGTGGAAGGAAGTTGACACTAGAATTAAGGTGATTTTTGGAATCTTCAGATATTAGTCATGAACTACTTATTAGAATATTTACCTGTGAATTGGGGCTTCTCTATACATGGAGTTCATGGTTTCTCAGAATAGCCATAATTATAAAGTAAATGAATGTGCAAAGATGGAAAAATAAATCAGTGCTGCGAGCAAATCAGTGACACAGGGATCAATTACATGAGTTTGAAGAAGTCTTAGTGTAGAAATAAGTCTTCAGAATACAGACTTTCTTTTTTGGAAAGATGAAATATGTTGAAAGAACAATTTATTCCTCTGAAATTTTAGTGCTTGACTTACTTTTTTTTGATTAATTACATTTACAAATGACTTTAACACTTGAATCTTTGTCGTCATAGACCAGAATATTGTGAACACAGAAACAATTAAACAACACATTCAAACTCTGGAGTTATTTCATGAACTGGGGTAGGAAACTGGGAAGGAGTGAGACTTCCATTCGTAACTCAAATTTTCTGGAAAAAAGAAAAATCTCTCCTGCATGCACTTCAAATTTTGTGACACATGACTACAATGTTCTGGTTTAAAATTTAACTTGCTACAGTATATAGCAGGTGTTGTCATCTATAAATTTTACAGTAAAATATGTTGCTATTTCAACTCCTCTATTCTTTTTTCTTAGTCCTTTCTTTGGTGAAGAGTTCTACTTCGAGATTCCAAGAACATTCCACTGTTTGTCCTTCTATATTTATGATAAGAGCGTTTTACAAAGAGACCTGCGGATAGGTAAGAGCTGGTGTATTTTGTAAATCAGGAGTGGGCAAAGGGGCCTCTGCGGGGTAGATTCAGCCCACAGCTGCTCTGCCACTTCCCCTGCTAAGGGCACACGGGCTAGAGATTAATGCTGACTGTTTTAGAACCACTGGTGTTTTTCTCTAGCCACCGCTCACCCCTGGCAGGGTGAGGGCGGAGGGGTGAGAGACCTTGTGTGCTCCCCCACACCCCAGGCCCTGATTGACTGGGGGAACGTCTGAAGTCGTCTTCCTCCGCCAGAGGTGCACGGCATCAGAGGGAACAGCCGTCTGTTTTAAAACCGCCAGTGGCTCTCTGTAGCTGCTGCACGCCTCTGGCAGGGCAGGGAGACTTTGTGCTCCTTTTTCCCCCTCCCTTTCCCCAGGCCCTGGTTGGCCTGGGTGTGAGCGGAGCAAGTGAGGTGGTCTCCTCTGGAGGTGCCTAGAGGGAATTGTCAGCTATTTGAAAACAGCTGACAATTCTGTCTTCGGGGGGAGATGACTTCACATGTTCCTCCATCCCTAGGCCAGTCAGGGTCTGTGGGCGCGGGGAGGGGAAGCAGGAGAAGTCTCCTGACCCTACCCCCTTCTGCCCAAAGCCCTGCCTCTTGCAAGGTGGCCCCGGGCTGCTGAAGAAATGTATGAAGTGGCCCCCTTTTAAAAATTATTGACCATCCCTGCTTTAAATGTTACTGGAAATAAGCTTCACTGTTGAAATTATGTAGAATATGTCTGTAGTCTAAAAGGATTTTTGTACAGACAGTTTTAGCTGAGCACACAATTTAAAATAATATATAGTACTGTTCTATATTGGGTACAGGAGTCTACTTAATTTTGTTCTGTTCTAATTTGGTCACTTTGAAGGATGGTAGAATAACTTGCTATAACTACTTATCATATTCAGTGAATTTCAGAAAAATGTGTGTGTTTGTTTGGGTTTTTTTTGGTCCTTTGGTTTCTACAACTCCATGCCAAAAAAATATTTGGATCATTGCTTGTTTGTAGAGATGGGTAGTGGAAGTTACTGGTTTTAAAATTTGCTGAAGACTTACTAAAATTTTTAGTTTTGTCCTGAAATATTTAAAAGTTACATATGCTTCAAAACAATTGTCATGTGAGGCCTATCTGATAAAGTGGAAGGAAACAAACTGTTGTTTCACTGTATAATTGTCCTTTTACAGCTGCTTTTCTGAACACTCTTTGGATAAATAGTTGCTTTAAAAACTCTAGTTAGCAGTGTTCAGTAGAAATAGTTACTTCATATTCCTTGAACTGAGGAAGGAAATACTTTATGCCAGCATGCCAGATAGTTTGGTATAATGGTTTTTCAAATAGCAATCAATGCAAAAGTCATCTACATTTTCTATTTTTAAGCTTTCTTCAGCACCTTTTCTGTTGTATTATACAGTTATTTTGTTTAGCATTTTTAAAGGGATATATTGACTAGGGATATTAAAATGTATGTAATTAAGTAACTGCTTAAACGCAAGACAGCTGATGTGTGCTGCCATTCCCCTTGTGTACCATAAGCTTGCATGTAACTGTGAATGTTAACCAATGAGCCCCTCAACTCATCAGTTAACCATTTACATGGTTATACTTTCACAACCCTAATATTAACTTGTTTTTTGGCAGAAGTTTAATTGAATCTAAGACTGTTACTTGTCCATTCTGAGGTAGTGGTCCAATTAAAAAAAAAAATTTCTTCCTTCAGTTGTTAACTCTTTGTATATTCCTTTTCAACTTTTTTTCTTTGTGCATAGTTTCCTTTATTTGTGTGGGTCTTTGTTCTCCTTTGCCGTGTGAAATAATTTAAAATTGTTTTTTATTTTACAATCTTAAATAACTTGGCTTTTTATAAAAGATTAGATTTTAAATTGAAGTCTCTTATTAAAAGTAATATCTCATCCTTCCATGGGAAAGTCAGTTTCTTACATTATCACACTCATTTTCTGTAGGAAAAGTAGCAATCAAAAAAGAAGACTTATGCAAATATACTGGCAAAGAGATGTGGTTTTTGCTTCAGCCTGTTGATTCCAATTCAGAGGTCCAGGTAATGATTAATGTTAAAGATAAAATGTAACATAGATGGTGAATGTTCTAGTTGCAGCATGATGAGTATTTTAGGAGTTGTTGAAAACTTTGCCAGATGGATAGGGAACACCTGGGTAACTTCTCTAACTTTAATTGCTTGAATGATTTCTAATAGTGATATGCATTTCAAAAATGGATGTTTATATTGTTTCTCATGACAGCTTTTCAAGCAGTAGTATGCTGAGAGGACAGTTCCTCCTCCCTAGTTATATTAACTTTCTGTGGAAAGTATCATAAAGTGCGGTTTTTTTTACATTACAAATATATATTGACTTGAAATCATTGTGCAAGAGGCATGTGCCTGTAGAAAGGAGGGGTAAAGAGCTGGGAAACATACAAACTTGTTCTGTTTTTTTCCCCCATTTAAGTATCTTGGTGGTAGAGTACAGTTTTTGATGTATGTACAGTAAAACTCCAATAGTCCGGCATCCAATTGTACGGCACTCCTGATAGTCTGGCGTCAAAATGGCAAGAGCCTAGTGAGTGAGCTTCGGCAAAAAACGAGTCAGAAGGCAACAGCGGCAGTAGCTGAACCAAGCGAAAAGGGTTAAAAAAAACTAAAACAGCATAGTATACTGTATACAGTATGTATAGTAAAAAGGGTTAAGAACACTATATTCAGTATATAATGTATACAGTGTATATATTAAAAAACCATTTTATAGTACCTCCTGATAGTCTGGCATATCCCATAATCCGGCACCACCTAGGTCCCAAAGGTTCCGGATTATCGGAAGTCTATTGTAGTTTGAAATGGTGTTTGAAAGACCTCAGGGCTAGAGTATTCTGGGGTGCCCTTCATAGGGAGGGGTTTGTTTTGTTTTGTTGGTTTTAATTCTTGACACTGTATGCATTCCAAAAATATTTTATTCCCTTCAGAGGTGTATTTGAAACTGTGAATTAAGTTCTGCTGGCAGTCTTGTTTTAGCAGCACCTATAAATGAGTTGGACTGTATTGTAAGCAGGGAAGTTGCATTAGGCTTTCTTTCAACTTGATGGAGATAATTCAACAGGAGGCTCTTGAGACCCTCCTTTACAATGTTGCTGCGGTAACAATGATATAGTTGAAACTCAGTACAGTTTTCTCAAACTTACCCAAGCACAGGACCCACAAACCTTAATTCTTCTTGACTAGTTAATCTGCTCAAATGGATTAAACTTTCTGTAGAAGGGGAATCTGTGGGTGAGCTTTTCAAATAAGATAAACATATTAATGTCCAGAATTACCCACTTGTGCGTGTAGAATTACATTACCTGGGTATTCTGATAGACACAGAATTATGTGCCCAAATTTAGATTGCTTTGCACAATCTGTGAATGAATATAATATACTATTAGAACAAATCAAGACGCTTAATTTAGTTCTCATTCTTCACCATACTCTTTTAGAAAGCCATTCAGAATGCAGAAATGTCATTCCTCCTTTGGTCTAAGTCAGTGGTCTCCAACCTTTTTACACCCAAGATCACTTTTTAAATCTCAGAACAGGCGAAGATCTACCGCCCCGCCTTCTCTATTCTCCTCCTGTCCATCACTTGCTATCCCCAGCCCTTACTTACACACTCTGATAAACAGTGTATTTTTAAATTATGCGATACATAAAATTAAAATCATAACCATAGTTATGAAATACCATAGTTAATATCAAAACTATAGTGATGAAATAAATGGTCTGTTTTTTATTTATGCTATTTAAATCTAAAATGAAGCATTTATAATTATACATTTTGTGGGGACAGAGTTCTGCAGCTAGGGGCAGGGGAGAGGGAACAGGGTGCTGGGAGGGCAGAGGACAGGGTTCTGCAGCAGGGGACAGAGTGCCAGTGGGGACAGAGTTCTGCAGCTGGGGATAGGGTGCCAGTGAGGACAGAGTTCGGGGAGTGGGAACAGGCCTGGGGACAGAGTTCTGTGGCTGGGGCCAGGGGAGTGGGAATGGCGTTCTGTGGCTGGGGAGTCGGGGCTGGGGAGTGGGGTGCCAGTGGAGGCAGAGATTCCCCTGCATCTCCCTCC
>JANRFK010004149.1:152155294-152184046 GCA_030068395.1 Apalone spinifera
CCCCTTAGTTCCGCCCCGCCCCTGCCCCTGCCCCTGCCCCTTCCCTCACTTTCTGTCTTCCAGTTTGCAGGGGGCTGGAGCCCACAGTCTGGCCCCAGAAGCCCCTGCAGCCCTGGCCCCAGCTGCTCCATGGTGGAACCACTTATTGGGACTGGAGCGGAGGCCGTTCGAAGTGCTATTTTTAGTGCCACAGTCTAGGTCCTCACGGGTAGCCCCGGCTCCAATGGGAGTCAAGCAGCAGCTGCATGAGGCCCATCCCGGTGAGGCTGCCCCAGCTGGAACATGACTCGCACAGCTACTGGTTGACTCCAACTGGAGGAATCAAGGAGGACCAGACCATGGCACTAAAAATAGCACCACTGGGGCCTCCACTCCAGTCCCGGCACCTGCCGAGCCTGAGCGTGCCCTATACCACAGTGCCCCAGCTGGGCTCCACACAGCTCCTGCTGGGGCTCCAAAGTGGCCCGGAGGAGAAGGAGATGGGGCTGCCGGACCAGGACCCTGCACGGCAGAGGCAGTCCCGCTGGGGGAGGGAGGGAAGGGAAAGAGGGAGAATCCACGTGCCATAGGAAGCTGTCCCGGCTGTCCTTTGTGCCCTGCTGGGAGTGGAGGGAGAGGAGGCTGCTGCACCACACTGGTGTCCCATCAAGTAGTGAAATGTCTGATGGGGCTTTCCAGGACATTTCACTTGATGGGGCACAGGGACAGAATATTTAAATTTGGGACAGTCCTGGTAAAATCAGGACACTTGGTCATCATATTGCCAATGTCCATATCACAAAAGCTATCATGCCCATTGTTCTGGAACTGAATGAGGATGGAGAATTTGCCCTGGTCTACAGTAGGGAATTATTTTGAAATAAACTCCCTTATTTCAAAGTAACAAGAGGAGCATCCACACTACCAAGGCCATTATTTCAAAATAACAGGCTGGTTATTTTGAAATCAGTACTCCTGTTTTCCTTGGGGAATAAGCTCATTTGAAATTATATTGAGTTTATAAATATGGTAGCTACTCTATTGTCATCCCTTCATACTTAATAAAAATTTATATTGAAATAAAAAATCTTAAATATAGCAGGTGAATAAAATAGGAGATACAAAACTGTTGACCAAACACATTATAAAAATAAGTCAATATTAAAATATTTTTTTTAAAAATGGAGACACATAAGGATAGTAATAGGTTATTTTAATCAATCACAACCAGAATTATAGTCACTCTTTCTAAAAATAAAATAGACTTTTTTCCAACCCTTAATATCTGCATTTAATAGTATTTTTAAACAAAAATTCAAATGCCATAATGTAACAAATTACATTCTTTTACAGTGTACAATATTTCCATCTATTACACTTATTTTAATTCCAGTTTGGTCATTAGTACTTGACTGATTACTTCAACGTATAACTTGCAGTTAAAGTCCTACAATTAACAAGAAACTTGACATGGCCATCTTAAAAATGGATTTGCTATAAACAGTAGAGAATACACAGAATTATAAAGTCATTGTATTTTTATCAAAATATGCAACCCCCCAAACCTAACACAAACTGTCAATATTTTTATGAACCATACAATTATATAAAATACTTGTAAAATTATCTTTTATGTATAAATATTCTACCTGATTTGCTTTGGTCTACAATTATCAGCATATAAACCCACTTAGAAAATATCCCCATGTATTTTGTCACATTTTTATTGTATTTATTTCATAATCCTAGTTGTCTGGACCTAAAGCTGCTATGGAACCAAAACTCTCATTGATTCATAGCATTCATCCTTGGCAGAATAAATAAGTAGACAATACTATTATTTAATTCAATACTGCACTATGAGTTCAAGTGTAGTTTTATCATACCCAAGATATCACTTCTTTTGCAATTTCTAATAAAAACCAAATAAGCAAACAAATAATGTATCATATTTGTACGTAGAATGAAGCTGAGATTCACTAATCTGTGCCTTGCCCTTTATTTTATAATACTGTGTTACAGATGAAAATACATGAAGAATAGATAGTACAGATGCAGTACTATGGATATTTATCAGAGCAGCCCTGTGGTATAAAGCATAGATCAAAATCATCTACTATCCTTTGACCATTTTTAAAAAAGTGTTTTCTCCATCTTCAAAATTAGATCCTTTGTTCCAGTCACTGAAACAATATTCACTACAATACTCTGGTCTTACTGGATGTCTCTTTTGAGATGGTAACGTAGGACTTTATAGAGCTATAAAGGGCACCAAATGAACATTTGTGGCTTATGACTGTTGGAGGATGACTATGGCTGAGAAGCCATCATCTAGCAATCTAGGGCCATCAAGTTACAATTTCTAATACCAGCTAGCCATTACCATGGGATGTTAGAGGCTCTACCGAAGCCTGGTGGAATAGGTTGGAATTTCTCACTTGGCATGTAAGGGTAAAAACAACTGTATTTAAGCAATTGGGGTGGGAGGGAGAGAGCTTCCAGTGCCACAAGCCAGAAGACCATGCTAGAGCAAGAGAGAAGGCAGGAGTGGCCAGGAGTGGCCCTAGACTAGCTGCCAGCAACTGGCGCCTTAGGCGAACCATGCAATCGGTGCCCCCACCTTCAAACCCCTCAATGATATTGTACCACCATTTGGCGCCCCATGGCGCCCCATTTACTTGGCGCCCTAGGTGACCGCTTAGTTTGCCTATATGGACACCCCTGGGAGCGTCTGCCTTGTCTGAAACAATGATCAAATCTCAGATTCACAGAAGGGGTTAGATCACACTAAAAAGAGGGCATCTCAGAACTGTTTGTTATTTTGCAGAATGCTGTAACTCTTTAGTGCCTTTCTTCAGTGACCTGTTAAGACATTTTTTTGCTAATCCTGTATTTTTTGCTTGCCTACCATTTTGTAGAGGCTCATACCTCTCGGGACACACGTAAGGCCCTGGGGGATTGGAAATGCTGAAGCACTGGCTTCAGGATTTAAGGCAGGTCAACCTGCAGCATCCCATATCTCAAGGTAGGATGGTAGACATAGGGTCTGCATTTAGGATTGCATCTTACTGCTTATCTATATGAATAATTAGTTCACAGCAAACTGGGCTGTGAATCTAATCTGCATTAGCCTGCCAAAGATTATCTATCTATGTGGACTCTGCTGACACACATTAACAATTCATTGATGCAGGTAATCTGTGGCAGACCAGTGTGATGTATTCTTGCTGTGGCATTGGTAGAAAGGATCATATTTTGTTGGATCCCTGAGTGCCTCTGTGCTGATTTTCCATGTGCATTATTTCAGGGATAAACCTGGCTGTGAAAATTATTGATGAATATTTCTGTTAGCAACTGCAGAAAAGGACCTTGCAAGATTTATCCTAAACTGTCTTCTTGCTCTTGTCAAAGAGACTCTTCCTAAATCTCGGGGGGGGGGCCATCTAGAGATACTAATGACATGATTTTTCCTCTTGCCAGCTACAGAAAAATATAGGCCATACCACATATGGCATTCATTGACCTCATAGAAGCCTTTGACTCCATTAACAGGGAAGCACTGTGGACAATCCTTCTGGTATATGGTTGTCCACTGAAATTTGTCACTCTTCTTCATGCCTTTCATGATGACACACAAGGAATGAGCTTCTGTAATGGATCCACTATGGCTCCTTATAAGGTTAAGACAGATGTCAATCAGGGTAGTGTCATTGTCCACATACTCTTCATCTTCCTTGCTGCAATGCTTTATTTGATCACGTTTTACGCTCCCTCTAAGGAATGTTGCATACTTCTCATATCTTGGAAGCCAACTTCCATAAATAGCTGATATTGTTGAAGTCGTCAAGTATCAGCTTATACAAGCAAGCTGAAGTTTTGGTCATCTGAGAAAAAAAGTGTTTGAAGATTGCAACAACCAGAATCAAAATTAGAATCATAGTCTATAAAGCAGTGGTGATTCTCACTTTGTTATATGGAGCTGAAATGTGGACAGCACACAGAAGACATCATCATAAGGTGCTGGGAAAGTATCATTAAATGCTGTATAGATAAAAATCTCCAAAACAAATGGGATGATAGACATACTAACATCAGAGTCCTCATGCAAGCCAATATAACGAGCATGAAGGTGTTGATGATTTATCATCAACTTTGCTGGGCATGCCATATTATGCGGATGCCTGATTCCAGACTGCTAAAAACAAGTAGCTTCAATTCAACTGAAACTCTCAATTCAATTCTCAATTCAACCCAGGAAAATGCAGCAGAGGAAGACAGAAAAAATGCTATAGGGACATCCTGAAGGTTAATATGAGGAAATGCAATATAGACATCCACTTGTGGGAACCCAGAACCAATAATGATGGAGGAACTGCTTGAGGCAGAGAACTCAGCACTTCAAGAATTAGATGCAACTCTATGACAGAAAAATAGAAGTAACAGAGTGTATTATGACCCGAATGAATACCCTACTTTCATCTGCACCCATATGTATAATGTGGCAGAATCTGAGGCTCCAGAAAAACCTTTATAAGCCATTAGTGGCTCTACAGATAGTTTGAAATGGACAATTCATGGAAGACAATCAACCTCAACTTCAAGAAATTGCTGAGGATGATGAGTGCAGAATAGGATCACATCCCAACTTGTCACAAAGTAAACATTCCTTTAGATAAGAATTCAGAGACCCAAAGCTAGGAACACTGACCCAGCTCTAATCAGACCATGGGATTAGAAACATATGGATTCTATCAATCTTGTTCACACCCAAGATTGGTGTCTGTCCAGAGAAGACTGAGCCAGGTTATAAGCATGCAGCTCCAGGGACTAATCCTTAATCAGAGGGGAGTTATAATAACTTTCTAAACAGGCTCCTTTCTTACTCAAACAGAATCTGCATCTCCACCAAGATTGGTCATCAATATACATAGAAATCGGGCTCATTGCATGATGTGTTTTGGTGTGGGGGTGGTACTCTTTGCTGGATGAACATTATTCATGACGGAAGAACTTTAAAGACACTGCAACCCAAAACATACAACTGGCTCTCTATTTAGTTGTCAACTAGAGATTAGGGCCAGCATGTGGCCCAATGGTTAATACACTATACTCCAAGAAATGGCAACTGGATAGTGGGTAAGTGCAAGCTCCTAGCCCCATAAAATGAAAAAGACTGTCAGGGCAGGAGGACACTCCTCCTCCACAGTAGACTGACCTACACCCCAGCTCCACAGTGAACTGACTCAAATGTCTGTATGGATGAAAGTTTGATACAGCCCTGACTGATGTATGGATGAAAGAAATTAAATATTCTCCACCCGTCATCCCAAAAGCAAATCAAAAGGGTAATTGTTATTTGTTAGCTTTAGCCCACTCATTTGAAGACCAAGAGCTAGTCCAACTCCTCTTCCTGGGATGTTTGGAATTATTCCAACTGGAAGAACTTTCGTGGACTAAGCATCCCTCAATGAGAAGAGAAATGGTTAAAAAAGTAGGTGTTTCAGAGCCACTGGTAGGTGAGGAATGTATTTACACAAGGTCTTCACACTGGTCAGTTCCACAACTCCTTCATTATGAAACTGGAGTGTTTCATTTGGCTTCTACAACAAAGTCTGGACTTGCCCCTGGATTAGTTGGCCTGCCAATACATTTGATAGCTGGATCTTCCAGCTTACACAACTTGGAAGACTTCATATTTAAGATGAACATTTATGGTCATGATTCTGGGCTTCCAAACCTTACTGACACTCAGATGCCCACTGGCTATCAATGTAACTGTAAAAATTGAATATAGATAGTGTAAAATGTAGTATTCATACAACAGTATAACCCAGTATATACCCTTTTGAGATATAGAAAAGTTTTCCAAAACTGAACTATACTTCATACCCACATTCAATAAACATTTCCATCTTCAGCAGGTTATTTTAAGATATTGTATACATTAGGCCATGATCTTTTAAATTTTGTTTTTGATTTATAAACACATTACCATGAAAGTTTGATTATAAGTATGTCAATCTTCTGTACTACAAATTCTTCTTAGTGAATGTACTCTGAACCTATATATTTGGCCTTTATTACACCCACATTGATTCAGAATAAAATATGTTTTTGTACATTTAAGAGAGTTCAGTGGCTAGTTACTTGTAACTCCTAATAAAGGAGTTTTGGATTGCGACTGCTATTTTCTTCTATTTATGTATTACAACGGTCTATGATTGTGGAACTATTTTGAATCAGACTTTTATTCTCCTTCATGTTATATTTACACTATTGCAAATATTTCTAGTTTTTCTGGTACAGTGCATTTTTTGCATATGCTAATATATAAAAGTTTTTTGGATGAAAAATGTCATCATTATTTTTTTGAACCTGCTCAGATCTGGAGTTTCCTTTGCATCCCATACTTCTATATGTTCTTCTCTAATATATTTTTCAGTAGTTTTTTCTTGGTTTTGATACTGTCACTCAAAGTATAACTTTTGGAGTCATACTCTGTATACTATTCACTTCATTCCCATCTGAGTCTATGAAATTTTGATTCTCCAAAGGTTTAGAGCTTTCATTACACAAATACTCTTGTTTATCCTGTTGACTTGGGCTTTTGAATAGATGTTTTTTCTGGTGCATTCCAAGAGCAGCAGCTGTCTTGCAAATTTTAGGGCACTGAAAACAAGCATATCCTTTTCCATTATGTTCATGTGCATGTCTTTGCTCATGATTCCTTTTGGTAGAAAGATATAAGAAACTCTGTAAGCAGAATTGACAATGGTAGCGTTTTTCTCCAGTATGTATTCTTTCATGTATTTTGAGTGTTTCATTTAAAGTGAATGCCTTACTACAATATTGACAAACAAAATCCTTGATGCCCAAGTGAATGCGTTCATGTTTCTGTAGGTTTCCTGGAACTGAAAAACACTTACCACAGGTTTTACAAGTGTAGGGCTTTTCCCCAGTATGACATCTCATATGCATTTTCAGTGTGGATGGGCTCTGGAACTGCTTTTGGCATAATTCACAAATATAAGGCTTTGAAGTAGGTACATGCCAATGTATAGGTTCTTGGATTTCTTCAGTGGAAGATTTTTCTCTCTCACAGAGCTCACAATGAAGATTAGGCATTTCTGTGTTTCCTTCTTTATTGATGCCCTTTTCTTCAGGAATGTTTCTAAGTGCATACTCTCTATTGCATGTATTTTGATTTTCACTACTGGAGTTCTTGTTTCTATGATTCTTTCTCCACTTTACTTTTCTCATTTTTCTAAGCTGTTTAGACTTCTTTTTTGGTTTGTAATTATAATAAGGTCTCCAGGGTTTGTCGTTGGAATCTTGATCACTTACATCATCACACATTTCAGACAGTTCCATGCATTCTGATCTGCAAAGCCTCGCGGGGCTTCTTTCTTTTCTCTCTGTTTTAGCCTCCTGAGGCTGACTGTCCTGTTCAGATTCACATTTAGACCTTCTTCCTCTTTTATAAAACAGTTTGGATCCTAAAATATGTCTTTTTACAATAGCCTCGTTCCCAATTTTTACTGTTATTTGACAAAGAGGAGCAACATTACTGTCAGTAGATGTTCCAGGTAAGGCAGGCTTTGCAATGTAGGTTTCAGTTTTACCTGATTCTTGAACAATATCTGTAGTTTTGTTAGCTGAATCTGCAGATCCTGTAATATAGTGGCACTCCTCGAGTGCCTCTCCTCTACTGCACAGAAGTGTTTTCTTTTTCTCTTTAATGGCTTTTGCTTTAGTAATGCCTTTGCCATAGTTATCTGACCCATGTTTACAGTCATCTTTTGCGAACTGACTGGCTGTATTGTTGGAGGATACTATCTTACAACTTCCCATAGAAGTGACTGCATTACTGTGCATTATTACTGATGAAACTCTACTACTGTGCATTATAACCGAGGGTGCTGAGCTGCGATAGTTGATAACAGAGGTTGAATTTTCACTCACATTACTGAAAGACAGAACAGAAGTATCACATTCCTGAGAACCAGAACTAAGTTCATTTGCAGCTGAGGGCACTGATTTTTCTGCAGTAAAAAAGCCACTTTGTAGGTCAGAATTTAACATTCCTACTGCCCAGGATGAAACATTCTGAATATTCATAGATGATGTTGCATCATTACATGAAGATGTATTCAAGGAAATAGCAGTATTGTTTGTTAAAATATTATTTTGAAAATTCAGTGAAGGTAGTTCAGAGTTGAGAGAATTCTGAATAACGCAGGTACTAGAAGTAGCTTCATTAACTTGGTTGTTTGCTTGTACATGTTCATATGAAGAATTCTGGTAGGATTTATAAGGTAGTCTTCTGCATTTCATAGGTAAAAGCCTATAAAGTTTGTAAGGATACATGCTAGGCTTTAAGCCTCCATTAGCTGTTTTTTTATTTACTGCAAGCCGATGGTCAATTGCATGGAAAGATTTCTGATGGTTTTTTAGTATGTAATAGGTCATGAAAGTCTCAAGGCAGAAAATGCATTGATAACGCCTTTCCCCTGTGTGCCAGATTTCATGTCTGGTCCGATATTCAGCTAATGCAAATACTTTGTTGCAGTAATGGCAAGGATAAGTTCTTCTCCATGAATGCACATTTGCATGTCTTCGAAGGCTAGACAAGGTTACATAGCTACGTTTGCAAACAATGCATGTGTATAATATCTGCCCATCAACAACTTTAACCAAATGGTCTGTGTCTGGCAAGGTGCAGTTTGCACTGGAGTATTCAGTAATATTGTTTTCGGACAAGAGAGACTCTGTGTTTCCATGTGAGCTTCCATTTCTTTCATCAGTAGTAGTATAATTATCCAAAAAGATTTGTTGATTTCCACTCTGACCAGATATACTGCCTGAACTCCTGCAGATTTCTTCATGATCCTCCAGTTTGTTAAGATTTGCAAATTGTTTGCTGCAGTATTTGCATATTAAAAGTTCCTGATGATTTGTGTGAAGCTGAAGATGGGTGCTGAGTAAAGCTCTGTCATCAAACGATTTGGTACAACAGTTACATCTGTAAATAGGTGGAATAACTGCTGCTACAGATCCAGGGATTTTAGCAGATTTATTTTCCTCTTCCATGGAAAAATGTAAATCTCCTGCCTTATCATGAGGGAAAGGAATAATCACTTGATCCATAACTGCGTCTTGTTGAACATCTGTGTTGGTTACTTTGGAGGCTGATATTTTTGCTGTAGCCAAACCAGTACACTGGGATTTAAAGGCCATCTTTGGTGCATCACGTGCTTGTTTTATTGGCTGAAGTAAAGGAATAGTCTGAAGTGTTTCATAATTGTCTTCATTCATTTTATATAGGGGACGGCTGTCATGTTCTAAAAAAGGAGCTCCTTGAAAAGCATCCCCTCCAGAAGAAACTGCATAGGAGTGTTCAGCTAAAGTACTGGCTGGCTCTGCATCTTTGCCAGCATCATCCTTTTCAAGGCCAACATTGGTTGCTTTATTTGTCTCAGATGCCTTTTTAAAACTTGCTCTCAAGTCAAGTGGAGAAAACAAACTGTTGTTATTTTCAGTTTCAAAAATTGAAAATGCATTTGTGATTCTTGGCCCGTTTGCGATAGCTGAATCTTCATGTCTTTTTTCATTTTTTTCTTCTTTGACCACCCCTTTTTCACTAATACAAAATGTATATGGACAAGGGGAATTTGAAAAATTAAAGTCTGTAAGATCTTCCAGAAATGATATTCCCAGTTTCTTCCCTGCAGCTGCTAGGTCTGTTACTGTCTCCTGTCTCTTAATGACAACTGTGGAACTGTAGATATAATTAAGTATTTCAGTGAACACTTCAGCTTTAAGATCATCTAACTCAAGGACATGTCCGGAAATACAGATAGTATGACTCCAGAAAATATTTTTGAAATAAATGCTTGAAGCTGCAAGTACATTACTGTGAGCTTTAAATTTGGTATCTTCCACAATTATAGTGACATCACATAAAATACCCCGAATGCGCTGTTCATTCAAAATGGAGAGTACCGTGTCACTGTGAAAGTCATCCTTGAGATCCTTTGAATGGGACATGACTGTCATCTACAAAAAGAAAAGAAAACGTTAAAGTTAAAAAGGTAATGGTTACATTTGCTTTTAAAAGTTATTGCAAACAAACATCTGTAATTAGGACTTTTTTTTAGGTTTCTTTTGTTTTGAATTCAGGTTAAAAAGGGAGGGTGAAGTTATGGAATAGCATTTTCAGGGGTAAACGTTGGGTTTAATCCTGCTAACAGTATTGATGGTAATAGTATGACTCCTCAGAAAAGTTACTAAAATTCCTGCTAATAATTGGTTGCAGGGTGATGCCCTGTATTTCAGATTTAATGTTGAAGGGTTCCCCCTATTTGCAATTTGTAGAAATGGGTGAATTCTCCGAGGAGTTAAAGAAAATAATAATAATTTGTAACTGAAATGTATTTACATATATCCTAAATTATATATTCAAAGCACATTCTGTCATAATATTTCATTCAGGGCCTACACTAATATTTACAAACAGATTAGGGATGGAGGAAGTCTGGCAGCTCCTCAGTAGTAGTGACAGAAGATCAAACATCTCTCTTGTTCCTCAATAGCCAGATCAGTGCTTTATATTTGTAATCTGGCTGATATCCAGCATCTGAAATCAGAGCCTCAAGCTTTCTGAATGGCTAGTGGTGCAAGTGATGATGTTAACCCTGATCGAATAAAGTAACTGAACTCAACCTTAGAGATAGTCCCTTCAACGTCAGGGTTGAGATCAATTGATGTAGAAGTGTATGGAAACTTGAATTGCTGCTGCCCATATTGTATCTGTTCCATGGATAACAGAGGACTTGGAGCTCTAGGGCTGTGTTTGGCAGATAATCACATTTAATAATAAAACTTCATGTGATCCTATTAATAAAAAACTACAGAGAAATTAAAAAGATTCAATGGCAAAATATTGCTCTAAAACTAAAAGATAAAACACATAAATCAGGACTAACATCAATGACAACAGTAATCAATTTTTATATAAAAAAATTGGCTTAGATAGAACCTCGTTAATAATGACTGGAAGCTTTAATGTGAATTACTGAATTTTGTGAATAAGAAGTCAAGGGTAATAAAATGTATTTGTTTATTTTGTCAGATTTGTTTTAGTTTATGGTACCCTAATAATAACCAAATTAAGGAGAGCTCATAGCAATGATCTGATGTTAAATGTTTGTTGAATGTTTATTAAGATGGCTCCATTTTGTTTTACTTTATTGAGAATTATAAAGTCTTCAGAGTGGCAAGGCACTGTTGTATAAAGTTTCTCATATTTCACTTCAATAAGAAGGAATGATGCCAAGATTCTCAGAATAAAACCATATTTAAAAATGAAATAAAATAAGGAAAAGAAAAACACAGTTAATAGGTGGAACTGACTGAATATGTGCTGCAGAAATCTCTCAGAGTTTTACCAAGTACTGTGTTCTGTTCAAATTTAGACTTGTTATGCAACATAACATGAATCCTCTCCTTTTTTTTCTCCCTACTTTGAGCTCTGCTTCCCAGTTATCAGGATAAGAAGTAAGTAGTTTCATATTCATTTAACAATTACTAGAGCCAAAGATCTACAAGTCAACTAGTTTATAACACTTCATCATTTTAAACTATAATAGATCAAAAAGAGAATGACTGAATATGGACACTTTTACCGTTTGTAATTGGGGTCAAATTATACCATTATGTGGTGGGTGAACCAGTACTATTTTCTGGAACAACTTGAGTGCTAAATGTAAGATTTCACTTCAAAAAATTTAAACCACAAGCCCCTATGGTCACAAAAGTTATCTCCAAAAAGTGAATCATATATATATTTCAAGAGAGTGAGTGATATCTTCTGGAATCTCTGGCCGACTTAAAACAAAATTCTGAATGAGGTGGGAATTACCCATCCCTCTCAGTGCATTTCTGAACTCTAATGACAATAATTTAAAAGACAACTTTCATTACTTCTCTGCTAATCAAAGCAGAGAAGAAAGATATAATGATGATATGCACAACATCCTGAGACACACATCTTATTTAGGCATCACAAGTAAACCTTGGGAATAAAATAACTTATTTTCACAATCTGACTCCTGATTGTAACACAGAAGATTTAGCTATTTGAGGCACAAAAACTGTTCATAGCTGAGAATTTAAAATGCACAGAGCACAGCAAAGTCAAAGTTATGGTTCATACACCAACTCATATATGCAACGTAATAGTTACAGATATGAATTCAATAGTCTATACTGTGAGATAAAATAGTACATATGCACATAAGCAGGGTATTGAGCAACAGCACCATAGAAAAGTCAAATTGATTTTGCCTGGACCAAATCTTCAGCTGGTGAAAAATGGAAGTCAGTGGAGAGATGCCCTCTCACACAAACCGAGAATCCTGACCATACCATCATGCATGTCAGTTTTAGACGATGTTGCATTATGTAGCATTTTTCATTAAATTTGAATAGATTGTAATGAGATATTAAATATTAATTCACTTTCATTGGAATGCTGACCTGAAATTTATGTTAGTTTCAGACTGCTGTTTTGACTCACTATATGAAAATCCATACATAATTAGTTTCTAGTACATTAGACTCTTCTACACAAAAAGAGTAGTGATAAAAATATTTTCCTTCAGGCAAGCTGCCACAATCCGATAGATATTTTTTCATAGACAATGTCTGACATTACATCAGACTTGCTCATGTGATATACTATTAGAAAGAATCATCAAAGGTCAAAAACTGATCTCATAACAGGACCTATTGAGTTACTTCCTGTCTAAGAAAAAGATGCTGTCAATTCTACTTGCCAGTAACCATAGTAAGAGAAGCTTGACGGTATTTTGTAATAGCACAGTTAGTGTTAGTTTGAAAGGACAGATCATCTAACACACTAAGTACACCAGATGGCTATTTCTACACTAAATTTATACACAAAATGTAATAGAAAGACTGGCTGATTCTTCAAACAGTTACCTTAGCATGCCATCCTTAGGGGAAATACTCATGTTTTAGACTTGTACCTGCATGCACACATGTTAGAAGCCTTTGTAGTCTCAGAATCATGGGTATTGAATTCTGCTTAGTACACTACCTCTTTGCATAGCTGCTTTGAAGAATTTAGAAGTTATGATTTGTTATTTGGGCATTAACATTGTACTTTGCTTTACACTATTTGGTACCTTTCTCACTGAAAAACTTCCATTACAGAGGAAGCTGATTTTCACATACAATAATTTTTGCTTCTCTTTGTCTTGGCTAGTACAATCCCCAAATAGTTTGCCTGCACAGGCACTGACTGTGGGTACTCTGGGGCTGGAGCACTCCTGGGGGAAAAAAACCCAAACAGTGCATGCTCAGCTGCTCTCCCGCCCCCTCTAGCTCCTCCCACCCACCAACAGGCCCTGCCAATCAGCTCCTTCCCTTCCCTTTCCTTCCCTTCCCTTCCCCTAGTGCTTCCTGCAGACCAGCTGTTCAATGTCATACATGGGGGTGAAGGGGTGGAGAAAGCACATAGGGCAGGAGGAAGTGGGCAAAGGGCAGAAGAAGGCAGGGGTGAGAGCTTAAGGGGAAGGAGTTGGGAACTCCAGAAGTCAGCATCTCTATTTGCCTGTGCAAAAGTATTGATTCTCCATGCACTGCATCTTGCATAGTCATTTAATGCTATGCAAAGAAAGTGCTAAATTGCTGCCTTGCCAGAAATCTCCACTTGCTTTACACTGGTGGTACCATTGTGCACCCACTTTGTAAAAGATGTAAATGACTATACAAGGTGCAAGGTAGTAAGCAATGAGGCCTATGGTTTCTAAGGGATCCATACCAAGGTTATGAAAGTAAATAATCAAGAACTCTTGATGGGACAGAGAGTTACACATGGTCTATAGGAACTACTCATGCTGGAAGCCAATTTGAGATATTATTGTTTGAACATCTGCTGCCCTTCATTATAGAGCTGTAGACAGATCTTATAATTTGGATTATAGCGTGCTGCCCAAATCATATATAAACTCCATAGTTATGGTAGGTTTCTTGACTACACTGGTCAAAAGCCTGGCCCAAAGGGACCAGTTCACATTTTTATGGTCCTATGTCCTTGAGGATCTAATAATAGGAAAATAGAACTGGAAGGAACTTTCTAACTCATTGAGTCCAGGTCCCTGCTATCACTGGGAACCTTCTCATATAATCCCTATCATAACTGATCAAGATCTATTTTAAAAATACAGTAGAACTTCAGAATTAGGAACATGTCAGGAATGGAGGTTGTTCGTAACTCTGAAATGATCTTAGTTCTGAACAAAACATTACGCTGGTTCTTTCAAAAGTTTACAAATGAATAATGACTTAATGCAGCTTTGAAACTTTATTATGCAAAAGAAAAATACTACTTTCAACCATGTACTTTAAATGAAACAAGCACAGAAATTGTTTCTTCACTTTGTCAAATCTTTTTTTTAAACTTCCCCTTTACTTATTTAGTAGGCTACATTTAACACAGTACTGAACTGTATTTGCTTCCTCTATTCCTCCCACTTGTTGCTGCCTGGTCTAACGTACTTCCAGGTTCAAAGGAGATGTGTATTTGACAGTCTACTCACAACTCTGGCAATCATAACTCTGAGATTCTACTGTACTTAAGTTGTTCATCGCCACTATTCCTATTGGGGAGGTTATTCCAGAACCTTGCTTCTCTGATCATTAGAAACTCTTTTCCAGTTTCCAGCCTACATTTATTCAAGGCCAGTTTATACTCATTTGTAGCATCAACACTGTCCTTTAGATCAAAGAACTCTTCTCCCTCCCTGGTGTGCATCTGCTTGATGTATTTATAGAGCAATATCCCTTCTTAGCCAAACTCCTTAGTCTCCTCTCATAAAATAGTCTCTTCATTCCCCTGATTATCCTGGTAGCCCTTCTTGGCACCTGTTCCAGTCTGAATTAATCTTTCTTGAACATGAGCAACTGGAACTGTGCACGGTATTCTTGATGAAGTCTGATGAATGTCTTATATAATAGCTTCAGAGGGGTAGCCGAGTTAGTCTGTACAGAATAAACTTAAAAAAAACAAATAGTCTGGTAGCACTTTAAAGACTAACAAAACATGTAGATGGTATCATGAGCTTTTGTGGGCACAGCCCACTTCTTCAGATGACCGAAGTGTTGAATGTAGCTTCCTTTAACTATCCAGTCTTTAGGTTTTATAAACTTAGACTCAGTTTTGCTTGTTACATACCAACTCAGTTGTCCCTTTGATATTTATATACCCACTGCCTCTTTTTGTTCGTCTCTACTCTCCTATTTTTTTCCTCCTACCCCCTTCTCCTCTGTTTAATTTTGGTTCTGGACATCCAATACTCCGGTCATCTGAAGAAGTGGGCTGTGCCCACAAAAGCTCATGATACCATCTACATATTTTGTTAGTCTTTAAAGTGCTACCAGATTATTTATTGTATAATAGCATTAGTACTTCCCTATCTCTACGAGAACACTGTTGGCTCATCGTCATCCTGTGACTGACTAATATACCCAGGTCTCCCTCCTTCAAAATTTCCAACATATGAACTTCAGTTTATAGCAACAAATTTTGTTATCAGTTCCTCAGTGGAAGACATTGCACTTTGCACTGTTAAATGTAATCCCATTTTCTCTTATTACAGCCAAACTCAAGCAGTTTTGTGATCACAGTGAACCAGATCGCCATGTCCTTCTCTCAGATTTGGCTCCATAGCCCTGCCATCATGACAGAGGTTGGGTGGGGCCAAATATGAGTGGGCATCAGAGCTGCTGGTGCTGCTCCTTCTCACCGACCGTGGTACACACTGAATGTAATATGTGTATGGCTGCAGGTGCCACTGCATATAGGAAGTTATCATCCTATCTTCTACAGAGGAGAAAAGTTGTTGACATTTTCAGACATCAAGAACCGAAAACACAATGTTCAATGAGACAAAAAAACTATCGTGTTGTCAGTTTTGACACCAAATGAAGATCAGTCCAGGACAATCCCTTTACCTGGAACAGTGATTGTCACTATAAATCTCAATATTAAAGATAAATAGAAAGACTGAAAATTGTGAAATTGTAATAATGTACAAATCTGACCAATGATACTTCAGGGAAGTATGGATTAATTATATAATAATGTACAATACTACAGGTGCCTTTGGTAGCTGTGTGTGTTTAAAGAGATGGACTGGCTGTAGAGTGAAGAAGTTATCTGAGACACAGCATTATTTTGAACATTGATGAAAGGGCTGGGGAAAAGCAGATAGGTAGGGAGGGCACACAATTTGGATAGAGGAAAGTTCTAGTAACAGGGTTTCTCTATATCCCAATAAAGAGGAGAGGATACAAGTTGATGAAGTACAGGTAGGAACTGAAGATGAAACAGTCAAATTAAAAAGAGTCTCACTGAACTACATCACATGAAGGCAGATAACTAAATGGTGACACATTTTATAAGTGCTTGCATACAAATTCTAGAAGTGTAAATACTACAATGGGTGAACTTGAGTGCTAGTATTAAATGTGCATATTGATATAATAGGTATCGCAGAAACTTGGTGTAACAATGATCATGAGTCGGACATGGTAATACCAGGATACAATATATATAGGAATGACAAAGTAGGTTCTGCTGGTAAGGGGGTGGCACTATATGTGAAAGAAAACAGAGTCAATTATAATAAACATCATACATAAATTATACTGCACCATAGAATCTCTATGGGTAGAAATTCTATGCTGGAACAATAAAGAGTATAGCATTAAGAATACTACCGACCATCTGACCAGGATGGAGATGGGGATTTTGAAATGCTCAGAGAGATCAGAGAGGCTATAATAAATAATTCAGTAATAGGGATTTCAATTATTCCCATTTTGACTGAATACATATATCAGGATGGAATGCTGAGATAAAGTTTCTAACACCATTAATGTTTGCTTTTTGTAGCAGCTAGTCCTGGAAACGACAAGGTAAGTGAAACATAGGATGTAGTCCAAGAGCATGGGCGGTGGGTGTAGCTGTTGCTTGGGGATGCAAGCTCCCTAGTCAATGGCCCTACCCATATTTGCCCCCCTGCATTGCCTAGGTACCATCCCCACTCTGCTCAGGCCCAGTTCCCATCCCATTGTCCTTATCTTCTCCTTCCTCCCACTCTCTGGTCACACTTTCCAGCAAAATCTTTGAATCCAAATATAGCAAATGTCACTTGAAAAACAAACAACAACAACAACACACACTCTTCTAAAATTTATTTCTAAAGAAAATGGAGCATGTTTTCTGCTGCATGCCAGATTGTGAAGCCTGGACATGCAGAAGGTACCTAATTAAACACACTAAATTTGGGAATAAAAATGGTCAGTCACAGTTTTTTTGGCGTACCTGAAGTTCGTCAGAAATTTTATTATTTGCAAAAACTTTGTAGTAAGGGAAAGTCAGCTATCCTGCTGAATGTATCATTAAATATTATGAAATACATGATGCAGCCTTTCTCTGTTTTACATTTTCTTAATCAGTATTTCTAAGCTGATTTATATTTCAAATATACTCTTAAACCTTTATAAAGTAATCCTTCCAGATTACTATATATTTAACACACTGAAACAAAGACATTATTTTAAATTAAGCCAGTCAGAGTGGTTTAGTGTGTTCATAAAGTTAATTGCTTTTAGAAATAGCTAATCAAGTCAGGGTGGAAATGGGTCATTCACTTAATCCTCTGAATGATGCACTTCCATCCTGACTATTAGCTTCATGAACAAAAGCAACTTCTTCCTTATGTATACCCCTACTTCTGTAACTTCCACTCTAATTCATCTAATGAAGTGGTTTTTACCCACAAAAGCTTATGCCCTAATAAATCTATTAGTCTCTAAGGTGCCACAGGACTCCTCGTTATTTTTGCAGATACAGGCTAACATGGCCACCTCCGGAGAGTTTTCACTTTTAAGTTACTAGATCAACATGGAAGAAGATGGAGCGGGGGAGGAGGTTCATCAGACTACAACAGCCTGCTGTGGGAGTCTGCAGGAATAGTCAGAATAGAGATAGAAAGATGGGAGAGGTTGAACACTAACCCCAGGGAAGGAATTGTCTCTTCTTGCCTCTTATACTGATGCACACATCAAAGAGGGCAATATATCTAAATGGCTCTGTAAGAGCAATCATAATGTAATTAAATTTAATAATCTTCTGGGAGGGAAAATACCAAACAAGCCCACCACAGTAACATTTAACTTCAGAAAGGGGACCAACATAAACGAGGAAACTAGTAAAAAAACAGAAATTACAAAGATGGTCACAAGAACAAAATGCCTGCAAACTGCATGGAAACTTTTACAAATATTGTAATAGAAGCTCAAATTATTTTTTTTTAAAAGAGGGCCAAAAATGCTACTATGGCTAAACTATACCACGAAAAAAGTGATTAGAGAAAAACAACAACCCTGAAATTCAAATCCTACTAAGGAAAATAGAAAGGTGCATAAACTCTGGGAAATGAAGTGTAAAAGCATAATTAGGCAGACCAAAGAAAAATGTGAAGAGCAATTAGTGAAAGAGAAAAATAACAGCAAAAATGTTCAAGTATATCGAAAGCAGTAACTTTGCCTAGCAAACCACTAGAGTCATTGGATGATCAAGGTGTTTTAGGAACACTCAAAGAAGACCAGGCTGTTGCAAAAAAACTAAATGTATCCTTTGCATTGGTCTTCACTGTGGAACGTGTAAGAGAGCATCACACACTTGAGCCATTCCTTTTTGGTGACAAACCTGAGGAATGGTCCCAGATTGAGTTGTCAGTAGAGGAGATTTTGGAACAAATTGATAAACAACAAGTCACCAGAACCAGATTATATTCACCCAAGAATTCTGAAGGAAGTCAAATATGAAAATGCAAAACTACTATCTATGGAATGTAACCCATCACTTAAATCAGCTTCCATACCAAATGATAGCTAAGATGACACCAAGTTTTTTAAAAGTTTTCAGAAACGATTCTGTCAATTACAGGCCAATAAGCTTAACTTCAGCATCAGGCGAGTTGGTTGAAACTATAATAAAGAGCAGAATAACCAGACACATAAATTGACATGATTTGTCTGAGAAGGGTCAACATGGCTTGTGTAAAAGGGAATCCTGCCTCGCCAATCTATTTGAATTTTTGGACAGTGGTTAACAAGCACATGGACAAGAACTATTCAGTTGTACTTGGACTTCCAAAAAGTCTTTGATAAGTCCCTCACTAAAGGCTCTTAAGCAAAGTAAGCTGTTGTGGGATAAGAGGGAACGTCATCCCATGGATCAGTTACTGGTTAAAAGACAGGAAACAAAGGATAGGAATAAATGGTCAATTTTCAGAATGGAAAAAGGTAAAATAGCTGTGTCCCCCATACTGGCAACAGTTCTGTTCAACATATTCATAAATGATCTGTAAAAAGAGATAAACTGATATGGCAAAATTTGCAGATGATACAATAGTACTCTAGATAGTTAAGTCCAAAGCAGACGACAAAAAGTTATAAAGGGTTCTCACAAAACTGGATGATTGGCAGATGAAATGCAGTGTTTATAAATACAAAGTAATGCACACTGGGAAACATAATCCAAACTATATATACAAAATGATGGGATCTACATTAGCTGTTACTGCTCAAGAAAGAGATCTTAGAATTATTGTGGATAGTCCTCTGAAAGCCTCTGCTCAATGTGCAATAGTAAACACTTTGGCTCATTAAAAGAAACTAAAAGTGGTGATTCAAGAATCCCCCTTTGTATTTATTGCTTAATGGACTAGAGTCAACATAGTTCTACATTATTTCTACAATTCCACTTACATTTCCTGTTTTAGATTCTTACTTCTTGTGTACGTCACTGTAAACATCGGATACTACTTCTGTTTTATATCCTCATCGACATTTATAAACTCTTAGTCATATTTCTAAATCATCTCTTTTCTCACATGTTTTCCTACATTTTAATTCAGACATCAGTGCTGTAATAAGGCAACAGATACACAAATATTTTGTTAAAACTGTCAGATCTCTCAGGTATATGAGTGTGAGAAGCTTCTACTTTCTCCTTTTTGCAGTTCATCAGTTGCAATTGACCCTTCATGTCTTGTGAAGTTTCACTGTAAAGTTTTCCCATGCTGGTAGGAGTATTTAGCCCATCATCAATATTCCAAGATAACCCTAGTATAAGAAGGGCACAATGGACATTTTTTCATGAAGATTAAGGGTATGTTTATACCACAAAAATTCACCTGAAGCTGACTCAGGGCAGCTAGCTCAGGCCGAAGGGCAAGAAAACTGGAGAGCAGATGTTAAGGGTTGGGCTGGAGATCAAGCTCTGGGACTCTCCCACCTCGCAAACCTGAGTCTGAATATCTACACAGCATTTGTATAGTCCCACTGTAACAATATGGTTTTTCTGTAGCCATATTGGTAGGCCTAAATTAAAGCCTTCCCTGCAGCCAGACTGAAAAGCAGCAGCCATTAGTTGTAAAGCCTGGGATCACATACTCACATTCCATCTAAATTGCATTAAAATAGTGTCACACTAGGCTGTGGGATGGGAATCCTGTCCTCATGGCACCCACTGTCACCAGATAAAGAAACAGATATCAAGATAGGTAGAGAAAACTTAATTAATAGCATTTCGTCTGGCAAGAAACTGTTTACCAATAGTTATGGTTGTGGAATCCGCATTCTATGATTATTGTCTTCACTTTCCTATTGTTTGTCTGTGTGATCTCTGTCTGGTTTGTAACGGTTTCTGTCTGCTGCATAATTCATTTTGCTAGGTGTAAATCAACTAAGGTGGTGGGGTATGATTGGTTAGGTAATTCTGTTACAGTATGTTATGATAGGTTAGTAAAATTATACTAAAATAATTGGTTAAGGTATAGCTAAGTAGGACTCAAGTTTCACTATATACAGTGGGGTCCAAGAAGGAGACAAGCAAGCAAAAGTGAAAGAAGCAAAAGCATAGAAGGAAAAGGGGGAAAACAAGAAGAGGAAAAGGGAAGGAAAGAAAGAAAGGAACACCAAAAGGAGGGAAGACCTAGAAGAACTCACTTCCAAGACACAGCCTAAGACCAGAGCTGCCAGAACTCCTCTGCACGACCGACCGTGATGTGCAGCAGCTAAGATCCAGAGAGCCTGACCTTGCCTGGCCAGCAGGGGAGGTCTGCCTGCGTTTATCAGGATTGGTGAGCATGACACTGTGTGCTTAGCATGTGTATTCTGCTTGCTTGGGAATTGTCAATAAATAGAGAATAAGAATATTACTGTGTAAGGCTCTTTCTGTGGCAAGAGATCCTGCAAACCCGCAGTAAGTTACACCCTGAGCCCTAGGAATTGTGTAAATGTGTGTGTCCCTACAGTGTGGAAGGGATGGAGAAATTTGTGCAGGTAACACTACAGCCCCAGCCTCAGTCAGCTGAGACAGGCCATCTGGGGTGTTTTATTGCAGTGTAGATATACCCTTACTGTCTCACCTATAAAGTCAAAGTCTTATCATTATGTCCTAGATGGCAGCAGAAAGTATGAGTGGCACATCAGTGGGCCTACTCAAAAGTACAATCTGTGGAAACCATTCAGAATATATTTCCCAATGCTTTCTATATGTCTGGTATCAAGAGGTTAAAGTCTGTCTTTGCTGAAACTTAGAATTACTTAAAATTGCAAAGTTTTCAAAATTCTTCTCATAAATTCTCATGCCTAACTGATTCTGCTGAATCTAGTAGTCTCCCTCTCTGTGTGTTGCCCACAAGGTGGAGCTGGATTCACACAGAGGAAGCACTGTATTCTTCTGTGTTAGACAACTGGTGAAATAAGGGAGCACACAATTTCAAGAATGATATGAATAAACTATGGCTGCCAGATTGAATAAAGTTATGTATGTTTGCTTATGTAAGAGGGCAATAAAACCAATCTCTCATCTTTAGTGTAGTTCCTTCCAAAAGAATTTGAGCCTCTCAATCCATCCCAGTGTTTGAGAGCATTTCAGTTATCAAAATCAATGGTTTTCAACCTGTAGGCCACAGACCTCTGTGGTCCACAAACAATGTCTTAGGCTGCGGTCTCAAACTTTCAGCCCTCAGGCCATTCCTGGGTAGAGCATTTGCACAATCCAAGGAAACAGTGCATTTGGTGGGTGCACTCGCTCTGCTTCTCTGTGGCTCCTACCGCTGCAGGCAGTGCAGAGGGTCCCGACTGCTGCCACCGCCCCATGCCTCTCCAGTGATGATGGAAGCTGCATCCTTGGGGACAGGGTGTCATGGCAGGGAAGGGAAGGGGTGGTGGTGGGAAGGGGCAGGGCTTTGAAAATGGTAACAGACAGTCCCTCACTGACCCACCAGGATTCCTGGGCTGGATTGTACAATTGTTCCAGGCAGGGCCGGTCCGAGCCATTTTGGCGCCCTGGGCCTGGGCGCACGGTGCATGCACAGGCCAGCCACAGCTGCTGGCGCGCAGCCCGGGGCCTGCCTCCAGGGCGCACAGCACATGCACGGGCCAACCATAGCAACTGGTGCACGGCCCGGGGCCTGCCCCCGAGGCGCACGGCGCATGGCCACCGCTGCTGGCGTGCAGTCCAGGGCAAGCCGCGCCTGGCCGTGCAGGGCCCCGCGGCTGTGGGGGGAAGGACGCTGCTGGCTGGCGCCGCGGTGATGGGGGGGCGGCGCTGCGGGAGCCAGGTGCGCGGCCCCTGATGGCAGCTATAAGGGATGCTGCACGCCTCTTACAGCTGCCATCAGACGCCCCCCATCAGTTGGCACCTCGGGCAGATGCCCAGCTCGCCCACCCCTTAGTCCGGCCCTGGTTCCAGGTGGGGATGGCCAGTGGGCTGGAAGCTTAAGATCCCTGGTTACCATAGAACAGTGGTTTTCAAACTGTGGACTGTGGGAAGGTCTACAGACTATGTCTAAGATTTCCAAAGGGGTCCACAATGGTATTTGAAATTTTTTAGGGGTCCACAAATAGAAAATGGTTGAAAACCAGGGCTCTAGATGATAACTTGAAGGTTCTTCCTGTTTAGGGGGTGTACCGGGTTGCCTCACTCCAGGTCTCTCCCTGACCTGGCACCCCGGGGCTTTGGGCCCTGCTCTGCATGCCCAGAGGCCTAATCACAGTTTCGCAGTAAAAGGTGGTGTACGGGAGCCCGGGCCCTCCTTCTCCTCCTGGCCCCAGCCCTGGACCCTATCAGTGGTGGGCGGTTCCCACCACTGGCTCTGCGTGGAGCTTTCCCCGAAATGCGCCGAGCCCGCCGGGTTACTGCCGGTGCCCCGCCGTGGGCTGCTTCCTACCCCATCCCCCTGGCTACCGCGGACCCTACCGTCATGTCCAGATCCCATGTCGGTGACTGGATTGATTGGTCCTACGGCAATTGCGCATGCGGTGATGGCGGCAAGATTAGCTGCAAGGCGTGGCCAGTCAGGCGGTAGAAATCACCTCGAGGGCGGTGTCGGCGGTGCTGGCAGCAGTAGGCGTGGCTCTGGGGCTCTGGCAGGAGCTCCTTCCCCTCTCCAGGGCCGGGCCAACTGAGCTGTGCTCCCAGCTTTTATACCCGGGCTGCACTGGGAGCATGCCCAGCAGGGTTGCGAAGGAGGGTTGTATTCCCCCCTATAGGCGTGCTCTACTTCCCCTTGTTCAGTGTGGGGCCTGCCCGCCCCATCATACGCGGTAATAACCAGTGCTTTTTTTGAGACGTACCGGCACCTATTTTCCCTGCATAACTTAAATGAATTGCATTCCCCTGGGACGTATGGGCACCTCTTTTCCTGGGGCGGCGGGGTTCCTGACGGAAGCCTGCTAGAGACATGCGGCTCTTAAAGGGGCCACGACGGTATTTAGTCCCCTAGTGCAGCTTTTTTTTTTTGCTCAACAACTTTCCCCCGGAAAGTTTGTACAAAAAAAGCACTGGTAATTAACTACATCTTGGGCTAAATTAAGGCTGTGGGCAAAGGATGTTATTAGCATAGAATATTATTTTTATTGATTTTAAAAGAAATCACCCTCAAGTTATTATTATACTGAACTATCCAACAGTCTACTCTATTTCAAACATAGTGTTATGAGAGTTTCTATGCTTTAAATGGAAGAAAAACAGAAACATTTTGGAACTGTATAAAAGGTCACTAGGTGAAATGCTAAAATTTGGTGGCCATATTTGTTGCTGGCTTAAAAGTGACAAGGTCCTAGAGCAGTAATAAATTTGAGTGCAGGGATTTGCATATTGTATGTGTAAACTACCATGCATCGAGTCAGTAGCCACATAACAGCCGTGGTGTTCTGATTAACTGAGATTTCAGAATAATCCCAAATAATCAGATCGTTCTATGGATAGTCAGATGCAGATCAATTTCATTTCAGCTTTGTTCTCTTCTTTTCTCCTACTTAATACTGTATTCTTTGAATGTATTTATGTTAGCCCAGATGCTTTGACCTAAGTATACACACCATCTTACTGCATTCAGAACATTAAACAGGATTTTGCAAGTCAGTTCCACAAGACTGAGAAGCAAAGGAATCTCTTTGGTATGGTCAGTAATGCAGCTTCAGGTTGCATTAGGCCCTCTCTGTGTTGTACCCATTTCATGCATAAAAGGTTGGCTGGTACAGTTCCCTCATCTCCTCCTCAAAACCTCCCTTTTAGCTGGCAGCAGGGAGCAGCACAACATGCAAGTTCAACTGCATCCAGGATCCTTTGCACAGAGGAGGGACTAGATGAGTCCCCAAAATATTCATATCCTAACGCTAAACATAGTTCTGATCTCCAAATAGGCCCCAAGCCCATCTCCCTTTCCTAGTCTGAATATATGGGTTATCTTCATTTTAAGCATATCCAGAATAACAATCGTAAATGCATAATTAGGCTATTTTTCTTAGCTGTAATTCTATTTCCTGTTGTTCATCTAATCAGAAAAGACTGCAATGCTACTACTAGAACTAGGAAAGGCAGAGAAGTATCGGCCTCAGGATGCATGTACACAGCACCCTAAACTCTAAATATTTTGAGTCTATTTCAAAATAGCTTATTTTGAAATTTGGCATCTACACGACACTAAATTTTGAAATAATGTGCTATTTGAAATAATGTGCTATTTTGAGACTATCCCGTAACCCTCATGGAATGAGGGTTACCGGGATGCTGAGATAGCGTGCCCATTATTTTGAAAAATATTTTGAAATAACGGGCGGCTTGTGTAGATGCAGGGTAGCTATTTCAGGATACCTCCAGTATCCTGAAATAGCCATGCAGTGTAGACGTACCGTCAGTGAAGAAGGGCCAGGGGAAAGAAAGTCTCATAATTCAGTTTGGCTATGTTCTTCAGCTCCAGGATAAAGTAATGATTATCTTTTTCCTGTGCAAGGCATATTGCTCTTTAGTCTGCAATAGTTTGCACTGACTGACCTTCCATACAGAGATCTTTCTGAGAAACCTGTATTCCCAGGGCATCTGTATTGTAAAAGCTAGAGAGAATAGAGCTTTGCATCAGAATAGTGGTTTCTTTATCCTCTTCTTCTGAATGGATATTTTGCTTTGGCTACTGCATCGGACTGACTGGACAGTATGTAGTTATTTTGTATAATGTGATGAACAAGAAGATCCTCTTGGACAGATGCCTTTTGTTTCAAAATCTAAACAAATGTAGGCTGCTAGCAGGAAATAATTTATTTCATGTATACATTTTTCAGAAATATAAACAAGGTCATCATCTTTATCCTCCACAGGCTAGTATAGTAGCTTTATTTGTGGAACTACTTGGGCTACAAATGTTATTTGGCCAACATCCAGATGTGGCATATTATGAGAGCCCTTTGCAATAACCACTGCTTAGTGTCCATCTGACTAGCTCAACTTCTTCATATTATGATCTGGTGCTCTTTTATACAGCAGAGTAAAAACTTAAAGTCCACAAACAATAATAAACATGCTTAACTGGGGTTATTGGTATCCCCACTGATATCCCTCAGTTTTCACCTGCTTCACAAGACCAATCTTAAAAGTGCAATGTTGCAGCCAAGAAACAATGAACAAGACTCCCGGTGTGCATCAGTTTCACCCTTTGATCACTCAGAAAGATTTCAGGATAAAAGTTCTCTGTTCACTGAAGAAAGGCACTTCCTCCAAACACGGACTCACTCCTACTAAAGGGCTGCTTCCTTCCCCTTAGTAATTAGCTGTTTTATCACACACTGAGCTTCTGCTGTCAGAAACAGACAGTAATGAATATTGGAGCAGAGACTGAATTAGGTGCAAAAAGCATTGTTATGTCTCTTAAGCAAGAGAATGCTCCCAAACTTTCTCTGCCTTCCCTTATTTTTTCAACTTGCAACTATGAAAAATGGGGTTTCATAACTTCTTATATCCTTCCACCAAATCAAGTATCACACAGGACAACCATCATCTAAAAAGTAAACACCAGCTCATCTTTAGATCAGGGATGAAGAGCCGTGTTATAAAAAACCACCTGAAAATGTATACCCATGATTTTGCTGACACAGTTATTTATTTGTGAAGACAAAGATTTTCCTTTCCATCACTTTTGAGAGAGCTAGGTGTTTAACAGTGTAATTTGTATGTAGTCTGGCATTTTAAAACAAAATTTAAGGGATTCTCACTGAATTTTAATAGGATTGAGGTGCCAAGGATCCTTAGTTTGCTTTGATAATACCAGTCAGTTTCAATTTACATGCATAATTATTCATATGCCCCAATTTGATGACAGAAGCGTAAAGAGCTTCTTGACAATTTGATTCCCCTGAGAGTCTTAGTATTACTATGTGTCTACAGTTAAAATCATTGAAAGTTGGACCAAAGCATATTTTTTAAAAAATGGACAGGTGTTTTATTTTAGAGCAACTTTTGCTCAACCAACTTCAAAGTCTTCTCTTTACAATGCTAGGATTCTGCCTGTAGTACCTGAAATTGCCAGTTTCAATATGTAAATTCAAAATCTCAGGATTTTTAGCCTTTTTTTTTAATTTAAAATGCATTTCAACTGATCAAAAAGCCAGCCCAGGCCTATCTTTTCAATGGGGCTTTAACTAAGCTTTTAAATTCTCATGAGCAATTTGCATGCATAATCATTTGCATGCAGGGATAAAAAGAGGCTCCAGTCCTGCAATCATATCTGCATGGATGGACCCACGAATCTGCACTGAACCCTCTTAGTTTCAGTGGGGAGTTGCTTAAGCAGAAAGGTCTGACCCTGTGTAACTGAGGTCAAGATGTGAGCCACAATCTGCCTTTACAGATTGTATTTGCATGTATGAACCAAGTAGTCAGAGGTTCAACCAGTATAATGTGCACCAATTCTATTATTTGGTTATAGAAACAAATTTAGTCTCTTTTTGACATATAGGCCAGGCCCATAGTATTTTAGAAGTAAATGGTATAACTACATTGTACAAAATTATTTGCAAATGCACATTGTATATGTCATAAGGAGAACACTACAGTCCCATGCCTGCTGATACTGAGAAATAGCGGTATATTTTGGATGCTTTCCTATGCATCTGAGGTCTGGAAATCGCACATCTGAAAATTATGCCGTGTGGTACTTCTTTAAGAATGTTTTAAACTGAATAGTCCTAAAGGTTCCAAAACACTTCAATACAGTCAAGCAGTTTCAGTCGTAAAGCAGAGGGAGAAACAATATGTGAGCTTAATATGCACAGAATCCTGTACATCTCTAAGTGGTTTATTTGTATGTGTTACATTCTCCTTCCTGGATCTCACCGTAGAGAATCTGTGTAGTCTCAGGGCAACACAGTGCTATAGAATGCCTGTCTGGAACTCTTGTCAGGAAGCGGGGTGGGTGTATGGGGGCTTGCCCTGCTCCTCTTGCCCGGTGCTCTTATTGGGCAAGTGGGACTGCGGCTTGGGGACTTGCAAGCCCACAACCACCATTGACCAGCTGGAGCTAGGCAAGCTCCCATGCAGTCTGCATCAACCCTACTCCCGGGTGGGAGTGCTAGGTGGATGGAGCAGGGCAAGCCCCTTATACCTCTCTACAGCTGGAGTGCCGGAACGGGGCGGGGGAGCACAGAAAGAGGTTGCACTTTCCTCGCCCTCCATTTTTCAGAGCCCAATGTGTCTTTCGCCCTCCCCCCACCATGGGACTGGTGGTGGAGAGAGGTGGCGCTGATGGCTCTTGTCCCGACATCATGTCCATTGCCCGCACACCCTAAATGGGGGCCTAACCCAATGTCGCAGTCTGTCTATGCCACTGCGTTGCCCCTGTGGCAGGATCAGGCCAGAGAGCTGCTGCAGAGGGGGGGGAAAGGCAGCCCAAAAAGGGTAAAGACCTATATATAGAAGCAGAGGGCTGCAGGCCAATTAGATGCAGCTGGGAGGGAGCTGGCTCAGACAGATTGGGGCCAGCTGACTCCTCTGCTGACTGGCTGAAGGCCTTGAAAAGCCTCAGGAGTTGGAAGCTGGAGGGTAGGGTTCCTAGGTGTCTGATATTGACCTTGATGGTCCGCTATTTTTGCTTCCTGATTGGTAAAAACATTCAGAAAATACTAGACACCTAAAATGTCCAGTATTTTCTGATTTTTCCCAGCCAGGAGGCGAAAATACTGGGTGCTTACCTGGTTCCACAGGGGAGTTGTCTGACCCGGAGCAGGAAGACAAGATGGCGGACAGCCACCGGCAGCCTGTTATGGTCAAAAAGCTTCAAAACCATTTCTTAAAGGGGCCATGCTGGGGTGGTTTTTTTTTTTTTTTTTTTT
>JANRFK010004149.1:152190829-152213605 GCA_030068395.1 Apalone spinifera
TGCATCCCTTTTCCGGAAAAGGGTGCCTGTGTAGACGTAGCCCAAGTGTTTTAGACTGGTATGAGATCAAAAATACAGAATCCAGTAGAAACTGCAAGGACAGTGTTAGGTAATTTCAATTTATAATTATTCATACTGGAATATGGCCAGGACTTTAGGTTAATTCCCTTATTATTGCCAAAAGCGCCATGGATTTTTTTATTGATCACTAGTGATCAGCACTTCTGTTTTATGGATCAGGCCATCCTCTATGTAGAAAAAAAAAATCCCTCCCAAAGGTCAGGAAATCCAACCAGTAGAAATTTCTGCATACCACTTGGTCATCAGCAAAGGGGTTTGCCCCTTGTTCATGGATCTGAATATGGTTTGTTGAATCTTGGAAGGCTCAGGTAGGCAAAAGCCAACTTCATGCAGGATCTATGCCTGCCCACTGCTTATCTGGCAGCTCAAGTTTATTAGCTGAACTCAGACCAGTACTGCTTTCTAGCCAACCTTGCAATTCCCCGAAACATCACCTGTGCAGGGCTCAAGAGAAACAAACAGTTCCCCAAACAATTTTAAAACAGTACCCATGCAAGCATGGTTTCAATGTAGTTTGCTTGTTTAGCATAAAGTAAACATATGTGTTTTACTAGTTGTGTTCTAGACTGAAATGTAGGACCTCTTCTAGGTTAGAATATGGTTTTAAAAATAGATACGCTTTTTCTTCAAGGATGAGACAGGCTCCCTTTAAACAGGATTTAGTTAACAGTTTTCCAGTGTAGACATGACCAAAGAGATTGGGGACTACAAAGTATTCTTGTTACACCATATACCATCTACATTATCATTCAGATAATTCCTGGGACTCCCATGGAAGTCAATTCAAAACTGTCCTTTATTTTAAAACTTTACATGTTCCTGCTCTAACCTCTCAGAGCTTTTTCTCTCATCCCATCCAGTCTCCTCTTTTCTGGCCTCCTTTCCCACACACTCTCACATGACATCTAGGGTTCCCAAGCATCCGGTTTTCAATTAGAATGCCTGGTCAAAAAGGGACCCTGGTGGCTCTGGTCAGCATTGCTGACCAGGCCATGAAAAGTCCAGTTGGTGGCACTGTGAGGCTAAGGCAGGCTAGTCTGTACCTATCCTGGCTCCATGCTGTGCCCCGGAAGCAGCCAGTAGGTCTGGCTCTTACCCTCCTGCCTAAGGGGGCTCCATGCATTGCCCCCACCTCAAGCACCAGCTCCACACTCCCATTGACCGGGAACCATGGCCAATGGGGGCTGCAGGGGCTGTGCACGTGAGCAAGAGCAGCATGTGGAGCCTCCTGGTCCCCCACACCTATGAGGCAGACCTGCTGGTGGGTTCCAGAGCACAGCCAGATAGGCAGGGAACCTGCCTTCATCCCTCTGTGCCACTGACCAGGAGCTGCTCAAAGTAAGCCCACCCCCCAAACCTTAGACCCAACTCCCCGCCAAACCTGGAGCCCCCTCCTACACTCCAAAAGCATCATCCATGGTCCCACCTCAGAGCCTGCACTTGCAGACAGAGGCTACACTCCCTCCTGCACTAGAACTCCCACCTCAACCCATAGCTCCCTCCGACACTCCAAATCCCTCGTCCCCACCCCAAGCCCAGAGCTACCTCCCACACCCTGAACGCTCATTTTTTGTCTCAATCCAGAGCCCAAACCCACAGCCCCTATCCCACTCCAGTGAAAGTGAATGAGGATGGGGGGGGTGAAGTGTCACTAAGGGAGGGAGTAATGTAGTGGGGGGGGGGGCGCGCCTCGGGGAACAGGTGGACCTAGCACTTTCAGTTTTGTGCATGTAGAAAGATAGTAACCCTAATCACAGCTGGTGAAAGTTCTTTCTCCCAAGCAGTTCCTCCCTACTGGAATACACGCCCTTTCTCTCTTTTGTGAGCTGACTCTTCATCTTTTTCTAAATTTTATTTAGTTACTCTTTCTCCCTCTGCTATTATTTAACACTTTAAACATTTTGGAATAAGGTTTCATATAAAAGATGCTGAACAAAGTGATATTGTTTTGTGTAGTAACTGGTAAGTCTTGGGGGCCAGATGCAGGCAGTCTAAGTCATGTGTACGGCAGTAGTGGTACCACAGTTAAGAATAGAAGAGTTAGGTTCATCTTCCTTTTTCAAATATACCAATAATCACATTCACAGCAACTGCAGAATCTGACCTCTGAACTTCAGATAATAAAGCTGAGCCCAATATAACTCTTTTTTTCAGTTTTAGCAGCGTTCCTTTTCAATATTTCGCTTTCATATAAATAATGTCTTTCAACGTATGGTCCATAGACCCCTGGGGATCCATGGATTTTGTTTAAAATTTCCAGAGGGGGTCCGCAAATGAAAAACAAAGGGTGAAAATATCTGATACAGACATACCATGGCATCCACATTTTAATTTCAGCAAGGTAAGAATAAAAGATTAGGTCTAACTCAGCAGAATAAACTGAAATAGCAATACTGTAATAAGCCTTTTTATTCATAAGGTCATGCCAAAGATTTTGATGTTTTGATGAGGCTGAAGCTTAAAACACAACTTTGAGGAATCCTACAGCTTTCTGGTATGTGGTCATATGAAAGCTAAGAATAAAACATGGCAGTCAGAAGATGAAGATCAGTACTAAAAGATCCACTAGATGTTCAAGACAGGGGTACAAGGATTCCTTGATAATGAGAACCCACATCAAAAGCTGTGATACCATGACAAAAATCAACAGAAGCTAGATGACTTCACACTGTAAGCAGTGGGATGTTAATGAAAAAGACCTTACTGAAACGTAGGTGGGACTGCAGATAGCATAGCTGTTGGAACAATTGTAGTTTTGTCTCCTTTGTATTCAAAATTTGCTTAGTTTTTCTGCAAGACAGAAACTGGAATTCATAGGCTTAAAAATAGTTTTCAGTTATAAAAGTTGGGGGTTAAATATCAGATATTTGGCACCCAAAGCAGAACTGGAAAAAAGTCTGCATTTGTCTGGTTGTATGCTGGGAATGAAATTCTACTGTTCCAATGTACCTCTTTCAGGCCTCAAAGCCAGAGAGAACAAAATGTATGTGATTTACATAAGATTTAAATATGGTGCCCTTTGTGATAGAATCTGGGCACCTCCCGTTCAACAGAAGCATACTATTAAAAACAAACATAGCAATCCATGCTGGAAGTTTAAACTCAGAACAGCGTGATAATAAATAGAATCCCCCTTAATAAGTGAATCATCTTGTTCAGAACAATTGCTGCTCTCACACTGACAATGAATTTTCACAGAAGCCAGGGAAGCAACATTTATTATTTTGGTATTATCAATTAAAAAAGAGTCTACATTCTGACAAAAGAGAAAATTTGCAAATGGAGACAAAACAAACATACTGAAATAACCAAGAATTATGTTTTAATTCTTTAAACATTGTGGGTATGGTACGATCATTTGAACCACAGAGACAAAATAAAAGAATGTAAAAAATTATGCATACAGTGCTCCACCCTCTTGCTGAGACATGGTACAATATACTAAAAACATTTTAAAATATAATTAAGATTGCCATTGCACAGCTTTTGCTCAGGAGTAACTAAAATTTCCTAGAAAATAATGCGATGCACAAAAAAACCAACAAAGAAATAGTGTTAATAACAGCACTGAGGAACCAGCTGCAAAGTACATTCCAAGGATAAAATGTACCTCAAATCCTTGCAACCAGAAAGAATGAAATTATGAATATAATTAAAAATCTCTGCTTTAAAATGTCATTTGTAAAACACACACTAGTAACTCTATTATGTTTTCACCTGCGTTTCTTTAAACGGAATGGGGGAAATAATGCCTGTACTGTATCAGACTAACCTAATAAATAAATCAAATGAGTTTGGAATGATTATTCAGCATTGGCTTATCAAAACAGATGATAGAAGTCATTTATTGGGAATGCACTGAACTGATGATCTATTTAGAAACAAATTAAAATGAGTGTAGAAAATCTTTTTAGAAATAAATTAAAATTAGTTCGATCACAGTGAGATTGTGTTTGTATGTGGTTAAGCCTCTTCTCTTCCACACAAAATGTACTTAGGCATTTTAAAGTCAAGAACATGAAAGGAAAATGGCTACCGTGATGCAAAAAATATCTTTGCAGTAAGAATTTCTCAAATCAGGAACCAAGGAGATTCATAAGGAGATAACCAAGTTATAAGATAAGTGGAAACACTTAGCACAATTTAAGACTGCCTAAGAAATTTTCTCTAGCACAGATGGGGTTTGATTTTACAAATACTGGTAAAAATGTTAGACAAGCTGTTTTATCCAATCAATATTTACTCAAACTGTGCAAAATCTGAGATTCATACATTACAGCAAACCACAAATGAGATTATATTAAGTTTTGCTGATGTCCCAAAATATAAAAGTACTTTTTGAAAATGGTTAAACATGGTGCTTTAGATGGACTTCAGAAGGGTTCTGTTTAATGAAAGGTCCGCAGCTCTACTGTTGCTAAATTCAGTGATTATGAAAGAAGGTTTAAGAATGTTTTCGATTCTCTACATTTCTCAGCTGTCTATCGTTTTAGTGATACTTGCACATTAGTAATAATGAAACTTCTATTTTATATAAAAACTGCACAGACCTTGAACTGCATTTCATATAATGCTTAAAAAAGACACTTTGGTACATTTCTGGAGGCAATCAATGCAAATCAAGAGAAAGCAGTTCTTACAAACATGGCGTCATTTAAGAAATGATAATCGCACGGAAACATAACATGAGATCAATTTCTCATTTAGAACTAAAAAGTAACTTAACAGCAAAATTTACATTTGCATCATGGTATTTAACAAGAAAACTTTCTTTGTATCTCTACTATTGCACTTTTTAACAGGATTTGGTTACCAAGGAAACAGGTCTGGCCCAGTATTAATTTGAAATAAATTTATTTCAGAAGCCAATGTCAGAAGTACAATACTGATAATTTATTTTTTGTAAAATTGCTCAAGTTCAGGCTTCTGTATCTAGAGCTGTTTAGTTTTAATTTCTGAACCACCTTTGTCTGAAATAAACCATACTGCATTGAACTGATGTTCATTAAACTGACAGGGCCATCTATATCTATTTCTAAAAACCTTATGCATTAAAATAAAAAGAAATACTGTAGGTTTTCTTTGGCACCTGATATAGAAAAATATCTGTAATAAAGCAAATTAATCTTTATTTAAGCTTTCACGGAGCACATTGAAAGACCGCTTCCTATAGTAGAATTTAAATATTTTTCATTTTTCTTATCCAGCTTAACTTTTATTTTTACATTTTATCTACAAGTCCAATAATTTTCAAAATAGATTTTAAAATGCACCAAATCAATAGTCTTTAAAAAAAATCTTTTGTTGCATAAGCGTTGCCACGCCCTTATTACCTATGATTATTTTAACAGACATGATTGCTTCACTTTCACAACAGATTATTTTATCAGGTGAAAACAATCGTCATGCCAATATGTGAAGCCATACCATTAAGTATTAGGTTATTGTTTTTTAAAATTAACTGTTCGATACATTTTTATACTGAAAACTACGTTTTAAAAACCACTTTGTCTTTGCAGCACTGAATGAGAAATCTACAAAACATGCAAATCTCAACCTACCTGTGTGTACCTCCTAATGCAGTGTTAACATGGCAGTATACCCAGCCATTTTTATGTAAAGCGATGGAGATCAATTGAATTCTCGGTCTTCTCGATAAATTTTTAGAAGCAGTTGTCAAAAATCAGATGGGAAGCAGCTTGAATACACTGATCATAAGAACTGAATTTATCAGTAGGGAAAGCAGGAGTGGGGGGGGCGGGGAAGATGTCCACATCCAAGGTTTTCTGAAACTGCAACACAACGTAGTCTCCCTCCCACCTTCAGAGGGTTCAATGAGTGAAGCTGACCACTGCAAAGGCCACTTGTCACATTTGCTAAAAATCAGCCTATTGGTATCACTGCTGAAAATAAAACTCGACAACCAAAGCCCATTGCACAACGTGGACTGCGTAAGAGTTAAAAATAGATTTGACGTGCCTCCTACCTGCATAATAAATATGTACGTTTCAAGTGCTTTAATTTGATATTCACATTAATTAACAATACAGCATACATTATTTAAACTACAGTAAATGCAAGAAAAAGGGTGACACCATGTGGAAGCAGAATTTGCTTTTATAAAAAGGGCTAATACTGTATTTTGAATGTTATGACAAGCTAACAGCTCACTATACTGCAAATGAAAGAGAATTTTAAAGGTGATGCTTAAATATCTAAGCCTGTAATGAAGCACAAACAAGTCTTCACTACCACATGATATGGCACACAGAGCGTTTACATACTCACATTTGAAATACTAGGCATGATATAATGAATTCTATACACAGCATGCACACAGCACAAGCAACATTAATCCTGCCTGCCATTTTAGGCTTGCAGGAATAAGATACATACTGCAGCACAGCTCTGGTAAGGGTGGAGGCAAGGGACAGCTCACCTTAAATGCAGTATCTGATTAATGTTGTAAGTGACACTGCACATCAGCTACAGTCTTGATTCAACTGCGTGGGAGGGAACAAAGAAAAAATGTCATCAACTGGTGATGCAAGATGAGCCCCAGTCACTAAACAGTGTGCAGAAAACTCTAAATTCTGCAATAATGCAGTAATAGGTATTTCAAACTCTTATCAAAACCTGCTTCTACAGTGACAGCATCCTTCTGCTGAGGAAAATAAATAAATCTTTCTGCTCACTGAAGAAATGCTGGAATGGCTACAGTAAGATACTCCGGGTGAAGAAAGATTTCATGCAGTATGTATTAGGTTCTGGATGCATTTGCTGTGCTCTCTTAATTTTTAAGTTTACACTATTTTTTAATTAATAAAAGACAATACCAGAAAAAATGCTCAGCAATTCTAAATGCTCATGTAATTTTGATGTAACATACAGCAATTATTTTTCTACAGCTTATCAAAATCCTGAGCAGTATTGACAAAACCACAAGATCACAGGGTCTGACTGCACCATCAGCTGTCTGTGTCAATGCTACACCCTGTTAACCACAAGCAATGTTAGAGCTAAATATATCTGCAATGCAGAAATGGCAGATACTTTGTTGTTTAGAATTTTGATTAAATTGCATGTTCCTCCACTCTTAGAAATAATAAAATAAAGAGAGAATAAACAAAAATGCCATGCTGGTTTCCTTTGCATACTGTATATATCAGACGCTGCAGACCATGAAAGCCATCATAAGTATACTGACCTAAATAACGCTAAGAAGACTTAAGCAGCATACAAACATACTCACTATCAAAGCAAGAAAAGCAAAACAATGATCGTCTAATCAAACTGAAAGCAACTACTCACTACCGTAGTATGAATTCTACGTACTGTATGGGCACATCTCATGTTATGGTGAGATGCAATGCTCCTTTGTTTTTTCTCAGAAGCTTTTCTTAGCTACAGTTGCACAATGACATTCTGACATCATGGAGGTCAATGCAACCACTGAAGTGTTGTCGGGGGGGGGGGGGGGAAGTGGAGGTTTATGACTAGACTGATTTTAAAAAATTTAATCTGAAGAAATACAAAATGCCACAAAATTTATTTAATATCTTTCTTCTATCTTCTGAAATTAATACGGTGCATCTTGTTTGGCTGCGTACATTAAATTGGTATCATCCTCTGCAGAGATTGTGATAGGGTAATCGTGGGAATTAGATTTTTCTAAATTAGTAGAGGTATACATTTCCAAAAATGCCGTACATTTTCCTGAAACACTCAAACTATGGTCAAATGTTTAACACATGGAACAAAAATATACAGAGCTTTAAAAAAAAAAAGCTGCTTAGTTGAGGTTTTGAAAAAAATGCCTCGTAAGCAAAAGCTGTTTTGCTACATTTCCATTGTCAATGTGTCCCCAAGGGAAGAAGGCGAGAAATGGAACAGCTTGCTGTGATCGGCATTACATTCCCTTAAGAATGAACTGCCAGGTGAGTGAAACAAAGTCTAAAATCTACCTGGTTTAGAAAGTGGATTTCCTTATTTTTGAAAACGTTTTCTGTGGCTCATCAATTCTTCTTTCTCTCCCTTCCCCAAACCACATACAACTAATACCTATTTAAATACTGGGAAACAGAGGGTTTATTCTTAAATGCTAGGAAACAATCTGAATACATTTTATCGAGGTTTTTTAAAACATTAATCTTATTTAGCTAATGCATCATTGAATGTAAATTGTTTCTGCCCTGGTATTGAAGTGAGTGGATGTTTGTATGCATTACTAACTATTTTTCTGTGCAAATTCCAGTCTTACATAAGGGACAGCTAATAATGACTACAATGTTAATTCAGAAAATAAATTACACAGTAATAACTGGAGATTGCCATACAAGTATGTAGATATTAAATGTAGGCCTTTCTAATAACTAATAAGATTACCTGATCAGATTCTAAAGGTTCTTTCTGTTTGCTTTATTTTAGTTAAAGTGAATATTTCTCTCTGAAACTGGGAGATTTTTCACTATGAAAAAATATATCCAGCTTTGGCATTTTGTCCTGTTTGGTTTAAAGGCTGAGGATCAGATGATCCAAGCAGTATGTGCTTTAAAATATGCAGAATCCCCTTCCATAAATAACACATCTGTCACATAGCAATGAAACCAGACCAGCAACAGAAGAGGATAGAGTTATAAAAACAGCTATCATTCTAATACAGGATTACAAAATAACTGAGTTACAGAATTACTTTTTGTGAAGAACTGTCTGTTCATACAAATACTGCAGCTCACAATTAAAAGGTTTAGTGCCAGGAAGGTTCAAGACTTGGCAAGAAATGCAAGATACATAGTCCCAGTCCTGGCCATTTTAAAGCCATAGTGAAAGTCCTATTAACTTTAAAGGGAGAGGAATTGGGTCCCATGTCAGTAAAGTATATGAGCTTACAGGGAAGTATGGCAGCATGCTAAATTTTTGGGAGGATATAAACCAATTATCCAATTGCCAGGTTTGCTTTCAGATGAGTAACTACAACTAGAAGCAGATTTCAACAGGATTCTAGGAGTAATCTATCCCTTCTGTCTAATCTGTCTGAGAAAGGGCAAGAATACGGCAAGAATCTTTGGCTGTGTCTAGACTGGCCCCCTTTGCCGGAAAAGGCATGCAAAGGAGGCCAGTCGCAATTGCAAATGAAGCGGGGATTTACATTTTCCCCACTCCATTTGCATGAACATGGCTGCCGCTTTTTTCCATCTTGGAGCTTTGACGGAAAAAAGCGCCAGTCTAGACAGGGCTCTTGCGGAAAATAAAGCCTTTTCCGCAAGATCTCTTATTCCCTTTAAAGGGACATCCCCGCTTCATTTGCAATTGTGACTGGCCTACTTTGCATGCCTTTTCCGGCAAAGGGTGCCAGTCTACACACAGCCTTTGTGTGTTTCAGGTAATAAGAGGCACCTGCAAAGAAATTTGCCTATTCCTGATGCTCAAGTGCCTCACCTCATCAGGGAGCAAGGCTGTTTTGACCCTGTGTTTGTCTCTCTCATTTTACAAAGTATACACTAATGGACTGTTTTCAACATTGACATGCATTCCTGTGATCATGTATTTGCATGGGTTTACTTGTGGCTCTCTTAAAAGTGAATTTCAGTAAAAAAATACATTTCTGAGGCCTTCCAGAAAGTTTTGTGATGAATTATTTACATAATCAATGAGAGATGATACTGCAAAGGGTGCAATTTAGGCATTGCTGAAAATCAACCCTTAAATTCTTAGGCTATGCTAGAGACTTCAGCCTGGTCTACATACAGATTTTGTACTGGTAGCACAATTTTGGTTAGGGGGTGTATTTTTTGACATAAATATTTGCAACTGCACAAAACCTAGTGTGGATGCAGTTGTTTCACTATAAAGGTGCCTTTGAACAGTATAACTTATTCTCCTTTGCAAATGAGATAAGCTATTCTAGTATAACTGTGCCCAGACTGGGGGAGGAAAGAGGGAGTTGTACTGCTTTAAATATTTTGGTTCAGTTAAAATACTATAATTTATGTTTAGAGGCAACAAAGCTATCTAGGAAATCAGATTTTCAGTTTCACAGGAAATTCCATGATTTAGAAAAAAGTTCCATTCTGAAATGGACCAAAACAAACAAACAAAAAATGTTTTTTCAAAATTAACTCTAAAGCAAAATTTCAACTTTTGCATTTTTTGGGTCAATCAAAACGTTTCATTTTGAGGAAATCAAAACATTGTTCCAACTTTGACTTTAACTTGCTTTAATATTATAATAATTGTTTGAAAAGTCATTTTGATATGAAAAATGAAGTATTTGGTTCCACTAGTGTTAAAATGAGACATTTTGACATTACTGTAAGACTTTGTTTTGTGTTTTTTCCAAAATGAGATGTCAAAATCAACACTTTTAAGAACATATTTATTGACAACAATGACATTTTTAATTGAAAAACTGTTTTTAACAAATCACGTCAATGAGTTCTAGTAGAAAAGGCTCAGGGAAAGGCCTGTTTGAATCTGGTTCTCTTTCCGTCTGTAGTTCAGGTAATATCTTTCTAGCCTGAAGTCATACCTTTGTTTTCCCCAGGGCTAGCCTTACCATGATGGGGGCTGCCACTAGGACCCAGAGTGTAGAAAATTGTGTCTGCTGCTGGTGCACATGTATTCTCTCTGCAGTACCATGAGAGGAGTAGAACAGGAAGAAGGCAGAATTGAGACCTTTCAAAGTTTTAGCCCAAGAGAGGGGGAATGGGGGCGTCATTTGAGCTCCCCATCTCAGGTGCCAAAATGTTGTGGGCCGGCCCTGGTTTTCCCCACCATAAACATGATAGATCTTCGTCTTTTTAGGGAGCCTGTACTGCCTTTCCTCGTAGCCATGTTCCAGAGGAGGGTTCTCTTGCACTCTGCATACTCATTTTGTTTCAGTGGCAGACCACGTTGTGCTAGATCCCATGTGTATTGCACATTAGGGATACATGAGAAGGTGGGATCTGTGCCTTTTTCATGTTATTTCTCAATGATTTTTGGATGAATTTTCTACTGGATTTTTAGGATTCTATTGTTGAAGAGTCCACTAACTTCAATGGCCGTGAGCCACAGCTGATTTCATTTGGTTTTTAATGCCATCCATCCAGCAGCCTTTTTATCATGTAACTAATGGAATTAAAAAGACAAATATAAGGGATGTAGTTTAGCTCAGAGATTAAAAAAGACAAATTGGTCCACAAATTGCTATGATTCGTTCCCTTACATATTTTCAAAAACCTCACCCTGTAATCTCAGCTATGCCTAATGTCCACTTGGTGTAGTTGAGGGGGAGGGGACCATAAAGGAGCCAATTGTAGCTTTGTCATAATCCTTTATTCATATTACCATAACACCTAGGAACCTTAGGCATGTACCAAGAGTGGGACCCACTGTGCTAGGCACTGTACAGTCAGAGGACAATAAGACAGATTCTTCCCAAAGAGCTTAGTTCCTTGATGTTATGATGACGCTCAGTGTGGAACCTGTGTACTTTAGAACAGTGTTTCTCAACCTTTTTTTTAATAAAGTACCCGCTTAAGAAAAAATTCTAAGTACCCCCAGTACCTACAGTTTTCAGACACAACATTTTTTTCTACCATTGCAACACAATGTTTAAACAACTTAATCATAGCCAGGCGAGTGATGAAATTTGTGGGTGTAAAGAGTACAAAACTAATGAAGCATTGTAAAACTTAAAACAAAAATTCAGTTGTGTTGACGTACCCCCGGACTTCTCTTGAATACCCAAAGGTACTCGTACCACTGGTTGAGAAACACTGCTTTAGAACATTTATTTACCCTCCTACTTGTGCTACTCTATGCCAGTTGGGTACAAACCCTAAAAGCCAGTATTTGTAGCCAAGAAAAGCATTCTAGCAATTGCTCCTTTCCCTCCTCCACAACCTCTATTTTGGAAGCTACATGGTAGAGCAATTTGAAAACCAATTGTGCCTACACTAGTTGAGATTACCTGCACACTAAGACAATCCTTAACATTGGAGATCTGATGGGATTTTTCTCTCAGGAGCAGTGCAAAGGGGTCAGACTGCAAAATAGAAACTCTTCTACTGTCTAGCTCCTGTACAGGGGTATCGCCCTCAGCTCCTGGAGGGTCTCATCATTGGGCCAAGACCCCCGCACCCTTACACCTCTTATCTACCCTGACACCAATCCTCCCCGTGTCCTCAACCGGAGTCCTTTTGCTCCGGACCAACGTCCAGTCTTTTACTTTCCCACGTCACCCATGGCACTCAGCCATAACTAGTGCCTCTCTTGGTGGGATAGGAGGGGGGCCTGGGCCTGCCCTCACTCCAGGCCCCAGCCTAGAACCCTAAGGATAGGAATCCTTGTTCCCGTCCGGTTGGTGGGGGGTGCCCCTTAACTCACCAACCCACGGGCTCCGAATGCCCTGTCCTGAGCTACTTCCTCCAGTCTGTCTGTCCCCTCTCTGGGTCTTCGGCTGCTTCTTCAGCCACGCCAATCCTCCATTTCCCCGTACGGCATACGACGTTTTGCTCTTTGAAGCCCCGTGCTTCCCAGGTTCTGCCCTTCCTCCACCCCAACACTTCCCTGGACACCAGGGCACATAGCCGTCGGCTGGGGTTGTGCACATGCATGGCACGCCACGGCTGAACAGGCCGTGCACCGCCTCTGTCCCGGGGCGGCCTTCTCACCGCTAAGGGCTTCCAGACCTCTTTGGTGAGTGCAGGAGCTGGCGAGCCCCAGTGGCTGGGGGTTCACCGGCCCGTCACACATCCCCCCTTTTAGGTATCTCACTTTTTCTTCCGGTTCATTGCCCTCCTCTTCTTGTATGCACAAGAAGAAATCAGCATTGAGGTGTCTTGCTCCTGCCCAATTTAGCACCTCGAACTTGTAGGGCTGTAAGGCTAAATACCATCTCATTATGCGAGGGTTGGTTTCTTTCATCGATTGGATCCAGCTCAGGGAGGCATGATCCTTTACAAGCTTAAAAGGGTTCCCCAGTAAGTAATATCTTAGCGCTTCTATTGCCCACTTCACCACCAGCGCTTCTTTCTCTATGGTCAAATAAGCCTGCTCCCTGGGGAATAACTTCCAGCTTAAATATAGTACCGGGTGTTCTTCCCCTTGGGTCTCTTGTGTCAGGACTGCGCCCAGCCCTACTGCCAACGTGCTGGTCTGTAAAATAAACTTTTTTGAGAAATCGGGTTGTAGCAGGACCAGCGCTAATACCAGACACCCTCTCAACTGATTGAACACCTGTTCACACCGTTCCGACCAGCACACCTTCTTAGGTTGCGTCCCTTTGGTCAAATCTGTCAACGGGGCAGCTATTGTCGCAAAACAGGGTATAAATCTCCTATAGTAGTCAACCAACCCTAAGAACTGGTGTACTTGCTTTTTGGTCGTGGGGGTACGGTACTCTAAGAGAGCTTTGATTTTGCTCACTGAGGGCTTTAGCTTCCCTCTCATTACCTTATAACCCAAGTATGTAACCTCTCGTTGTCCTATATGACACTTTCCAGGGTTGGCCATGAGCCCTGCGTCTTGTAGCGCCTCTAGGACCGCTTGTAAATGCTGCAAATGCTCCAGCCATGTTAGGCTATAAATGACGATGTCGTCAATATAGGCTGCAGTGTATTGTTGGTGTGCTCTCAGTACCCGGTCCATTAGACTCTGAAACGTCGCTGCCGTGCCATTTAACACGAAGGGCATAGTTCTAAACTGAAATAGCTTGAGGGGAGTGGAAAAAGCGGTTTTCTCTCTAGATGTAGGTGTTAGCGGGATTTGCCAATATCCCTTTGTTAAATCTAATGTTGAAATAAATTGGGCTTGCCTTAGCCTCTCCAAAAGTTCGTCCACTCGGGGCACTGAGTATGCATCAAATCGTGAAATCGCATCTATGCAGAAACAGACAGCCCCATTCAGTTTCAGTTCTAAGACGATGGAACTTTGCCAATCACTATGGGATTCTTCAATCACTCCTAATCGCAACATATTCTGCACTTTCTCTCACACCGTGTCTCACATCTTCCATGGTAACAGGCAGATGGGTTCCCATACTTTATGTCCTGGGGTCGTGGTGATATGATGGCATACTAAGGATGCCATACTAAGGATGGCAAACCCCGGGGCCACTGATAATACTTTTGGATAGTCCCTGAGGACTGCCAACACTTCCTGCCGCTGGTCCACCCCCAGCTCGTCCCCCAACCTTACCTCCTTGGGTCCTTCTAACTCCCCTGCCCAGGGTCCCAAGTCGACAGGGGGTTGGGAGGGGTCTATTAACAGACTCTCTCATAGGTTCCATTTTTTAAATAAGTTAACGTGGTAGACCTGCGTCCCCCACTCTACCAACCGGACCTCGTAATCTATGGTTCCTATTTTACAGATAATCTCAAAAGGGCTCTGCCACTTTGCTAACAATTTCAACTCCTTCATGGGCAGCAAGGAGTATCTCCCTGGTATAAATTCTCTCAACTTAGCCTCACGGTTGTAATACTCTGCCTGTTTTTCCTGAGCCTGCAGCAGATTGGCCTTGGCGAAATCCCCTAACCACCGCAGCCTTTCCCTCAAGTGTAACACATAGGGAATTGAACCCTGGACCCGTGATTCTTGCTTCTCCCATTCTTCTTTAACTAGATCCAGAATACCTCTCGGTTGCCGTCCGTATAAAAGCTCAAAAGGGAAAAACCCAGTGGATGATTGTGGGACTTCCCTTACTGAAAACAGTAAAGCTGGTAACAACTTATCCCATTCCTGGGGGGCCTTGTCCGTAAACATCTAAGCGTACTTTTAAATGTTCGATTAAATCATTCAACTAACCCGGCTGTTTGCGGGTGGTAGACGGACAAATGCAAGGTCTTAATGCGTAACAACCTACATAATTCTGCCATCAATCTAGAAGACACATTGGTCCCCTGGTCGGTCAGTATCTCTCGTGGACCCCACCCGAGAGAAAATCTTCACCATTTCCCCGACTAGTGTAGGGGCTGTAGTATTCTTTGAAGGAACAGCCTCGGGGTACCTCATGGCATAATCCACCAGGACTAATATGTATTGATAGCCTGCCTTGGACCTTTCTAAGGGACCCACAAGGTCCATAGCTACCCGGTTGAAGGGTTCGCCGACCACCGGTAATGGTACTAAAGGTGCTTTTGGCCCCAATCAGGGCTGGGTCAGCTGGCACTCCGGGCAGGAGCTACAAAAGTCCAGTGCTTCCCTGTGCATCCCAGGCCAGAAAAACCTTTGGGTAATTCGCTGAAGGGTCTTTTCCCTCCCTAGGTGGCCAGCCCAGGGATTAGCATGAGCTAGCTGCAATATGTGTCTTTGGTAACCCGCAGGTACTAATAGCTGATGTAGGGGTCCCCGTCAGTCTCCTGCCTCCGTTACCCAATATAGACGATCCCCTCATACCTCAAAGTAGGGCCCTTGGGGCCATCCTTGCATCATGCCTCGCTCTCGATCGCCTGTCCTGGCTTGCTCCCAGGCCCTCGACAGGAAAGGAGCCTCTTTTTGTTCCTGTAGGAAGTCTTTGCCCGTCACCCAATCAACTGGGTTGTTCGGGCCTCCCCGAGGTGCTGCCCCTTGCGTCTTGTTTTTTTTCGATTGCCAGCTTCTGAGTGGCTAAGGCACTCTTGGGCTCCCTGGCGTCTCTCTCCAGAACCAACCATTAACTCCAAGCCCCTACAATTCGTTGGAACGCCAGCCAGTCCAGCCCCAACAGCACGGGGTATGACAAGTTCGGAGTTAGGGCAACTTGACATATTACCTCTTCTACCTCATCCTATATCCGTACTCATGCCGGGTAGAGCAGCACATCCCTGTGGACGCACCGCATCCACACTAGCGCCCCCACTGGTTCGGGTTCAGTACCAGATCGGCCCTAACAATCATTTTCCCACACCCTGAATCTACCAGGGCAGGTACCAAGGTTCCTTCTGCCTTTACCCGAACCGTCAGCTTTCCCAAGTCCCGGGAGTGGGCCCTGTGAGTTAGGGGCACCACTTGGCTGCATGAACAGTCCATATAAGGACAGTCCCTTCAGAAGTGTTCGCCCTCCCCCCGGCCACATTCATAACATCCTCGGGTTCCTCCACCTCACGTTGGGCTGCATCTACCCTCATCCCCCCAGCTCCTTTTCCTGTCCCTGAGGCCTCTGTTTCGGCAGCGGCTAGTCTTTCTTCCTCCCTGTTCAGCAGAAGCCAACCTATCCCCCGCCTCCTTCCTCCTCAGGATGGGTAGGCCCTCCTGGGTCTGGTGCGCTCTGTCCTGACTCTCGCTGCATCCTTACTTCCGCCCCCCTGACCTTTGGCAGCTAAATAATCCTCCATCAGGGTAACTACTTCTGCAGAGGTCGCTGGTCGATGTCTACGCACCCAGCGTTGGGCCTCCCCCGGCAGGATCTGTAAAAACTGTTCCAGTACTATAGTATCTGCCAGTTGGGTACTCATACGGCGCTCAGGCTCTAACCACCTCCAGCAGGTCTCTCGCAATTTCTGAACCACCATCTGAGGGCGAGCCCCTGAAGGGCAACATTCCTACCGAAACTTTTGTCTATACATCTTGGGTGTCACTCCTGCCTGGTCTAATATGGCTTCTTTCACTTTGTGATAGTTTAAAGCGTCTCTGGTCGCCAAACCCCTATAGACCAGCTGTGCGGGTCCAGTCAAGTAGAGGGCCAGTAATATGGCCCAATGCTCATCGAGCCATCTGGCCGCCGTGGCCACTCTTTTGAACGTTACTAAATAGGCCCCAGGGTCATCCTGCGGGCCCATTTTCGTTAGTCTTATTGGTAGCTACGGAGTTCCTGTCGGGCCTTCCTCTACGGACCCCAAGGCCATCCCCCCAGCTTGTCCTAGAGCAACGCTCTGCTGGAGCCACTGCTCGCACTGGGCTTGCTGCTGGTCCACTAGCTCCTGCAGCAGCTATCGCTGCAGTTCTTGATTTTGAGCGGCTAATTGCTGCAACAATTGAGTCTGTTGCTGCTGCTGTTGCCCTTGTTGTTCAGCCAGCCACTCATACATCTTTGTTGGGTCCATCCTGCTCCCGTAACCTTATTATATCTATATCTATATATTTTGTTTGTTAGTTTGTGCTCTCGGCCCCTCACCTTCAAGGGTTAGGATCGCCTACCCACATTCTCCACCATCTGTACAGGGGTATCGCCCTCAGCCCCCAGAGGGTCTCATCATCGGGCCAAGACCCCCGCACTCTTACACCTCTTATCTACTCCGACACCAGTCCTCCCCATGTCCTCAACCAGAGTCCTTTTGCTCCGGACCAACGTCCAGTCTTTTACTTTCCCACGTCACCCACGGCACTCAGCCATAACTAGTGCCTCTCTTGGTGAGATAGGAGGGGGGCCTGGGCTCGCCTTCACTCCAGGCCCCAGCCCAGGACCCTAAGGATAGGAACCCTCGTTCCTGTCCGGTTGGTGGGGGGTACCCCTTAACTCACCAACCTATGGGCTCCAAATACCCCTTCCTGGGCTACTTCCTCCAGTCTGTCCGTCTTCTCTCTGGGTGTTCAGCTGCCTCTTCGGCCACGCCGATCCTCCGTCTCCCCCTATGGCATCCAGAGTTTTGCCCTTTGAAGCCCTGCACTTCCCAGGCTCCGCCTTTCCTCCACCCCAACACCTCCCTGGACGCCAGAGCATGTAGCCGTTAGCTGGGGTCGTGCGCATGCGCGGCGCACTGTGGCTGAGCAGGCCCTACATCACATCTGTCTCAGGGAGGCTTTCTCACTGCTGAAGGTTTCTGGACCCCTTTGGTGAGTGCAGGAGTTGGAGAGCCCCGATGGCCAGGGTTTCGCCACCCCGTCACAGCTCCTCTGAATTTATCCACTAAAATCAACTTATTGTGAAAACTGTTGCTAAAGAAAATAAGATCTGTTATACAGAATTCAGAACAATTGAATCTGGATTTCAAATGGGATTAAAGTAATTTGGCATAAATTTAGCTGCTGACTACATGGAATAAAAGAATGCACCTCTGCATATGCAATCTCAGAGAAGGCAACTCAATTTATGTCCATTCTCTGTAGTTTAAATTAATCTCTGTCAAATACATTGTAGTGAGACTCTACAGCAGCATCTTGTCAGATGTGAACTACTGTTATTAGTTAGTATGCCTTTGTGCACTGTTTATAACAAACACTACCAAGAACAGAGAATGATTTAACATCCTTGGTTACTGAGAATGTTCCTGCATTTTAATTACATATTTATCTGCTGTCATAATGGCTCAGCATTATAGAGATGGGGGTAGCAGCAAATTATAATCTATAGGTTTGGTTCTGCAGAAAGCATGTGCCATGTGATGGGTACACATCTTCACCCAAGTGGAGTTCTGCATTTCGCAGAAAGAGAGGTGGCTGGTGACCAACTTAAGTGGTGGGGATGCAATTTGTGAGCTGTCCCCTCCACCTTCTTGGCCTCAAGTCTCAGGTATCGTCTGAAAGGGAAAAAGGAAAAATGGTGACCATTTCAAGGAATTTTCCGACTTTTAAGTGATGGAATCTAGATAATCATGATGATGTGCTGTGTAAGCACTTTAGAGTAGTGTAGATAGACAGGTGTGCTCCACCCCCACATCTGTGTAATTTCCCATTACAGTGTTGTACATCTTTATTTTGTATCAAGCACAGGGCCAAACCCTTATGAATACTGCCTGTGTGCACAAGCGATTAGGCAGAGGAAAAGTGGGCTCACAGAGTCTCGTCTCTCTGTCTAGGGCACCCGCAAGACAGCAGGATTCCTAATGCTGGAGGGATTGAGTGTGTGATCCAGCTCACATGCTTTCTTGCCCTTGGCAGATCCAAAGGGGCATGGATTGCCAGGCAAGGGATATGCACAGGCCAAAACAGGAGGGTCACAGTAGTCACAGGTGACATTGGTCAGCTTGATGACAAACAGAAGAGTTTAGTAAATTGTGGTCATCACCACTTAATCTGGCAGGCTAGACATGTTGATCACATCACATTCATGAGTATAATAGCATAGTTCCTCAGCCCTGCAACAGGGTGCAGAAGACCTGGAGACACACACACACACAAAACTGGGCTCGCTACCACTTGCAAGGCTTTGCAAAGGTGTTTGCTGATTCTCCAGGGATACGATGTATTCGCTGCTGCAGTACATTCTAGTCACTACATAAGCCAGGAATAAGGGACAATGCTAAGGATGAGAAGGCAGGTAAAATGCCAGTGAATGTACTTTCATTTAAAAAAAAAATCAATGTATGACAGAGACAAAGAAAGATCCCATCACAGAAAAGTGATGGTTGGGGAGAGATTAAGATTTTAAGAACTGTCACCGGTATGTCTGCATGCTGAGTGATTGTTTCACAGAGTTTTGTTTTTAGCAACAGTAGCATTCACAAGGTCCTAAATAGGCTATGAAATCAACACACAAGTGATATGAATAGAGGTGCGTTTACACCCTTGCTACCCTAGTTTAGAAAGGTACAGTTTTCTGCACTGCTGGGTTGACAGAGCAGCAATTTATTAGTTGCTCTTTTTAAAAATGAAAGCTGAGGCTGTGCAGAAAACAGTAAAAATTATAGGACATGTAATAGCAAAAGAAATGTGACTAGGCCTAAACTATGTACAAGGGGATCCACCTTCAACTTTTACTTAGAGGGCAGTTATATAGTATACCATATCTTTGGGTCAGCCTCATCTTTGTTATAAACAGGGGCTGTAAATTGAGAAAACACAAACACTTATGCTCTATAGACAAACTACAGAATCATTTTACAATTCCTGAGACTTTATGAAAACAAATCTCTGTGGACTAAAATGCAAACAGAATCCCTCTAAAAAAATCCCTTTACAGAACATGAAAGATGTGAGAGCTCTATTAACCAGTGTAAACACCCTCACAAGTTGTGTTTCAATATTCTTCCTGTAACGTGGCATCCAAAACTGTCTGTATACTCAAAATGTGGCCTCACCGTCTCTTTGAACAGTATCTGAACAACCGCTTTTGATGTGTGCATGGGCTAGCCCTCTAGTTCTACATCAAGAATCCTGTAGCTTTCTAGAAGGCTGCCAGACTGATGCTTTCAAGTATCTTACCCACTATGACTCCCACACCCAATTAGAGGGTTTGCAGTTAAGACAGAATTCCTTTTTTTCTTACCCTGTACTCATTACTTTAATTTCCCCCCATATTAAATTCCATTAATCCTGTGTCAGCCCCCACCTAAGTATTTCCTCAGTCTTTTAAAGCTAATTTCCTTTCGGCACTTCTACTTTTATATCCCTTACTTCCTCTCCCCTCTGATCTTAGTGAGACAGTGACTCGGTAACAGTCACAGTATTGGATGTCCAGGCTGCGGCCAACTCAGGTTCAGAGGACTCGGGCTGCAGGGCATAAAATTGCATTGCAGATGTTTGGACTTGAACTGGTGCCTCTCTCTTCTGTCTTCACTCCCTTCTCCATGTCCCCCGCTGGGGAGTCCCAGAGCTCAGGTTCCGGCTCAAGCCTGAATGTCTACACTGCATTTTACAGGCCCTCAATCCAAGTCAGCTGACAACAGCAAGCAATAGGCGTTTAACTGCTCTATAGGCATTCCCATCAAGATCCTAGGTAGAAAGGAGTTCTTGTGAGCATATCAAATTATTGAACCCTGGATAGAAATACAGAGGCATATATGCTAAGTCATGCTTATAAATATCGTATCCTGTGTAAGAGGAGCTTTCTCATGAGCAACAGGGTAATAAGGTTGAGACAAAAGAGGTCCTGCAGGAAAATTGTAAGAACTGCCCTACCTGGAATGGTTATGCTGAACTTTATGTTTTTTGGGGGGGAGGGTTTGTTGATGGTGGTGGTGATTTTATTTTATTTTTTGCAGCTTAAGTTACCAGCAAAGTCAGCCTGTAGGAGAGGGTAAATTTGGATTTCAACAGTCTCTATGTGCTCTGTTCATTGCAGGTGCAGATTCCACCAGCTGTCTCCCTACAGTTCAGTAGTCCCCAGATTTTTCATGGTTGCACCTCTCCCCCTGGGAGATGGGGCTGGAAGTGGAGCAGGAAGTGGAGGGTAGGGGACACAGACAGGAGTAAGAGAGCTGATTAGGCTGGGGCCCACAGCTGGGGGTTAATCTGGGTTTGGGAGCAGGGCTGGGAATGAAGCCATACCTTGGGCTCGGGCCAGGAACAGAAGCCGCAGCCAGGCTATAGTCAGGAGCCAGCTGGAGCACAGTTCGGGGGCAGACTGGAGCTGGGTGGCACTCTCTCCCCACTGCCCCCCATAGAGGCTGGCCAAGGCCCCCTCTGTGCTTTCCTGAACATTCGCCATTCCCACCGCTGGGGGAGGTGCCATACAGTTTGCGGCTGTTGCATAATACTTCTTTATACGCTCTGTTTAAAGTCACTCATAGCTTTCTGAAACTTTGTCTTTCAGGCTAAAGTTTTGCAAGCTTGGCCTCTTACAAAAATGCTTTCTTGTTCCCTCAAAGCTTCTGCAGAAACTCTTCAACTGTGTGGGAGAATGAGAATGAAAATAATACGTTTGATTATTAAAAACATACTTGTAACTTTTTTTGAACAGCATGAGTGCTAGAACAAGCAAAAGAGAAAGGTCTTCAGAAGTTCCAGTAAAAACAGCTTTGGATTTGACAGTTATCATAAAATCAACCATGTCACCTAAGAAGTCAAAGAGATCCCACTCTTAAAACCTGTGTGAACCGATTTCTCACTAACGCTAAACCACAGTCCTTGCAACTTGCATAGAGTTAAAACCACTCTTGTTGGGGGTCTGACTTACCAACAAAGAAAGGAACATTAAGACAGCAGGAAGTCCATTGCAAGCCTCTGCCCTCAGGTTTGGCTGCCCCTAAGTTTCCTACCACAAGGCTGTTCATCCCACCTGCTGAACTCTGAACGTCCTCTCTCTGACTCTGACCTAAGATTCCTTTAATAGGGCAGCCCAGTTCTGAAGTTTGTTTTCCGCTTTTATTCCCTCCCAGCAAATATTGCTGGGATGGGTTGGCTTCAAACCTTTCTTCATTACCATTCATCAACTATACATTAATGACCAGGACTATTAACTGTAAATCCCACACTTTTAAACCCTCCTTTCCATGTTGCAGTCACACCCCTTCTTATGCTGACTTCACCCTATCATACCTGTCATAGAGTATGTCTACACTACAGCACTAATTCGAACTAACTTAATTCGAATTAATTAATTCGAACCAAGCTAATTCGAATTAGTGCATCTAGACCTAAAAACTAATTCGAATTAGCATTTTGCTAATTCGAACTAGCATGTCCACATTGAGTGGACCCTGAACCGAAGTTAAGGCTGGCTGGAACCAGTCCCGGCAGGGCATCAAGTTAGGACTTAGAGTGTGGAGCTGCTGCCTCAGGCTAGCCGAGGGCTGTGCTTAAAGGGACCCAAGCCCCACCCTGGACAGACAGTTCTCAGGGTTCCCCGCTTGCCCGTCTAACACGATGAGGGACAGCAAAGCAGTCCTGTCTTGGAGTGCCCACACTTGGCACATCACAGCACTCGGCCATCAGCCTGGCTGTACTTGCTGCAGGCTGCCATCTGGGGGAGTCAATCGGGGGGGCTGTCAGGATTCAGAAGGCCCTGCAGGAGAGCTTCCACCCCCAGGAGCCTGCAATGCCACCCCAGTCCTCCCCACTGGGGCTCATGCCCCATTCCTCCCGCACCTCCTTCCACTTACCTCTCCCTAGCCCCCCTTCCTGATGTAAAAAATAAAG
>JANRFK010004149.1:152277541-152296911 GCA_030068395.1 Apalone spinifera
TTTCCAAGGCCAAAATATCTTTTTTGAGGTGAGGAAACCATACCTGTACACAGTGTCCAGGCCGTTGTTCAGGGCAACCAGCAAGGTCCTAAGGCTTAGGGTCTGGCTGAGCAACTGTCAGGTCTCCTAGCCTGTCAGGTCTCCCAGAAGTATAAAGGCTGTAGCTAAAAGCTCAGTTGAGCTCCAGCTGCTTAGGGAGTCAGACACTTTTCCTGAGCACCTAAGGTGGGAGACTGCCACCCACAGATTGGGATGGCAAGGGGAATACAGGCCTCCCCTCTCCAGTGCATCCCAGCCCAGAGCCCCTATCAGTGGCAGATCAGGCTGCCACTGGGTCAGCGGGGATCGATGCTTCATTTTCTTATGTCTAGTAAACTCATCTACATGGCTCCGTCGACGGAGCCATGTAGTCCAGACTTACCCTTAGCTTCCATTATTCTAGTTGTATTTTTTAGAGTATAACATGTGCCAGAAGAGACATGTACCATTCCTTATTTAGTAGAACTATAGCTCAGTTATGAGGAAAATTAGTTTGGATTAGTTAGAATTTGTTAATTGTAAATAAAACTGTTTTTTCTGGAAAGAAAGGGGTGCCCATTGTGAACATATCTCTTTCCAAATCTAACTTACAGATCTTTTGTAATTAAACTTTTAAAAAAACACAACTTCAAAATGTACTACAGGTCTCTAATAAAGTTACATTTTAAAATTAAATTAACAACTAGTATATTGAAGACCGTGTTTTATTTCATTTTTTGAAGTACAGATGTTTAAAACAAGAAACACAGGAAGGATGTAACAGAATTGCAAAGTTGAAACCATTTTAAAGATTAATGCAATTGTAATTGTTTTCTAAATCTACTCATTAGTGCATAGCACATTATTAAAAACTTGTCTTTAATATCTCTTACCTGCACAAAATGTGATTGGACAAGTTTCAACTAAGTCTCCTTGCTGCTGCTTTGCTGACATCAAAGTTCAGCAGTGAGTGGACAAGAATTATAGCTAGACTGGTCAATGTCCAAATTTTGAGCAATATCCTACACTTCCTATGCAAGATTCCCATGGATGTCTGTGGTTTCTCTCTATGGGCATGTCTACATAGCAGGACAAAAGTCAAATTAAGATACGCAACTTCAGTTATGTCAATTGTGTAGCTGAAGTCGAAATAGCTTAATTTGGCTTTTGGTGCTGTCTACACAGCAGGAAGTCAAAGGAAGAACACTCTTCCTTTGACTTTGCTTCCTCCTCATGAAATGAGGGTTACCATGAGTTGGAGTAAGACAGGGGTGGGCAATAATTTTTGATCGGGGACCACTCCAATGTTTTGGAAAGTGGTTGAGGGCCACACTCTTCCATGATATTAATGGAGATGCAGAGTCTGGGATGGAGGTTGGGTGCAGAAGGGAGCTTGGGGTAAGGGACTGGGGTAAAGGAGGGTGACTGGAGTCTGGGAGGGATTCAATTGCGTAGCTGAAGTCGAAATAGCTTAATTTGGCTTTTGGCACTGTCTACACAGCAGCAAATTGAAGGAAGAACACTTTTCCTTTAACTTCCCTTACTCCTCATGAAAAGAGGGTTACAGGAGTCCGAGTAAGAAGTCCTCCATTTCAGTATTATTTTGAAATAGTGTCTCTCTGTGTAGATGCACATTTTGTTATTTCAAAATAACGTTAGTTATTCCGAAATAACGCTGTTGTATAGACATACCCTATGTGGAACAGAACTAAAATATTATATTTATAGTATTTATGTTAAGGATTTTTAGAACTGTGTTTATCTATAAAACATCCAGAAATGTATCTGCTTATCTTCTAATTTGGAGTAGTTCTGGTTTTTTAAGATACATGTCAAAGTATCCCTGTACTTTGGAGGAAGTATAAAGGCATTTACAAATCTCTTTCTTTGTTGGGTTTCTTTGAATCACAGTTCAAATTGCTGTAGTGTTTGGTGCCAACATTCTGGAACATATCTTCAATCTGTGCCGGGGTAACTTTGACTTCCTGGAACGGCTTCCTGATCCATTGCTCCTGTACATCCTTTCCTTTCTGGAGCTTGAAGATATTGCCAGGCTTTCTCAAGTTTCACACAGATTTAAAACGGTAAAAAAAAACCAATTATTTACATTTATTATAAGTAATAAGTTTGCATTGGCACATTCTCCTGATTTAGTTCACTTTAAACACACACATCCTTTACATATGAGTACCTTTAAGAATATTCAGATAATAAACACTATTCCCAGTATTAAGTATTTCAGTGGTTCTTAAACTGTGGGTTGAGATCCCATTTTAATGGAGTTGCTAGGGCTGGCTTAGACATGCTGCAGCCCAAACCTGATGTCTGAACCCCCATCCTCTGAGGCTGAATCTGAAATCCCAGGGCTTCAGCCCTTGGTGGTGGGACTCGGGTTACAGGTTCCCTGGGGCTGTGGCCCTTGGGCTTCCACCTTTGTCACTCTCACCCAGAACAGTAGAACTCAGGTGGTCTCAAACATATAGTAATTTTGTTGTCATGAAGGGTTGTGGTGCAATGAAGTTTGAGAATTACTGAAGTATTTGAAGGACTCGACCCATGTTTTATAGCATATTTAAGATCTTGTTATTGCATAGATTCAGCAATGCAAGATCAGGCTCCATGGATAGTAGATATATTAGATATTGTGTATTTTAGTAATCATGTAGCCACAACAATGTTTAGCAGTTACATGGTTACTAAAATACTCTCCAGGGGTGAGGCCTGCAGCTAGTGCACTCCAGACACTCAGCCCCAATCTTGGGGAGCCCCCTGCTATCCCACATTGCTGCTTCTGATTCAGAGAGGCAGCAGCGTGAGAGGCCAGGTGGTTCCATGGGAGCTGATACGTGTGGGGAGCCAGCTTGAAAACCCGCTTCCTAAGTGTGCCGGTTACCACCTGCCCCCTTCACCCTCCACACTGCTGCCTTTCTATCAGAGGCAGCATCACAGTGGGGGAGGGTTTCTATCAGAGGCAGCTCTGTGGAATCTGATGCTTGTGGGGAGCCATCTTTTAAGCGGGTTCCCCCCGAGTACTGGCTCCTGGATACCCACTGCAATGCTGCCTCTGTGGGAGGCAATGGGGGAGCAGGTGCCTCCACAGGATAGCTTAAAAGCATTTCCCCATGGGCACTGGCTCCCGCCTTCCCTACAGAGGCAGCAAGGAGGGTGGGAAGGTGGGAGCCAGTGCCCATGGGAGACAGCTTTTAAGCTGTCCTGTGGAGCCACCTGCTCCCCCGTATCAGAGGCAGCAAGGGGGGGAGGGTATGCGTGTAATTGTCTAGATTAACCGATAAGCCTAGGCTTATCGATTAATCATTTAAAAGGCTATACGTTAACATTCCCTAATGGATCGTCTCAGCTTTAAAGAAATCATAGAAGGAAATATTTTAAAGAAAATTATTCATTCATCGCTGATGATGATGCAACCAAGGTGAGAATTTAAAACAACGTAATATCAGTTACAATTAGCAGTACAAAACTATCAGTATTGTTGTTTGCAAAATCAACCATATTCAAAAGTTAAATATTGTCCATAATGCTGCATTCTTATGTCTTTAGGCTAATTTATCTGTATTGTGGAGCAGTGGTCCCTTTAAGCTGAACAGTTGGGCAGCCACCAAGGAGAGATTCAAATGCTGCCTAGCTGATTAGCAAACTTCCACAATTGCCAACATCCAGTAGCATGTGTTTCTATTGATGGTGTACGTTTGCATATGCTTTGGAGCACAGAACAAAATTTATTCTGCACATGGATGGAAGAAATTAGAGGAAACACTGTTGTGGAGTGCTTTATTACATGGAACTATGAAGGGCTTTCCCACATATTCACTGCCCCTGCCAGAGGCTCCACCAGCGTGGCAAATCCTACCCTAAAAAGATACCCTGTTGAAAAGGAAGAGCAGTGAATTCACGCCTCCAGAGTTTGCCTAGAGAGGTGTCTCATGAGCAGCTGCAAACAGAACCAGTGAGAGTTGGTCCTTCAGCACAGTGTTTCTCAACCTTTTTTTATAAAGTATCCCTTTTAAAATTATATATATATATATATATATATATATATTTGTATCCCCAGTAACTACAGTTTTCAAACACACAAAATGTTTTTCTACTATTCCAACACATTTGTTTAAACAACTTAATTGTAGCAGGTGATGAATTTTTGGGCGTATAAAGTACAAAAATAATAAAGCTCTGTAAAACTTTAAAAATTCAGTTTTCTCCAAATTTCAATTGTGTCAATATACCCCCCCAAACTTCTTTTAAGTACCCCAAGGGTACTCGTACCACTGGTTGAGAAACACTGCTTCAGCACTTAGAATGTCTGGGAGCGGGCAGAGGCCAGTCAGAGCCCAGCAGTCCAGACAAAAAAGAGTTGGCAGTTTTTACTAAGGACCAGTTCTGAGTGAAGTCAGGACAGGGCAATCTGGCTTGGACTAACTAGTTTTATTGAGCCAATTTGCAGCTAGATAATCTTTAGTGGCTTAACCCAAGAAACCTGGTTTAGCCAGGCCTTATTCTTGACAACATTGGCCTTGGGTCTCTATGAAGGACAAGGACTTTAACGCCCATGTGGCTATTTTGAGTTAAAGTTTAATTTGGTTATGTCTAACCCCAGAAGGGGACTGGCCTGAAAGCTGAGCTGGCCAGAGGGTTAGGCCATGGAGGTGGCAGACCATTGCAGATGCAGGGCACAAAGAGGTACTAAAGAGGATGAATCTGCTACACTGTGATATGTGATTTGTGATTATTTGGTCAGTATTACATCATGAACTCATGATATGACGTAATACTGACCACATAATCAAGTGGTACTTAGATCTTTTCTTTTGCACAGTAAAACTTTCTTTTTCACCTTTTGGATACTCAGAATCTCAACTGAGGGGAAATAATATTTCTAAACTATATTAATATTTGTATGGATATTGGGCTCAGTTATGAAAGTAAAGTGGAGGATATAATAGGGGCAGTGGTGTGGACAACAATCCAGCCAAAGCTTCTGGAAGCTTTTGCCTCATGAACACACAATGCCTCTGGGGGTGGAGGGTGGACATAGTTGCTGTGTCATACTTGAATTGGGCACACTGTACACTGTTCTAATCACTGGCTTAATGATTAGGGCTGGGGCAGTGCCAGGACCCTGCGCCCTTCCCCCTCTTTCTCTCTCTTTTTTAAAGAAGAGACTTTGACCATGAGCACTAAACTGGAGCTGCCCCTATATTCAGGTGAATTAAAAGATTGCTGTTGCTATGAGATTGTAGAAAGAGATTTATCATTTACTTCCCGACCATGGAACCTTGTAGGACATAGCAGGTTGCTTTTCATTACCAAATTATCAACCTAGAGCTTCGTTTTTCCTTTCCAAGGTAAAGAGATAGTCAAATCCTTTCATTTCCAGGCACTGACAAGTATTCTGGCTAAATATCATAGCCACAAGTAACCTGCAAAGACTCCTAGATAATCACTAGCTTTACTACTGCTGGCTCTTATTGTGTACCATCTTTTTCCCTTTATCCCATCATTGTTACAGTACATCTTCTATTTCCTGTTCTTGCCAAAGACCCAGATTGTCAGCAAACATATTTGTACACTTTTAAATATGTTTACCTTTATTTGCTCACATACTCATTTGTTTATTTATTTTCTCCCCATGTAATTCTAAGCATAAATCTCATTTTTCTGTCCAGAATTTAGTATCCTAATGCCAGTTTCAAAGTATACTTCTGCATTTTCACTGGGTAATATTTAAAACAAAGACAGTGTAAAATGAGCTTATAAAATTAAGTAAGGAATTTATTTGCAAAGTTTTAACACCATTTGAACACCCCCACTCAAGAACTGCAAGAGGTTTTCAAAATATCACTATTTACTGAAATATATAACATGAAATTTTCCATTACAGGTTCAGTACATTTCTTACATTTATCTTGTTTATGAATTTTAAATGGTTCTACAAAGGCAATTATTTTAATTGTAAAAAAAGTTACTTATCTTTCTGTCAACAAAAAAGTGACCACCAGATGGGGCTATATCCATGATACAAACATGAAGAAAAAAATTTATGAGATTATTGTTCTTAACTATAGAGTCCAATTTGTTTACACTTACACTAGTTTTACACCGGTGTAATTCCATGAGTTCCATGTCATTGCTTCTCTATTACATCAGTGTAGTAAAGAGCATAATCTCAACAAAATTTCTAACTCTGAAAAGTAACTATTGTGTTATATATTCTTGTGATGGGGTCAACCCCCACCTCTCACGAGCACCAACTCTTATCACGTGTGTCCACATTCTGTATCCTCTGGTGGCCCCCTTTTACAGGTTCCCAGGAGGTTTTTCTAGTCCCACTTGAGGCTCTGTTTTTAAATAACTTCAGCCCTAGTATGAGGCTGTATCCTTAGGGCTTCCCCCTTGGAGCCCTCCCCAGGCTCAGGTGATAACTATTTTCACCCAGTTATCAGCCAGTGAAAAGCCTGATTCCTCCAGCTCCTCCCCTACTTTGTTATGGTTATGCTGCAATTCCCTTAGGCAGCTAGTCTGACTCCTCACAGCTCCTAGGAACAGCTCAACCTGACAACTCTTAGCAACCCACTCCCTTGCTTTACTTTGCCGCTCTTTTTAATATGAACCTCCTGGGGCCTGATTGGTTGCCTCCTGTGCAATCACTCTAGCATGCTTGGAGACGTCTCCACTGCTCCCTTCGTGGAACTAGTGTGGCAAAGCCCTGAGATCTCAGCATTGGGCCTTTGGGTTCAGTGTACTCCTTCACAATTCTGAAATCCACTAGAACTGAAAGAAGAAAACAATAATATTGAATGGAGATTTGCCCTGCATGTTTTATATATTGCATATGAAGTGCTAAAAGGTAGTCTCCATTATTTTCAATTTAATAAAATTCTGGATTTTCTGGGTACAACAGAACAGAGAAATACAACAATCAGAAGGGTATTAGCCAGGGGATGAAATGGTGTCCCTGGCCTCTGTTTGTCAGAAGCTGGAGAGGGATGGCAGGAGACAAATTGCTTGATCATTGTCTTCGGTCCACCCCCTCCGGGGCACCTGGTGCTGGCCACTGTCGGCAGACAGGATACTGGGCTAGATGGACCTTTGGTCTGACCCGGTACGGCCATTCTTATGTTCTTATGTTCAGACATTTTAAGAAAACTTTTAAAATTCATCTCTTTTTCTTCTTTCAGGTCCTTGGAAGCAGTATTTCCCATAATCCCTGCTTTCCATTTTTGCTTAGACAACCCAGCATGTAATATGCTGGTAATACAACCCCCACAATTCAGTGCTGGAACTCGTATAGGGTTCGAATTTATAGAGCATCTCCATTAACTACAGAGGGGTTGTACCAATTTAGGCCATTGTAAAACTTGTGTAAGGGGAGAATCAGATTCAGTATCTTCCAGAATCACTTATTTTAAAGTCTGGATATAATGATTATACCAATGCATCTAGTCTTCCTAATATTACTCTTTATGATAGTTGTATCATATCTGAAAAATAACTTAATTTCCTCTTTCTGCTTATATTATGCTGGCCAATTCGACTGTTTCCAAACAATTCTGTTTATTCAGTCATTCAAAAGTGCATTATAATCAATCTCCAGAATTGAATTGCTCACAATTCTTATGAAAGCTTCTTTGAGTTGCTTAGGGCCAGTGGGCCAAATTAACCTGATGTAAATCCAGAGAATCTGATAGTATAGCACTACAAATGAATGGATTCAGCCCTTTTTCTTTACCACAAACACATGCATATATGTTTGTAATATGATTTGTAAATAACATGAGCCAAATTTTCTGGTATAAACTGACACAGATCCATTGACTTCAGTTGAGCTGTGCTAATATATGTCAGCAGACAGTGTGCCCCTATGTGTCCTCTCTGTCACAACAGATGGAAAAATATTTTTAACTCATAACACAGAAAGAAACTATGAGAATAATTTACAGAATTTATATCATTACATACAGTTTATCTAAAGATGGTCAGTAGGATTTTTTTTTCCCAAAAAAGGTCATATCCTTGTATATAAAGCTAACTTCTTATACAATAGACTGTGTTGCCTTCTATCTGTTTTTTGGGAACAAAATTGTCAGTAAATATTGAAAATGTCTGGCTATGTTTGGTTAAACCAGAATGACCCTGCCTACTTTCTCTTATAAATAGATATGCAACTCTGACACACTGTGGGAAAAAATTGTGCAGAATTTGTGTGGTGCAATTACCGCTGAAATGAGAGCACTGGCACAGGAAGTGGGTTGGAAGCAGTTCTTCTTCACAAACAAGCTTCAGCTACAGCTTCAGCTCCGAAGAAGGAGGCAGAAACAAGCCGATTCAAAGAAGGAACTGACTAAATAAAGCAGGATGCCTTTTCATTATGAGCAAAAGTTCTAAGTGCGGACTTGTACATTCTATTATAATTGATTATTTTTTCTTTTACTGAAAAAATTAATCTGATTTAAGAATTAAAACAGTAGATGTAAAACATAACATAAGCAATACATAAACAACATAGCCTTTCATAGACTGGACTTCCTAACATTTTATTAATCAGGCTCTCAGCTCCCACCAGTAGTGGTTACACCTCTCCTGAACTTTTCTTCACTCTGAACTATAGGAAGTTTACAGATACAGTGGTTACCATTCAAACAGTCAGCATTTGACAACAGATATCATAATGTAATGTCGCCACATTTATTTCTTAAGGAGAAATGTGGTATGCCAGTTCTTATTGAGTAGAAATGATTGGTAAATTCTGGCTATTTACTGGCCACCATGGGAAATGTGAAATGTTAAAAGGTGACCAACATATATCTTGGGTCCAAAATTTGACATATTAAAGTGGTTTTAAAATTAGTGAATATCCTCTGTAGTCCAGATGTCTAAACTTCAAATAAATGAGCAAATCAGCACTCTGTCACTGGGGGAAACGTTGTCAAGAGACCAAGAACTGAATAGATATGTATAGCAAACCGCCCTCTTCCTTTTTAGATAGTTGCTTCAGGTCATGATTTGGGACATACTGGAAGGATGGTATATGGGTGAAATTTTCACTGCTTCTGCCTATGCAGGAACTAGTGATGATAATGGATTAGAGTTGCAGTGAATCTGGAACTTTTGATGAGATATACATTCAGTTACGTATATATTTACTATTGGTTCTTTACATTGTAGCACATCTATAATGTTCCTATCAGACAGAACTGACAAATCCATTAAGAAAATATTTTAGATAGCTTAGAATTGCATCTTAATTATTGTTAATTACAGCGTTAAGCAATGCAGAGATCAAGTATTAATAGCCTTAAATTATTAATTAATATGTTTACCATTTGGTATTGAAAAGGTTTAAATACTGAGCATTAATACCAGTGCTTGCATATTTTTCATATAATGGCCTAAAAGCTGCATGATTTTCCCAGCTAAACACTCACAACTGTCAGTTAACAGTCTTCCTAAGTAAGGCCTGCAGGATTTGGCACTGGGCTAATTGTGACATCACAAAAAATTAAGGCCAACATGGTTGTACTGGAATACCCAAAGTTAGGCACCTGAATTCACTAACAAAAATGGCCTGATTTATTTTGTGTTGAACTGATATTGTGTGAGTTCAGAGTATTTACTATCTCTGAAAATCAGGTCATTTTGTTTAGGTGCCTAAATATGGATTAAGGTGATTAGCTTAGGCACTCAATTAAGGCCAAAATGCTCAAAGTGACCTAGTTTGTTTATAACACAAACCTTTGTTATACAAATAGTCCTTATTGTGTGACTAAGGATTGCTTACTGGGATTGAACCTTTGGCTGGTTATTTGAAATATTTTATTAGAGCCATGTATATTTTAGGTATAGTGAGTATAGATATAATTAACATAATCATGACAAAATGCCACTAACAATTTATACAATAACCTGAGAATGGCTATCAGAGTGACTGAATACACTGGTAAATGATCAAACTAAGTGTAAAAGGTGCAAATTACAATCCAGTATCATGAAAGGCAATTAGACAAGTTTTGATCTTTAACTTCTCTAATTTTACAGCATGGTGTGTTATTTTTTTATTGATGAAGCCTTGTGTTATAATTATCTTCAAGTTGTGATTCTTTGTTCTTGTGCCAATTTGCACCATTTTCCCCCTTCTCCAAAGTCACCATTTAAATTGAAATGGTATTAAATACATATTCTATTTAACTTTCTAATCTTTATGAAACATACCATGTATGATATACCCTTGGAGTTATAGATAAATGTGACCATGTTCATGCTATAAATCTGTTTACTTGCCAATAGTTTGCCAGAGGAATATTTTACCATTTTGGAATGATCTTCAGTTATTTTTTTATATTATTATTTACTTTAGAACAAGTGCCATATTCTCTTTGGGCCAGATTCTCAAGTGTTGCAAATCTGTGTATCTCCATCGACTTCAATGCTGAGGGTCTGCATTTACTTTTAAAAACTGGGTTAAATGTCAAGTATTAAAAATGCAGTTTGTAAATTTATTGTAAAGTGTTAATTAAGAAATAAAAGTGTAGATTCAACAAAAGAATTTATTCAGATAGTCTGAAATATATTTTCTCTATCTATATATATATAAAAAAATTTTCCTGCAGGACAACAGAGTGACATCATCACATCACTCTGCATCCTGCCTCTTTCCTCCCCCTCCCCTTTCCGGAGTGCTCAGCTGCAGCTTCAAGGCCTCCCTCCAACCCCTTCCCTGGAGGCCAGGGGAAGATTGTGGAGCCCGGTGAGGCCTGGAAGTGGCCGAACCTCTACCCCAGCAGTTGGGGGGAGAACAAGGAGCTTGGTGAGCTCGGAAGTGGCCCCCCTCCCACAGTGCTCCCCACAGCAGCTGGGGAAGAGCACAGGGCCTGGGGAGGCCTCAGAGTGCCCCTCGCCAGCAGCCAAGGGGAGAGCCAGGCATGACTTCTCCGTGGCTGGGGGAGGGAAGAGCCAGGGCCAGGGGGAGCGGGAAGGGGCAAAGGAGGCAACAGCTAGGCCAGCCTCAGGGGTGGAGGCAGGGGTGAAGAGGCTGGGATTGGGGCGGCCTAGGACCCATGCTGGTGGTGGAGGGGAAGAGCCTTGGCCCAGCCCCTCCCAGCCTTTCTCAGACCAGCCCAATTCCCCAGCAGCCATTGGGAGAGAGCCAGGCCAGCTGTATCCTCAATCCAACCTCCCAGAGGCCAGGGGAAGAGAGCTGGCCCATCCTTGGCCCAGCCTAACCCCCGGTAGCCAAGGGAGGGAGAACCAGGGCTGGCCTGGCCCCAGAGGGGCCTGGTGGCAAGGGGGAAAGAGTCAGGGCTGCTTATCCCCAGACTGGGGGGTTGGCAAGTGTAGCGAGCAGGGGCACGGCCCCTTTAGTCTCTTATATCATAACTTCTTCTGAATATGTCATTCTAGTAGTAAGTTAAGCTTTGGAAGAAATGTGTGAATCTGGGTAAATATACTTTGCACTGGAATTATACAGCTATCTCCTAAGTATTTTGCTAATAGTAGAGATCATTACGAAGAAGGTCCTGAGCCCTTCAAACACCAAAGCATATTCTTAACTATATCCAGTGGAGTGGTCCACATTAATTCACTGCGACTACTTACAATTATAAATTCATTGTGTGCGTAAATTGCAGGATCAGAGCTCTAAGGGCATGTCTACACAGTAGCATTATTCAGTGCATGTCTACACTACAAGCCTTTATTTTGAAATGTCGCGCTGGAGGACTTCTGAATCCTTCATTTTACGAGGAGTAAGGGAAGTCGAAGGAAGAGTGTTCTTCATTCAACATCCTGCTGTGTAGACAGCGCCAAAAGACAAGTTAAGCTATTTCAACTTTACCTAAGCAATTGATGTAGCTCAAGCTGCATAGCTTAATTTGACTTTAGCCCTGCTGTGTAGACATACCCTGGCTGTTTTTATTTTAAAAAATACTATATTTACAGGATTCCTGTCCTTAGAGAATAAAACACTTAAAGGCCAACTCTAAATTAAAAAATTGAATTTATAAAGTACTGCATTACACAAGGATAGTTACCCGACAATAGAGCCCCTTTCCTTGACTTCATGACAGCTTAGCACCAATTAATTTAGATGTCCCTGGATTTTTCTTGCCAGCAAATGCTCCTTAAATCTGCTGAGGGGGGCTTTCAGATTTTAGGAGCCACCTAAATTCAGCATTAATTTAAATTGGTAATTATGCTGGATTGAGGGAGAGAAGTCAAGAATGGCAATCTCCCCAATTCCTGGATCAACTAGGTTTGTGTCACCTTTGTTTGCAGAGGTGAGGAGGATCATTTAGACCTTAGTTTCCTCTCAGAATGAAAGAGTGTATCGTTAAAAAGGAAAAAATAATGACATATTTAATAATATAAAATATTGTATATTTATTAATATGTGATCGCGTTATACCAAAAAGAAAAAAGCTGTATAGAAAGACATATGCAGATATCTTAAAAGAACAACATTTTATTCATTATGGTAATATGGAAATAAAAACAATTTGGACAAAATGGAAAAGTGAAGTATAAAGTATAAAAAGACACATATCTTAAAAAAAGAAGGAAATCGATGGAAGATCACCATTTCCAGATATACAGTCATCCAATAAAATAAGTCACTGATTAAAATAAGCCATCAGCAGCATTCACACTAAAGAAGACATTAAACCTTTACTTAAGGATTGATGTTGGTCTCATAACTTCCCTCATTTCATTTGTCCTATTTATTTGGATACCATAACTTGTTTTCAGTAGATTCCAGCAGCATACATCAATATTAAAGCAGACACCTACCTCATTTATGGCAAAAATAACCTTTATAAAGCTTAACCCCAGAAAAATAAATGACACTTTGTAGTTAATATAGCCACTACATCACAAGTTGTGCCTCCCAAAGCATGGAAAATATTTATTGTATCAACATTCTGTATTGTTGATCTGTTTATTTAATATTGTCCAAAAAATCCCAAAACAAAACAAGGCAATGCACTTAAATAGTTAAAATGCTTATCTTTTCCATGCTTTTCATTACACACCTAATTTTACAGCAAGTAAATAGCACTGAAAACATGTGATCAGTTTTACACAATGAATGTTGTGCTCTTACATCGCGACACAATTAGTCATAATAAGTTTTGTGTTGAAATACATTTCAATCAAATATCATATGCTGTCTTTCATGCAACTGTTTCTAAAACTCAGTACATACTTTTGGCCAGTTTCACTCAATGTTCTCAAGTTCTATCCCTGAGAAACTGGTTATTTAAGTTAAGCAATTATTTATTGAGGAAATATTGCCATTAAAATATACAATTATAAACTGTGTGAACAAGACAGGTAGCCAGAATCTTAAAACTTTTTCTGGAAGCATCCTCCAGTTTGGGAAACTCTTGGTAAGATGTTTCTCCTACAAAGCACCAGATTTAGGAGACTGGACATGCCACAAGAATATTAGTAACTATCTTAGATTTCAGACATCACTTACAATAAATGATCCAAAGGAAAGTTATTTAAGGGTTTTGTTCTGCACATGAATAAATTATTTCTCTATGGTAATTAAATGCAACCAGAGAAGGGCCAAGTTCAGTCTTCCAGAGCTTTGTTCTAAACACAAAGGACCTGATTTTGATCTCTCATTGATGTAAATCAGGTGTAACTCTATTGATGTTTATGGCTCTTACAATTAGTTGATGGAAATCTGGTTCAGTGGGCCTATAACAACTTATTTTGGGTCAGGCCCAAAGTAGTTTCAGGTATAAAACTGAAGCAAACAAAGTTAGAATGATAGGCAGAGCCAGATTCTGTTCTCAGATGCACCACTGTAAATCAGAACTACTGAAGTTGACTCTGGCTGCATTAAGATCAGAATTGGGAGGTCCATAAACTCTACCAGAATGCATAACTTTTCTAATAGACTCTTTCAAAAGATCATCTAGTTTTTCTATTTATCCTTTCTGTTGTCAAATCCCATTAATATTTCCCAATTTTTTCGTGTTTTATTTGTTTTACTTCAGAGCTGTTGGTACAAGAATATATTAAAATACCTCATTTATCATTTCTCTTATGAGTTAAGAATGGATAATTTCTTCTGCAATCAAAACATCAAAAATCGTTCCTTGGATGGAGAGTGCTTTCAAAAAAATATAAGAAATCTTCAATTTTACATCACAGAAACATTCTTCTTTTAAATATATTAAATAGTGTATCTTTGATTTATTAGTAGTAAACCAGATGAGAAATGTAGCCATTTTTTGTGCTTATCAACAAATTTCTGATCAGATGGAATATAAAATAAAGGATTTGTGTGAGGCCTGATACTCCTCTCACACCAGTGTAAATCAGCAGCAACTGCATTGCAGTCAATACAATTTCATCAGTGTAAAACTGGTGTGCATTAGTTAAGATTCAGAGTGAATTTTTCAACCACTGTCCAAATCTAAAAATAGTGATATTGCATTTGAAGAGCTCTCAAAGACTGTATTTATTAAAAAGATCATTCTAAAGACAAGAATTGTAAGTGTGACAGTAAACTTCCTTTTACAAGCACATTTCCACTGATTATTTAATATCAGCACTTTGCAGCTCATTCACTGTGATGCTCTTCAATGTGGTTGGTCTTAAGAATAGAAATTTTATCCTATAGACACAAACGCAATACATTCTTTTCAAAACATTCTATAAATTGCACTATACTTTTGTGTTTTCAGTGGGTTTGTCTCTTGATTGTTTCTTTTGAATACAAGGTTGGATGAGTAAAAAGATTATTCCTACCATGTAAAGCAAACCACATATGTAAAACGAAAAATCATATTTTTGTGTGATGTCGTAGATCCATCCTGCAAAACAAAGAAAATAAAATTTTCAGTAGAAAGCATTTCAGAGCAACATAAAACAGGAACGTTAAAAAAGACACACTGTATATTTATCTCATGAACACATCCTATTATGGGGCACTTCATTCAAGTGACCATTTTTTTTTCTTAAAAAAGAAATGAAGTGGAAATTGCCTCCATATCTAGACAATAAAAATAGAAATGAACTAATAGAAACCAATGGTTTAATTAGTCCCATGCAGAAGGCCAATCCATGGTCTATGCATCACTAATATCCCTTTTAAATCTTCAAAATGGGACTTCAGATACACACAGGCCTTTTGATGATCCTCTCCATAAGGGAGAACTTCACTCCCAGAATGATGTGAGATATATGGAGCTAGGACTTTCAAAACATTTTGGTGGGGAAGGATAAGGCAGAAACCTTAGGATCCAGTGACCCAGAGAGAAAGCATCAGGCTGTGATTCAGCACAACTTATGTTGAATGAGAATTTGGGCTGGGCTACCTACTTGCCAGAAAGCACAAGGGTGAAAACAAAGATCCATCAAAGATCCATCAAACAAAGATCAGATGTGGGTGAAAACAAAGATCCATCCTAAAAGTCTAGCAAGAAGATTCTAAGTGCAGTGGCCTATGCTTCTAGATGCTTTCTATAAACATTGGCCCCTCCACTTGGAATCTTCCTGCCTTAATCCATTCTTGGTGGGCAATGTTTTCACATATGCAGAAAAATGTGGTCAAATTACTGCTACTAACTGTATCCAGTCTCCTTTCTTGGAATAAAGAAAAGCAAACTGTGAAAAGATCAGCTTTGCCAATGAATATGTTAACTGTAAGTAAGCTTAAAAACATGTTGTTGTACTACAGATGCTCAGCTGGTGTATCAGAATAGCTCCATTGACTTCAGTGGAACTATACTTACACTGATTTACACCAAGTGAGAATCTGGCTTGACTGATATTTAGTATTTAATATTTATCATTTACAAAGTACTTTACAGGCTTGATTTTCCACTTTGTATGGTCATTTATACCTGTGGAAAGTCGATGTAAAATGCTGCTAAATCAGATTGGCTGTTTTACATTCACATTTGCACTGGTAAAATGGTTATACGAGGTACAGAGCAGTGGAAAATTAGGCTTCATATTGAAGGATCAGTATTACTACCCCAATTTACAGATGGAAATCTTGCATAGTTAGCAATTACCCCAAGTCATACAGTGAGTTTGTTGCAGAGGTGGTGTCAGAATTTAGGACCTCCTCGCCCCCAGACTCCTATTCAATCTACTATGCAATGCTAGCTATATAAATAGTTAATGGACATGTTTCAGTCCTCATCCAAGCTCTACAACAAGTCACAGGGAGTGAATGACTCAAAAATTCAAATGTCAGGTAGACTAAAATAGTCCCAGGCTCCCGTAAGTCTCTGGAGGTCTGATATATATATATGAAGACTCTATACCAGGAGTGGGCAAGATACCTCTTGTGGGCCAGATCCAGTCCATCAAGCCAACAGATCCAGCCCTCAGACACCCCTCCCAGGACCCTTAGGCACATAGCAGACACTGTTTTAAATGCAGGGCTGCTCCCTCTACCTCTCTGCTCTGGATGGAGGGAAACACTTCCCATGATCTCCCTGCCCCAGCCCAATCCTCCACTCCTATTGGTCAGAAACAACCGGACAATAGGAATGACCCCAGCCAATAGCTCATCTCCAATTGGCGAGAAACAGCCAGCAAATAGGAGCTGAAAGATTGGCCTAGGTGATGGGGGCAGCACAAGCCTTTTCCATCTCCTGGAACTGAGAGCCACATGGCGAGAAACAGCCAGCCAATAGGAGCTGAAAGATTGGCCTAGGTGATGGGGGCAGCACAAGCCTTTCCCATCTCCTGGAACTGAGAGCCACATGGAGGGAGCAGCCTGCATTTTCAATGCTCTGGGGCTACAGTGTTGCTGGCTTAGGTAAGCGCCTCTCTAGCCTTATACCCCATTCCTCTGACCCAGGTCACAACCCCCTCCTTCACCTAAACTCCCTCTCAGACTTCACCTGTCTCCAGCATCCTAGTCCCTCACCCCGTGCACTGTTCTGCATCCAATCTCCATCTTAGTCCCCACACCTCCTCCACAGAAAAATGTGGCCCTTGAGCACTCTCCAAAATCTTGGATTCCAAAATCCACCAAAAATTACTGCCCACCCCGTCCTACACTGTTAATTTGCTAAAGTCTTTAATTTACATCTTCTGTTTTATTCAGATTTCTTTTGTGTATGATTTTGACCCGTTTGCTACTTAAATCCCAATAGCAAAGCTAGGCCCCCAAATTCTGAATGCTTCTTTTTCTCCAATCTGTATCAACTCCAGGCCAGATTAAAAATATAAATCCTATACCAGCAGATGGAGCTAGGAACAGAGCAAATTGCTTCTAACATCTCTCTTAGCACATGGCTTCCTATTTAATTGTTCTTTCTCTTACCCATACTGTCCCTGCCACTTCTGAATGGTACTTTTTAAAAAATTGTTGATAATAAAGAAAAGGTGAAAGAAATACTTTTAAATGGAAAGAAATTTATTGTTCTGTCAGGACTGCCAACTCAATAGTCCAGAAGAACTCTGGGGCTTTGTCTACACTGCAGGGTTTTTGCACAAGAAGCTTTTTGCAGAAGAGATCTTCCAGAAAAACTTCTTGCGCAAAAGCGCATTCACACCTCAAACAAGAGCACGTCCACACTGCATGGACACACTTGTGCAAGAAAGTTCTGATTGCCATTCACAGAATGGCCATCAGAGCACCTGTGCTTTTTCTAATAGGCTTTTTTTTGCACAAGAAACCCGTTGAGCGTCCTCACACACCTTTTTGCACAAGAACTCTTGCGCAAAAAGGAGTTATTCCTCGTAGAAAGAGATATACCTACACCGCAAAAAGCCCTCTGTTCTGCCTTTTTACTATAAATTTTCTTGCGCAAAAACGTGCTTGAGGTATGGACGCTCTGCAGGTTTTTGCACAAAGACAGTGGGTTTTGTGCAAAAACCCTGTAGTATAGACACAGCCTGGATGAAATTCACCTCTGTGTAAAGGGAAGCACAAAGGCTTAACTAACACATAGGATTCATGCTAGTGCTTTTCACAGGGTGAAAGTCAACTATTTTATTTAATCCAGCTACGTTACATGTATGCGATTTTGTAGGTGATGTAGTTGGTATTAAATACAGAGGGACAACATAGGCATTTTTAATGTATGTACAGTATACAATTCCTTGTGAAGCCAATAGGCCCAATCCCACAGTCTTTGGACAGCTGGATCTCCCTCAGAAGTAAATGGGAGTTTGTCTTGGCAAGGACCATAGGATTCATTCTAACTGGCGTTGCTTATGATTGGTTGAAGATACAATTGATTCTGATCCTGCAGTCTTCATTTAGAAAAAATTCCCAATTACCTCATTGGGAATTTTTGTGCACATTAGAGCTCCAGGGCCTAATTAATTACAGAGTAGACAACATGTAAGTTATCAGAATGTGTGATCCTTTTACTTGGGCTGTTGTAACTTTTACTATCTGTTTTAAACATGATTTCATAAATTTGCCTTGTATGTAACTGTATAGGTATCTTCTCTTCTCCTGTTCTGATTTGCTCTGTTCCCTGCTGACACCCTTTTCCTCTCCTCCTCAGCTTAGAATCATGTCCAGTATCTTGCACAATTAAGAGGTTAACTTTGTGCCTTAGGGGAAAAACAGTTGAATTAACAAAGCATAAAATTTATTGGGACAAAGAAAAAAATATAGTCCACCATCTTCTCTATTTCCTAGAGAAACAGTATGGTCTAACAGTTCAAGAAGAGACCTGGGTCGTACTCCCAGTTGTGCCACTGACTCATTGAGTGATCTTGTGCACTCAGTAAATTCTTCTGTGGCTTAGTTTACCCAAATGTGAAATGGGTATAATATACTTACCCAAATCACTAGGTAGCTGTGAGACCTAATTAATATTTGTAAAACGGTCAAATCTTCTGACAAAATACTCTCTAACATGCAAAGTACTGTCACTATTCCCACAGAAAGAAACAGTATCTGTGGAATAGCGTAAAAAATTGTCTCTCAGGTAAGACTCTTGATCTGTACATTATTTAGACCAGATGTTGGAACTAATATAATTTCCCTTATTCAAGAAAATAACCTTACCTAATATATGTTGCATGTAATACTATTTGCACAAGAAATATTTATGTAATGAAACTACTCTCTAATATCGAAAGCAAAAAATGTAATTTTGGTTCATTATATCATAAGGCTATTGAAAAGAGAATTTTTTAAAAGTAAATTTAAAACATTACACTATTTAAATTGTATGTTCTTGAATGATTCAGTCATGGGACCAGGTTAATAGAAGTTGGTAGAAGGATTTGTACATTACCCATTCCTGCTACCTATTACCAATGGCAACTGAACTTGTGGGTATTAAAATTCTTGGGCTACGTCTACACTGGCATGATTTTCCGGAAATGCTTTTAACGGAAAA
>JANRFK010004149.1:152297011-152307136 GCA_030068395.1 Apalone spinifera
CTAGATGGACCTTTGGTCTGACCCGGTACGGCCATTCTTATGTTCTTATGACATATGGACTGTTGCTTGGCCTGAGCATTTTGAATTGCTTGCTGTCTTGCCCTGAACCCCTGAACTAGGGCCTGGGGATACTGACTGCTGCTTAGCCTGAACACAGACCTGAGAACTTGAACTGTTTGTGTAATGCATGCTGAATGCCATCAACTAACACTGCATTTGAGCTACATGTCCCAAAGTGCTGCTTTCCAATGCCTCCACTCTCACGGACTCAGGTGCAAAGAATAACTTTAATGACAGGCATTCGGCCTGGACTCCAGAGATTCCCCTAAGGTTCAACTCTATTCCAGAGTTAGCAGAGACAACTGACAGGTCTCTCTATCCTGCTGGCCAGTGGTCACAGAGACTATGCCCCTACAAGTCATTATGAGATGCTGCCATTAACGCCTCTCACATTTCCTAATCCTGGGTATTTCCTCCATAATATTCTCATTCACTGGCATGCATTAAAGATCAGTTTCTTTTCAGAATGCTGCTGGTGCACTGCTTAATTACAGGTAGGAGAAGGCACACAGTAGAACTCCAATGGTCACAAAGCAGGGTAGTTGGTCCAACAGAGTCATTCACTTATTCTGAGCCTCAACTTCTATCCCAGGACAGTGATTTTACCAGTGTATTTGAAAACAGAATGAAGAAATTCTACCCCCTCACAAGGATTATGACTGCCTCGTTAAACTGAAACCGGGAACAAAAATATCTATTTGAATATATTAATGCCATTTCTGAACCTGAACTGACTGATATTTGGACCTACCTGCAGGAGTACCTGGCCAAGGACTTTATTGTAAGTCCACCTGGGGTGCCTACCCTCTTAGTTAAAAAGAAAGATGATTACTTCCAACTTTGTATGGACTATCAAGAACTGAATCAGCTCACCAATAGGATCCAGTACTCCCTATCCCTAATGTCCAAATTACTGGACTACATAGGGGCTGCCTATATATAGACAAAATAGGAGCTCTGGGGTCCAGATAGCTTCATAGGGGATGACTAGAAGACTCCCTTTTGAATCCATTGTGGACATTTTGAATAACTTGTGAAGCCTTTTAGTTTAACTGATGTCCCTGCAACATTTCAACATTCTATTAATGATGTCTTCCAATATATTCTCGACCAATATGAGCTGGTATATGATCTATGCTGAGCCAAAGAAGTATGCTTTTGGTTAGGACTCCATTAGAATTCTTAAGGTTCATCTTACCTCCTGAAGGTATTGAAATGGACCCTTGTAAAGAAATGGCAAATACTGAGAAGGCAGTTCACAGAACATCCAAGAACTACAAGAAATTTATATCCACAACTCATTTTGAGGCAAAACACATTTCAACTCCTCATTGCTCTACTTCATGAAACTAATAAATTACTCTGGTCTCCCAGGCTTAAAAGACCTTTGAGCAATTCAAAGTTGCATTTACCTCCACTCGCACAATAGCGCACCTAGAGGGCACACAAACCTTATCACTGAAGCCGACAATCAGGGCAGTACTTTCTCAGAAACACAGTCCCCAGCAACCACTATACCCATTTTTTTTTTACTCCAAGAAACTCACAACCATAGAATAAAACTATGAGATTTGTCTTTGATGAATAGGGCCAGTATTTAAAAATAGTACCTTTCCATAAGAATTAAGAATATTTGCATAAAGACAAAACCCTCAACCAACAGCAAATCTAGTGGGCCCAGCTTTTTTCTTGTTACAACCTGTAATCTCTTAGGGTATGTCTACACCACAGTGTTATTTCCGAATAACTCCTGTTTATTTCGAAATAAGATGAGCATCCACATAGCAAGCCCATTATTTTGAAATTATTTTGAAATAATGGCTTGTTATTTCAAAATAATAACCCCTCATTCTACAAGGGATAACACTTATTTAGAAATGGCTATTTTGAAATAGGGTTAGTGTTGATGCTCCACTGCTGCTATTTCGAAATAACCACTCCCTAGTGCTTCCTGGGGCTCTAAGTCAAGATAGCGCATCCACATTAAGGGAGCCTGCCTCAGACTAATTTTGAGGCTTCCCTGTAGTGTGGACATGGTATTTTCAAATAGTTATTTCAGAAATTACTATTTTGAAATAACTTATTTGAAAATAACCTGGTAGTGTAGACTAGTCAAAGATTGCTTCTAGAGTCTAGAAAACATCATGGATCTAACAAGTGGGTCTTTGCCCATAAAAGCTTATGGTCCAATAAATCTGTTAGTCTATAAGGTGCCAGAGGACTTCTCATTGTTTAGAAAATATCCACGTCCTAACTCATTAAATCCATCCACAAAATCCATGTTAAACCCAAATCCCTAATAGCTGGAGGGTGCCCTCTGGCTGAGGCAGTCTATTGGATCACTATTCACCACCAGGCAGCTCACTGGAATCGTCAGTGGATGTGGGCCGGTGGACCTAACTCTCCATAGGCCCAGCCAGCAAAGCTCTTAATTGAAGGAGAGGTCAGGCTCTGACTCATGGCTTGATTTCTGCCTCTGACCTTTGGCCAGAAATCCACTCCGACTCTGATTCTACTGCTGACCTCTAGTTCCTGGCTTCATACTCCAGTTCTGACCATTAGGTCTGGATATAAATGTTCTGTCTATGATAGGGGTCTAGAATGCAGTGATGTGCAGTTTTGTAGGTCTATTAATTGGAATTCCAGTTATCTAATTTATCTGGGTTTTTATACTGTGCTCATCATTGCAATATCTAGATGTTATGTTCATCTGCACATGGTCTATTACCTTCATATTCATCTAGGTTATAAAACTGCAGTGGACTCTGATGCTAAGAATTATCTTATTAAATATAAGGCAAGGTCAAATAAGTGTGTTTTCTATGAGTTTGCTGGAGTTCTCGAGCATCCTAATATGTTCAGGAAAGAGCTCGACAGTTATGGGCCAGATGGAAAGATCTGTCTCTTGCCCACTCCTGAGGTTGAATAATGAGTTCCACAAGACGAGGTTGCAAGATCATATTAAGGACTGATGTTCTTAATATAGATAATCTATAACAACAAAATGTTTATGAATAGGTTTTAAAAGCATTATGTAGGACTTTGAGGAAATTCCCTACAGGTACAGCTACACTGAACAGCTATTTCGGGATACCGGAGGTACGCCACGTCTACACAAGCCGCCCAGTATTTAGAAATATTTTTTGAAATAACGGGTGCACTATTTTGCCATCCCGGTAAATCTCGTAACACGAGGGATAAGGGATGGCTCAAAATAGCGCATTATTTCAAAATTGGGTACTGTGTAGAAGCGCCAAATTTCAAAATAAGCTATTTTGAAATAGATTTGAAATAAGATATGCTATTTGCATAGTGCAAATTGATTATCTTTTTTCGATTTTAGGGTGCTGTGTACATGCACCCTAAGTAAATACTGTAAAGATGAAGATTTAAAACCAAAAGTTCTGGGTAGCCCATATAATCAGACTGATGCATGACAAAGAGCCAACTCTTTATCAAAAAAAGTTAACACCACACCTCAACTTCATGCTAAATGGCTAACCTGAAAGCTACAATCAGATTTTTTGTTGTTTCGATAAAAATTAGTTTTTATTACAAAATGCCAGTTTTTTTCAACCTGTAGGTATGAAAATATTAACATGTGAATTGTTTGTGGATGCTCCCAAAACGTATTTAGCTGTATTTATTTTATTTCTCTAAAAATACCTATCATATTTTTTTTGCAACTGATGGTGGCTTAGTCATAAGGGTATGTTTGAATCCAAGAGTCTCATGCCTAAAAGCAAGTGATAGTATTTAGTGATTTGCACCAGTTGTTCATTCTTTTTGGAACTTAAATAGATTTTCTCTCCTTTCCTTGGAATATGAAGATTTAGAATGTATGCTTTATACAATCTTCCATGAATGTACAGTGATGCTGTAAACCAGCCTTGAAAAATCATAAAAATGTCATAAACAGGCCCCAACTCTACTCTCCACCCTCCCAATTATCACTATAATGATTAGTATGAGAAATGATCTTACATAGCTGTCAAATAAAACAAATGCTCTAAGCAGATGGATAATTAGTATTTTAGAAGACTGCTGTTTAGGGTATCAAAATTGAAAAAAGTAAGTGTAATGCTCTATTGAAATGTTTCTCCTAGATTATGTTATGAAGCCATTTTGTTCCTAGATTTTACACAACAATGACTTGCTAACATTGCATATTGTATGAATGTTTCGCTGTAGCACTGCAAGCTTATTTATATGGTTAAGAAAGTAGATCAATGGTTTACTACTATGCAGTTCATGAACTGGATTTCCTCATAGATTGGTATGCATATTTGTTATTATAATACTACAAAACTACAATAGCAACAAATCAGCCTACTGCCCTAAATGTGAACGTACATAGTTGTAAATTGACTTTTCTACTACTCTATAGAGTTTGTAGGCTGTAACAGATATTTAAATAATCAGGAAGTATTAAAAAGTTTATTTTAAAATGATTTTACTTCATATACTTTCTACTGGATGCTTTGACTGCCTGCATGGATTAATAGCAGGGATAGTGTTTTATTTGCAAGGGAATTTATTTTACCTCATATTTGCTTGATAAGAAGAAATCAAATGATATTGTTGTAGCACTGTTTTTGTGAACATTTCTAAGCACTTTAATTTACATAAAATCCCATAAAATTAAGACTAACTATGGGAAGGGCAATGCAAAATGCTAATTAATTCTTAAGACTAAATATAAATTTAGCTACTGGCCTGAAAGAGTGCATTGTCAGCACAATGCTCTGAATACACTTAAGAGCAAATCCTAGCCGTACTTAAATCAGTGGGGATTTTTTCCACTGATCTTAACTGAAACTGACTTTGGCACAACTTTCAATAAAAATAATGAGATACCTGTTCCAATAACAGTTCTGGCAGCAAAAGTAAGACTCGTAAGCCAAGAGGTGAGAAACAGTTGTAAAAAAGTCTGAGTACTTATGTGAGACTGCTGGAGAGATGATCTGGAGTAGTTCCAAAGCTGCCATATGAGTGCTTTAAAATATAATGGTTAGTATAATCCACAAAGGAAAATTTGATATATAAAAAAATGACCCTAAGATAGGTATCTTTGGAAACAGGGATAAACTGTTTACAGTAAGAGGGGCAAACTAACCTGAGCTTCAATAGTGCCCATATGATGAAGTTCAGAATCACAAGTAATATTTTCAAAAGAAGCAAGCAAATACAATACAGATTACACACAATGATAGAGCCTTGAGTGAAACTAACAATGTTTTTAGCAACAGTAGAAATACAGAGACCAAAAGAAAAAAGCCTGTGTATGTGAGAAAAGATTTAACAACATCCCAGGTAATCCAATACAGATGTTTCACTGTGACATTAAGCAAGTATCATATGCCATAGAAAGATCCAACAATAAATACAGTGACACAAAATCTTTGACATTACATACACATAGGTCACTTTGAGGCTGAACAAAAGCTTACTTATGGATGCTAAAAGAAGAGCAAATTACATTTGTCAAATAAATCATTAGGAAGTGTTGCTAGAATTCAGCAGCAAACACAGTAACCTCTGTCAGGAAACAAAGGGGAAGAAAATGGCTTCTCATTATTCACACCATATTTCCTAGAAAGCTCGGGTTATTTTAAAAATTGATATTACCACTAACAAGTTGAAACATTATGGAAGACTACTGCATCTGAAGAAACAGGGATATTAAAATATCACTAGTAAAAGAGCTTAATATATTCAAGAATTTCTTAAGCACCTGCCAAGGATCCAATTAGCAATCAATTTTGTGCTGTTTTATTGGAAATTTGTCATTTCCAAACAAAAAAATTAACCTATAGCAACAGTTACATTTAAATTAAGCTAATCTTAATAACTTAAACCAAAATGATCTGTAGTCTTTTGTTTCAGTCTGAAGTTGATATATATTACTAATTATTTTAATCTTTCATCGTGGTGCTTGTGTTCTATCACTTAGAAATGACATGACTTCACAGATGATCATTCAAAAATATGATACATCTATACCATCTATCATGGCCCTCCATGCTTTATGAAAATTGGCTTATGAATATTCATAACTCATATATGCTTTATGCAAAACAGGTCATGTAACCTATTATTCAGAAGCCTGTGATCCCTTGAATGTGAATATCCTATTTTTACGCATGTATGATTCTTGCATGTGAAGTTAGAAATATGAGTCTCTTTTAAATTTTAAATGTGCTAACGAGGGCCATTAATGATACTTCAGGAACTTGGTGGCTCAGTGCTCAAGTCAATGACCTGTGAGTTGTTTTGCTTTTTTTCCTTTAAGCTCAAATTGACGTTGGTCCTATGAAGACATGTGGTCAGGCCACCTGATGTTGGATTTGGTAATTTCCCTCTCTAGAGCACAAAGAATTTCCTCCTTGGGCAAAAGGAATACAAAGGGGGAAAACCAAACAATAGAGGGAGTAACTAGACACCAGGAGACCCCTGAATTTACCACCCAAGATGTCTGCTAGAAACATCTAAGACTCAACAGGGAAAGGCTTGGGCTGAAACTAGGAGGATGCTTAACATGAGAAAGAGAGTTAGGGTAACATTTTGCATGTAACAAGTTACTCAGGGCCCCAGAGCAGCAAGGCAGCCATGGAGCCCTGACCTAGCACGGCAGGAGCAGGGCAACCATGTGACCCTGGGAAGCCCTAGCCAGGCAGGACAGAAGCAGGGCCATAGCAGCTGGGGAGTTGTGTCCCTGTATCAGCAGGGCTAAAGCAGAGTGAGCTGGCGAGAGGGACAACGCCCTGGGAGGCTGGTGGCAGGGGACCCCCCCGATCTGCAAACTCCTTCATTTGGTCCTGAGGGTGCTGGGCCCCAGAGGTCCAACCTGTAGTTTAGGGAGAACCCAACTGCTTTAGACATTGCCACAGGACCTGTTTCTAATAGTGACTATGAAATGCTAAGGGAGATTAGAGAGGCTATCAAAATAAAGAACTCAATAATAGTGGGGGATTTCAACTATCCCTATATTGACTAGGTACATGTCACCTCAGGACAAGATGCAGAAACAAAATTTCTTGATACCTTAAATGACTGCTTCTTGGAGCAGCTGGTACAGGAACTCACAAGAGGAGAGGCAATTCTTGATTTAGTCCTGAGTGGCGCGCAGGATCTGGTCCAAGAGATAACTATAATAGGACCGCTTGGAAATACTGACCATAATATAATAACATTTAACATTCCTGTGGTGGGAAGAACACCTTAGCAGCCTAACACTGTGGCATTTAATTTCAAAAAGGGGAACTATGCAAAAATGAGGTTAGTTAAGCAGAAATTAAAAGATACAGTGACTAGAGTAAAATCCCTGCAAGCTGCATGGACACATTTCAAAGACACCATAATAGAGGCCCAACTTAAATGTATACCCCAAATTAAAAAACATATTAGAAGAACTAAAAAAGAGCCACTGGGGCTTAACAACCATGTAAAAGAAGCAGTGAGAGATAAAAAGACATCTTTTAAAAAATGGAAGTCAAATCCTAGTGAGGTAAATAGAAAGGAGCATAAACACTGCCATATTAACTGTAAAAATGTAATAAGAAAAGCCAAAAAGGAGTTTGAAGAACAGCTAGCCAAAAACTCAAAAGGAATAACAAAATATTTTTAAGTTCATCAGAAGCAGAAAGCCTGCTAAACAACCAATGAGGCCCCTGGATGATCGAGATACAAAAGGAGTACTTAAAGACGATAAAGTCATTGCGGAGAAACTAAATGAATTCTTTGCTTCAGTCTTCATGGCTGAGGATGTTAGGGAGCTTCCCAAACGTGACTTGTCCTTTGCAGGTGACAAATCGGAGGACTTGTCATAGATTGAAGTGTCATTAGAGGAGGTTTTGGAATTAATTGATAAACTTAACAGTAACAAGTCACCGGGACCAGATGGCATTCACCCAAGAGTTCTAAAAGAACTCAAATGTGAAATTGCCGAACTATTAACTATGGTTTGTAACCTATCCTTTAAATAAGCTTCTGTACCAATGACTGGAAGATGGCTAATGTAATGCCAATATTAAAAAGGGCTCTAGAAGTGATCCCAGCAATTATAGACGGGTAAGTCTAACGTCAGTACCGGGCAAATTAGTTGAAACAACAGTGAAGAATAAAATTGTCAGACACATAGAAGAACATAATTTGTTGGGCAAAACTCAACATGGTTTCTGTAAAGGAAAATCATGTCTTACTAATCTATTAGAGTTCTTTGAAGGGGTCAACAAACATGTGGACAAGGGGGATCCAGTAGATATAGTGTACTTAGATTTCCAGAAAGCCTTTGACAAGGTCCCTCACCAAAGGCTCTTATGTAAATTAAGTTGTCATGGGATAAGAGGGAAGATCCTGTCATGGACTGAGAACTGGTTAAAAGACAGGAAACAAAGGGTAGGAATAAATGGTAAATTTTCAGAATGGAGAGGGGTAACTAGTAGTGTTCCCCAAGGGTCAGTCCTAGGACCAATCCTATTGAACTTCTTCATAAATGATCTGGAGAAAGGGGTAAACAGTGAGGTGGAAAAGTTTGCAGACGATACTAAACTGCTCAAGGTAGTTAAGACCAAAGCAGACTGTGAAGAACTTAAAAAAGATCTCAGAAAACTAAGTGATTGGACAACAAAATGGCAAATTAAATTTAATGTGGATAAATGTAAAGTAATGCACGTTGGAAAAAATAACCCCAACTATACATATAATATGATGGGGACTAATTTAGCTACAACTAATCAGGAAAGAGATCTTGGAGTCATTGTGGATAGTTCTCTGAAGAGGTCCACTTGGTGTGCAGTGGCAGTCAAAAAAGCAAACAGGATGTTAGGAATAATTAAAAACGGATAGAGAATAAGAAGGAGAATATCTTATTGCCCTTATATAAATCCACAGTACACCCACATCTGGAATGCTGCGTACAGACGTGGTCTCCTCATCTCAAAAAAGATATACTAGAATTAGAAAAGGTTCAGAGAAGGGCAACTAAAATGATTAGGGGTTTGGAACGGGTCCCATATGAGGAGAGATTAAAGAGACTGGGACTTTTCAGCTTGGAAAAGAGGAGACTAAGGGGGGATATGATAGAGGTATATAAAATCATGAGTGGTATGGAGAAAATGAATAAGGAAAAACCATGTACTTGTTCCCATAATATAAGAACTAGGAGCCACCAGATGAAACGAATGGGCAGCAGGTTTAAAACAAATAAAAGGAAGTTCTTCTTCACACAGTGCATAGTCAATCTGTGGAACTCCTTGCCTGAGGCGGTTGTGAAGGCTAGGACCATAATGGGTTTAAAAGAGAACTACATAAATTCATGGAGGTTAAGTCCATTAATGGCTATTAGCAGTATGGGTAAGGAATGGTGTCCCTAGCCTCTGTTTGTCAGAGGGTGGAGATGGATGGCAGGAGAGAGTGCTTGATCATTACTTGTTTGATTCACTCCCTCTGGGACACCTGGCATTGGCCACTGTCGGCAGACAGGATACTGGGCTGGATGGACCTTTGGTCTGACCCAGTATGGCCATTCTTATGTTCTTATATCCCTGATTGTCTTTGACTCCAGACAGTCTTTCTTCTCAGGAACAGCTTACAGAGGACTCCACTCTTGGAAAGTCTCAGAAGGGTACATTGTGTTAGTCAGTATTTGCAAAAACAACAAGAAGTCCTGTCGTCCCTTACGGTATGCCTCCTAGTTCGATCTAGGGAGGCTAATGAGGGCAACTGAAACTGCAAATGAAGCGCAGGATTTAAATATCCCGTGCTTCATTAGCATGTTCCTGACTGGTCGCCATTTCAGAAATTGACTAGCCCAAAGTAACTGCCCGTGTCTACACGCGGCAGTGAAACGGGATTCTGAATTAAAGCCCTAGTACAATCGAATTAGCTGGTAAACCTCATTGCAGGAGGAATAACAGCTAATTCAATTTAGGGCTTTAATTTGGAATCCTGTTTTATTGCCGTGTGTAGACGCGGGCAGTTACTTCATAGAATCATAGAACCATAGAGCTTGAAGAGACCTCACAAGGTCATCAAGTCCAGCCCCCTGCTCTAGGCAGGACCAAT
>JANRFK010004149.1:152328533-152340776 GCA_030068395.1 Apalone spinifera
CAGTCTAGACACAGCCTTGTGGTTAGGAAACTGGACTGAGACCCACAGGATCTAAGTTTATTTTCTGGCTGTACTCATGATTTTTGTGTGTGAACTTGGGTAGTTACTTAACTGTGTGCCTCAGTCTCCTCATCTGTAAAATAAGGATAATACTTCTCTACTTTACAGGACTGTTGTAAAGGTAAATATATTGATGTCTCTAAGGTCTTATTCTGATGCTGCAGTGATGGGGTTCATACAAATACTGTAGATAAACAGTGTGATAGAGTGCTATTTCTTTAAGATGTTTACAGGTTAGGAACCCTCTCCGCTACCAACACTGCAAAAAACAAGGACACTCAGGAAAAGACTGAAGATTCCAACAGAGATTGGCCCAGGTTTAAGTGACAAACCTGTATATTAAAGACTGCAGTAGTCAGTGGGGTGAGAAAAACTGCTTAATCTAGTTGTTGCCCAGTCAAATAAGTGTTGTGAGAGGTTAGACTGTGTGCTTAAATTTTATTTTATTTCATTTTATTTTGGTACCTACTTTGATGTTTTGCCTATCACTTATAATTACTTAAAATCTATTTTTGTATTCAATAAACTTGTTTTACTTCTGATCTTTACCAGTATGTTTGCCTGAAATGTTTGATAAATTTGCTCAGGGATTTTACAAAGGCTGGTTATATCCACTTTCCATTGATGAAGTGGTGAACCAATTAATAAATTAGATCAGTGGTCTCCAACCTTTTTACACCCAAGATCACTTTTTAAATGTCAGGGCAAGCCAAGATCTACCTCATCCCTTTCCCAAGACTCTACCCCTTCCTCGAGGCCCTGCCCTCTCCATTCCCATCATTTGCTGTTCCCAGCCCTTACTCTCTCTCACTGGGTTGAGATAGGAGGTGCGGGCTCTGGGGTGGGAATAACGGATTTGGGTGTGGGAAGGGTTGAGAGGTGCAGGCTCTGGGGGAGAGAATTTGGGTGAAAGAGGATATGGAGAAGAGGATGCTGGCTCATGGAGGGGGCTCCAGGCTGGAAAGTGTTAGAGTCAGGTGGAGGGCTGGGGTGCTGAGCAAGCCACAGGCTTGTGGATCTGGGGGTGCAGGAGTGTGGGTTGGTGACCACGGAGTTAGATGGTATACTCCTGAATTACAGTACCAGGAGAGGGGAGGGGGAAGGATTTGGCTGATGCCTTCCTTTGAGGGATTCATGCATGGCTCTGGGAGCAATCTAGCAGCTGGGAAGGGTTCCACATGAGCATGTGCTGAATGATAACAGATCCTAGAGAGGTTTGCTCATTATCATTAGCAAGGCATTGTGAAAGACAGCCCAAGCTGGAGAGTTAAAGAGTGCACAGAGGTCCCACAATCCCAGGCTGCACCTCGGAGATCCCAGTAACAACTCAATACTATAGCAAATATCTCATCTGGACATATATGCATGCTGCAGCTATAAACTGTACTACACAAAATACAAGGGTAAATATATTAACCCTTTCTATTCTAGAAATGCATACATACAATTATCTTAAGCAATTACCATAAAAACAACAGTTTGTAACAGAGCTGAATAGACTTGCAAGGATGGCAGTTTTTACTGAGAAGTGGGAAATGTGTTCTGTAAACCCATACATATAAAATGTGACACTAGTCAGTGCAGGAGCTGCTGTATATAACCACAAGTATATAACAATTCAGATATAGCTCCAGATATATATGCTGATTTGAAACAAACTATTTACCTGCAAATGGTGGTCCTAGAAGTGCAGATATCCCATTGGCACAAATGATGATGCCATAAGCATTTGCAAGGTGCTTAATCCCCACTAAGTCTTCAGTCACAACAGGCATTAGAGAAAAATACCCACTGGAAAAGCCTATTAGGGCACAAACCATCGCCAGGCTAATATACGTATGCATTAAGGGCAAAATAAAAATGCAGATGACGAGACTGAAGTTAGCTGTCAGGAAGACATTCCAAGTGCTGATGCAGGGTAGATCAGAGATGATTCCAAGGATCACCTTACCAAATATATGAACTATAGCAATAATTGAGGTCAAAGGAAATACATCATTCTGTGTGGATAAATTATACTGTTTGACAATTTCTGGAAGATGAATAAAAGGAATTACAAAGCTGCTGTATGCAAATAATGCCCAAAACACAAAGGCCACAAATACTCTATTGGTAAAAAGTGATGCAGCCCCAAAGTAACTGGAGTACCATGTTCCAAACCCCCTCTTGATTGTAACAGTCAGTTGGCTCACTCTCTTAAGAATGCAAAGACCATACAAATTCGTTCCACGTCTGGTTTTACCTTTGCTCTCCACAGTCTGAGCATTATCAAGCACTTCATCATTAGCTGGTCCTTCTTTTTTGTCTTCCTCTTCATGTAACACCCCATTAGATTCTATAGGCTTTACAGAGTGGAACAGAGCTTTTGCATGATAATCCTCACTATTGTTTCTCTCAATACCCTTTTCATTGGCGTCCTTCTTGGAAGAAAGTGGCCTCATGAGTGCTCCGCAGACACACAGGTTCAGAGAGACAGCACCCTGGATGAACATTGCATTCCTCCACCCGTATTCCTTGCACAGATACTTCAGTAAAACAGTCATTAGGAATGTTCCAAATCCTGTTCCAGTGGTACTAAGTCCTTGAGCTAGGGCTCTTCTCTTCTGAAAATACTGTCCTACCATGACCACTGCAGGCAGATAAACCATGCCACTCCCAATACCTGTGGAAATACAAACATCACATGCTACTCTACTGAAATCATCTATGTTTAGCAAGCTATACAGTGCAGCAGCAAGAGCCTTATTAGCAACATACCAGTAATCAAAGGGCTATACCTAATTTCTTTATAAAAATAATCACAATTAATAAATACTTTGCATTTATAATTTACTTTAATCTAGCATACATAGTATTTTACAAACATGAATTAACTAATCCCTGCAAAGTAGTGGTTGTTCCATTTGACACATAGAAAAACCGAGCCACATTGGGGCTAATAGCTGTAGATATTTTCAGAGGTATTGAGCAGTCATATCTAAGTATGACATCATCTAAAGCTGTGAGCTCTCAGCACCTCTGAAAATCAAGTCCCAGGTAATCTGTCCAAGGTTACTCAGCAAGTCAGTGGTAGATGTGGGAATAAAAGTACAAAGACTTTAATTTTCAATTGTATATGAACACAGCCATAATATTTGCTAGTACGTATATCTTCTTTGACAGCAAACAGAAATGGCTCGATTTTTTTTAAGTTCACCAGTGATAAAAAAAATGCATCGTCATTTTTTCCCTTACTTTGCAACTACAGGGCAACTGCAATTGTACCTTTCTGCCAAAAGAGGGCTCTCTGTTCCCCCTTCTTCTGTTGCTAGGCAGGCATGGCAGGATCCTTGTATGGGCACACCCCCTCCACCTCTGAGGTATTGAGGAGCTCAAGAGACCTGGCTCCCTCTATTTCCCTCCCGCAAGCCACTACCAGAAGACACAGCTCTGTGAGGATGTGAGCATGGGGGTGGGGGGCAGGACAAAGGGACAACAGCTGTCAGAGTGCACAGGCACTCAAGGGACATAAGTGGTCCAAGAGGGATATTTTGGAAAAGGGACAAGAAGTTGGAAAGATGCAGGGGGAGAGGTGAAAGCGCCTGGGAAGAGAGGCAGTTTGGGGACGAGAGAACGAGAGGGGCTGATTTGAAAAGATGAGAATGAGTCTTAGGAGAAGAGTTGGCAAGACCGAGAAAGTGTGCAGGGAGGGGAGATTCATAGAGCCTCAGAGTTGGGGAGAAGACATTGGAGGGGCTTGCTGAAAATAGGGGAATCTAGGAAGACTGTACATGACAAGGAGTTGGGAAGAGAAAAAATATAAACTGAAGAAGTTAGCAGGAGCCAATGAGTTACCTGAACACTGCAGCGCAGGATGGGAGCCAGTCTGGTAGAGAGTCAAAGTCAGCCAGCTCCGGGGGTCATATTTAATGGCAATTGGGAGAAAAACTAGGTGTTGGAACTTTTCGGGGGCTGCACTGGAGGGAAGTCTCATGGCATGGCAGAGGAATATCCCTGACATCTCCCAGATCCCAATTTTTTACCAGAATTACTCCACTGAGTACATCTCAGTTCTTCTCACTTTCATTTGAAACACCCAGTCAGATTTCTCTAGAGAACACAGATATGGTTTTCATTTTAGCTATTTATTTCTACATATTACTTTAGGCAGTTCAATAATTTTTGTCTGATTTCCTTGGACAGGGTGAGAAAAAGATAATTGAGTCCTTTGTATTTAAGGGTACTCCAGATATAAGAAAAGAGAGGTACAGGCAAGGCTCCCTGCCCTGACGAGAGTTTTGATATCTCTGTTTTGACAGCATTGTGATCACTATTAAAATCAATATAATGATACCAAGTAGAATAGAAAAGCAGATGCAAATTCTTTACAGAAATTCTGCAGATTTTGTGTAAATTCCTTTCAAGGATTTTTTGGGGCAGGAAGCTACATTTAGATGTCACCAAAATTTCCAAAAAGAGTTCTTTTGTCCATATTCATCAGTCTTGGCTTTTTCACACACTTTGTAGTTTCTGATTTATCCTTGTGGGAAAATCCAAAAGTCAAATCTTTTTTTTTTTTTTACCAGTTAAGTTCAGTGAGAGCTAGAACTACACCTTACTTCATGTTGCAATCATCTTTCTAAAGACACTACATCCAGAGCCTATTCAATGGCAGTGTTCCTCAGATAAAAAACATAAATTTTCCCTTCATTATTCCTTGCTGTCATTTCTGCCATCCTATCTCACAGCAGTCAGTAACTACCTTCTGATGAGGGATTCTGGGATTAGAGATACTCTAGTTTGTGACAGACAACCAGTGTGTTTAAAACTCAGACCATCTAAGAAGTTACAATAATTTACAATATGTGACTGATATGTCAGACCTTACATGTCTGAATAAGTTTGGAAATCCAGTACTTGTTGCAGGGCAGCTGGCCCTTTAAAGGGAGCTGGGCCCAGTCTCATCTGTGATGAGTCAGCTACCTCCCAGCTGAGAATGAAAAGCTAGGGATCAGGTGATGATTATGGAAGCCAGCAAGTAGGCCATTTGGGAGATAGCTGTGAGGCAGTGCCTGAAAGAGAAGCTATAAGAAGAGCTATAGGAAGCAGTTTGGTCTCTAGACCAGGATAATTCCTTGGTAGAGAGGGTTCGTAGGAGAATTAGCGCAAGAGCACCCAGGAGCAGGGATTTAAGGGTACTTGAGGTATAAGGAGAGTGGTACAGGCAAGGCTCCCTACCCTGATAATAGTTTTGATAGCATTGTTATCTCTATTAGAATCAATACAATGATACCAAGTAGAGCAGAAAAGCAGAAACAAATTCTTAACAGACACTGCAGATTTTGTAGAAAATGTTTTCAGGGATTTTTGGGGGGCAAGAAGCTTCATTTAGATCTCACCAAGGAAGCCTCTAAATTTTGGGATGGGATGGGGGGGAATCCATTGATTGATGGATTGATTTTCAGGCAGGTATCCTGGAATGGAAACCTGTAGGAAACAGTAGGGCTCTGTAGAAAACTGTAGAGTAAAAGGCAGGGATGACTGATGTGTGGTGCAAATTGAGACTTTTGTACATAAAAACAGATATGGGTGTTGCTAAGAGAGATACTATAAATAGTAGGCAAAATAGCACAATCTCTGGGGTGTGGATTTTTATTTTTTTTTTGAAACCCTGAAAGGGATCTCTCAACCTGTACAGAAGTATCCTTAACTCACATGTGTGCCTTAAGGGGGTTCCTCTCCTGAGCATCAAGAGGCCACCTCCACAGAAAAGTTTATTTGTGGTGAAATACCAGTTCTGTTGACAACATAGGAGATGGCAAAAAGATTCAGCCATCTAGGTGCACAGTATAAATTATGCTCAGGTACCATATGGGCGAGCTACAACAGAGAGAACTTCCGGCCCTAGTTACTTACATTTTTCTGATGAAGATAAGGGTATTGCCAAGCATACTGGTTGACTTCCTGTCTACAGCCAAACAAAAAGTTCCTTCCTGCCTGCTGAACATGTCTAAATTAAAACTTTGATCAAGTTTACCATTTGGATATAGACTGGGTCTTGGAAGGGAAGCTTTGTGAAGGACAATCTGTTCTTTAAGGGCAGATGTGCCTAGAAAGCAGCCCATGTAGCACACCTCTTTAAAGGACTGGAAAAGCATGTGTGGGTTTTTACACCTAAGGGAGATATGGACAGAGAGGAAGCTATCCTAGGAATCAATAGTAAGCTCATCACTTTCTCATTTTCAGGGGCGGGGAGGCTCCATTCACTCTCTCCCCCTCTCTTCCCCCCACCCCCAACCAATTGTGGATAAATTGGAGAAAGGAGCCAGCATAAAGGTAACCTCCTCCCTCATAGCAAAGCAGATACCAGAAGATATCAGCAAGGAAAGGCTGACCTGTAGAGCACCAAGAGGGCTAATTAAGGCAAAGTGCCAGCAGAGGGAGAATATGACATATAGCATATAGCTCTGCTCCAGATGGCTAGGACTGAGGCTCCAGCTTAAGAAAGACCAAATATTTGATAGTTTCAGAGAGAACTAGGGAGGAAGTTCCATTTAAGGAGAGGCTGAAGAAAATCAATACAGCACAGTTCCAAGTTGGGAACTCCTGGTTAAGGAAGGACAGAAAAGGAGTAACCCCAAGAAGGAACTGGGAAGGGTTCCAGAACTAGATAAAAGATAGTGGAAGACTATCTTGGAAGAAGGAATTAGACATTTCCTGACATAACAAATGCCCCCAAATCCTAGTTATGCTTATTACTTGCTAATAAACGAGACCCTTGGAAGAGGAGGTGCCCTCTGATTTAAATAGGGCTGTCTAGACTTTGTTTATAAACTGAGACAGGACCTGCCTGTGGTGCAATCCCTGACTGAAAGAGGCATGCCAGAGTGACCTCCATGCTTTCCCATCACTGACAAAAACGTCTCCATATGCTCATGATAGGACTTACTCGGTCTGATGCTGCTCTCATTTTTGCTGGTGTAATTCTGTTAAAAACAAAGGAGTTAGACTAATGTAAAAATGGTGTGGAATAAAAATCGGGCCCATTAGACTATAGTCTGTCACCTTGCATCAGATTAATTTGGAATAACTCCATTGATCTCAAACGGAAAGCAGAACTTGACTTGTCTGAAACTATAGCACAATAACTTTAGTCTGACTGCAAACTGAACAAACAAAAACAGTTCTCAAATTGAGGTCCATGAACCCCTGGTGGTCTGTGAGGATACTCAAGGGGGTCTGATCAACTCTTCCCTCTCCCTTCCAGTGCCTCCTGCACACTGTGGAACAGATGTTTAGTGATGTGCAGCAGGTACTGAGGGGGAGAGGAATGGGGACTGAGAGCACGCAGAAGAGGGGACAGAAAGAGGCAGGGAAGAGGAGTGGCAGAGGTGGGGTCTTGGGGCAAAGGGTAGAAAGGAGAAGAAGCCTAGGCCTGAGTGGAGTATTGAGAGTCCCTTGCGAAAATGAGAAGCCACCTTGGGGTCTGCAAAAAAAATTAAATCAAAATGGGGGTTCACGGGTTGCTAAAGTTTGAGAACTGCTGAACTGAAAGAAAAATTGTCAAATAGCTAAAATCCCCTCCTAAAATCACTTTATCAGAAACTTTAAAAAAATCAAATATTAAAATGATCCAAAACCCATCTTGGCTTCTGTCATGTTCTCATCAAATGCACTGGCAGAAAACACTGACACTATTTAAAAGAATTTCCAAATAATAAATATTGCTTACCAGCTGTCAGTCCAAATGTAAGGAAGAGGTAATATACATTTGAGGCATAGGCACTCAACACCCAGCCTAGGGCATTCAAGATCCCACCAGTTATTGCTGTCTTGCGGCACCCACATGTGTTAATGAATAAACCAATGAAAGGACCTATCACAGAACATGAAAAAGAATTTGGTAAAAGGTTTGTGTAAAGTTCTATTTATACTTACTATGAAACTTATGAAAAGCCTTAATTATCATTTTCAAACAAATATGAAACAATAGTTTAATTGAAATTGTTAAATGCAATTAAAAGGATTATTTTTTTCATATTAACTCCTTTAGGCTCTAAGAAGTGTCATTCAGTTAACTCCTCTAGGTCTTTGGCAAATAACTCTGCCAGTATCTGAATTCAGTGAGACAGAACTTTTTGTTTAATCATGGCACTTTGTCCTGGGTGGTCTCTTTGGATGCTGTTATTTAATTACCTTTATAAATGTGTCACAGAGCCTGTGACAGGTACTACAGGATAATCTATTTACACTCAGGCGAAGAGGGAATAAATAAGCGTGGTCCATTTAACAGACAAAATATGGCATCTTATACTCCTCGGAGTGCAGATCAAATATACATGCCAGGTAGAGGAGAATTAGAATTGCTTCTGCAACCCTATTGATCAGAACTGGCTTGTTGACTTTCAGAGACTTGCACAGTGTATCCCACATCTCAGCTGAACATAAGAGGCCTATCTGTAAAACTCTGACAAAGAAATATGTAAATAGGTACAGAAAGAAGTGCCATGCTTCTGGAACGGCGGGGCCTCAGGCAGAAGGGGTGGGGCCATCCTCAGGCAGCCCTCAAAGCTACACAGAGAGCAGGGCACACAGCAGGTAGGGTTGCCATATGGTTTAACCAAAAATATCGAACACCCTCCTTCCCCCCCCAAAAAACCCACCGGGAAACAAATTCTGTTGAGAGAAAAAAAAGGGGTAAACCAAAGTTGTGAGAAAAAAAAAGGAAAAAAGGACCCTGCAGCAGTTATTAAGCAAAAAAAATTAAAAAATAAAAAATCAGAATGGCCCCTTTAAGAGGCTTTTTTGCTGGTGGCCATTTTGTTTTTCTGTTCCAGCCACAAGACAAGCCCCTGCGGAACCAGGTATGCGGGGTGGGGAGAGGGTCCGGGGGGCCCTGCAAGGGGCTGGGGGCTGGACCCTGTTGCTGAGTGTGTTGTAGGGTTGCCAGGTATCCGGTATTTTCTCCTCCTGGCAGGGAAAAAAATCAGAAAATACCAGACATTTTAGGTGTCCAGTATTTTCTGAATTTTTTTACCGGAGAGGAGGCGAAAATACCGGACACCTGTCAACCCTAACAGCAGGTGCTCCAGTAGTGATTTAAAGGGTCTGGGGCTTAGGACTCTTTTGAATCGCTGGGCCCTGGTTCAAGTGCCCCCTTTTTTCCCTGCTGTCGGCAGGCCTGAGCACAGAGGATAGGTGGTTGAATGCCGCTCTCAAACCATTAGTGATTTGAATGACATTTTAACTATTATAAACCTCTGTGACTTTGGAACTTACTTTTATACCAAGATAGATATCTTCATTGATCATTATTAATGATTGACAGTATATCAAGTTACTTGTTTGCCATTCATTCTGGAAGACCAAAAATAAACTACAGTTTCTGAATATTAGGAAGATACAGGGAAACATGGGCTGTCCTATGATTCAAGACTTACTTTGCCTCCTTAATGGGTCAAATCCTGACCTGACTTAGACTGTGTGAAACCCCATTGAAGCCACTAAGGTAGCATGATTTAATCATGGTAGAATGTGTGCCACTAACTCCCACTATATTGATAGACATTTCACATTACAATGAGCAGAGAATATCCTTTTTGGGGTTGAACTAAGATTTAATGGGACCCAGTCACACTAATATTTTGGGATCTTTCAGTGACTCTTCCATCTTCCTCCAAGGCTCCCCTCTTCTTGGTAGGCTGCTCTTTCTAGGGGCAGATACCTCAGACAGACTCTAAAGATGATTCTACACTGCTTTGCACCTTGTGCTATCATTTACACTTGTGTAAAGTAGGTGCATAGCACAAAGTGGGTATAAGACTTTGCACTCACGGAAATGACAACACAAAGTGTTAGATAGTGAAGAATCAGTCCCTAATTCTGTTCCTCTCAGCCTTACCCCTCAATCTCTCACACAGACTCTAGTCCAGATTCTAAGCTACACAGCTGCCTACTGCTCTTCCTTCTTGCCTCACTGTTGTTCCTACCATCTTCACTGCTGTTCTCTGCCTCCCTACATGGCTCACATACCAGGGTATGTCTATACCGCAGAGAAAAAACAGTGGTGCTGGGTCCTGTTGACTTGAGCTTATATGGCTTGGGTTGCAGGGCTAAGTGTAGCAGTGTAGTCTTTAGGGCTTGGACTGGAGCCCAAGTTCTGAAAAGGAAGGTCTTAGAGCCTGGACTCCAACCCAAGTGGGAATGTTGACTAGGCTATTTTAGCTCCACTGCCCAAATCAGTTGATATGGTAAATGATGTGGACAACCCCCAATGCATTTGGCCTGTCAACTTTAAAACTACAGTCCAAGAACACTCTAGCCTACTCAGTTACCATATTTAAATACTGCAAGAAAATACTTGGCACAAGGGGAAAAATACCGTGTTAAAACTACACAGTTTTGTAATCTACTGTATATTTGAGAGAGTTTGTCTGTGTGTCTGTCTGTTAGTTTGTTCAAGAACTTCTCCTAAACGGTCAGAGCTAGGACCACCAAATTTGGTATTCAGCTTCCTCGTATCATAACTTAAAGCAAGTTCAGGGTATGGTTGTGTCAGGTTAAATGGGATGTGCCTGGAATGGGATGGCATCTCATAAAACCATACCAAAAAAGTCAAAATCACCAGGCAGGAGAAAGGGGCTGGCTGGAAGCAGCCCCCCCTCTCCCTGGTCTGGGACTACTCCAACCCTGAACTTCCCTCTCCCCGGGGTGCTCTTTATGGATGGGGGGGCACTGAAGCTCCCTCCCCCCCATTCATATGGGAGCATTGCTGGCTGTTCTGCTTCATCAGGGAGCGAAGGGAAAGTGCACAGTTTGCTGCATTCCTCATTCTGGCTGGGGAGCGCATGGGACAGACGAAGCTGGACCTGTCCCAGCCAGGATACATACACCCCTCACTGGCATGACTGGAGCTGCAGCAGTCATGGACAAGCGCTTCACAACTGGCCCCATGATGCTGCACTGAGAGAGAACTGGGGTAGTCCTGTCTCCCCGGGGCAGCCTGCATATTGAACCTCTCCTCTTCAGGCATTCCACAGAGCAACTATTCAAATGAAGCATGTACATTTTCATTTTATTTTCCAAAAAAAAACAAAAATTAATTAAGAACCCAAGCAATGCCAGGTAAATCTTCTAGTACAAGTATATTGAGACATACCTACAATCAATGTAATACCCATGCTGAGGGAGCTAATCCATGCAGTCAAGCCTCGACTTTGACTGAATTCTTCAAGCCATTCCATGTTAAGTATTCCGAGGGCCATTTGGGACCCCATGATGAGTATATGTGCAAGGAAAGAAGAAAGGACAATCATCCAAGCCCATCCACCATCAATGTTTGGATTAGGTTTAAGTGTCTTATCTTTTGATTCATCTTCAAAATCATATCCAATATCTTCCTGAGTGGTGCACATTTTCCCCACAGTATTCTGAAATAAACAATATAAATGCTTTTAGTATGCTTTCAAACACCGCCGTTTGTAAGTCAGTGACATCACTCAAGGTTTTACATTAGGGAAATCAAGAGCATTATTTGATTAGTACATATCTATCTATATATATTAGCAGGGCTCACCAAGCGGCAGCGAGCCCCGCTCGTCAGCCGCGCAGTTCTGCGCTCTGTGCATGCACAGATCGTTCTGCACAAGCACAGATTGCTCTGCGCCAGCTCTTCCAGGGTGGAATCTACTCGCCACGGGCGAGTAGATTACATTATTTGTTGAGCCCTGTATATTAGAAATGTGCAACTGTCGTTTGTCAGTATGTCTATTTGTTCAAGAACTCCTCCTAAACCGGGGGTCTTAACCTTTTTACCTTCACACCTCCCCTGATAGTGAACTTCATGTTCACACCCCCCTGGGAGCCATTCTGTGCACAGCCTAGCCCCGCCCCCTCACCTGACAGGAAGCTAAGGGGTGTGACTAGGACTATAAGAACTCTGCCAGGGAGCTCAGTTGGGGCAGAGCTTGTTATTGTAGTGTGTCATCACATATGCCTGATTGATTCGCACTGCTATTGTAGTGTGCCGTTCTCTAGAAGTTAATAAGAAATTAATGTTTATAATTTTAATTCATAATATTAATTATGAAGAAATCTAAACTTTAGAATTTTATCCAGTGAGAAGGCAATTGCGATAAATTTTCTGGAAGACACCTCACACCTCCCCTGTATTCCCTTCACACCTCCCCTGGGGAGGCGCACCTC
>JANRFK010004149.1:152358742-152384308 GCA_030068395.1 Apalone spinifera
TTCTTTACTATTGTTTCGACTAATTTGCCCGGTACTGAAGTTAGACTTACCAGGGATGTAATAGTGTAGTTGATTAACAGGTTAACCAGTAAGCAAAAGCTTACAGGTTAATGCTATAGACTACACATTTCCCTCTCTTCTCTTCTCCCCCCACTCCCCCAGTAAATTTTTTAGCGTGCTGGCCAGCAGCCTGGCTCAGTTCTGTGGTGGGTCCAGGACCTACCCCTGCTACATCTCTGCATTTAAAGTATATTGGGAGCTAGGCAGGCAAGCACCCTGGCTCAGTTACGGCTTGTGCTGGGTCTGGGAGCTCAGACACCCTCTGAGTAGGGGCTGTTGCCACCCTGCAGCCAGTCTGTGGGGGAGCTGGTTTTAGACTGGCTCCCTTGGCAGATCACCTCCCATCTAGCAACTTGTGCTGCTGTCTTTGATACAGAGGCAGTAGCATGGCCTGGCAGGGTGCTCCTCGTGGTTTGGAGCCAGAGCGCACTGGTTGCTGGCCCCACCCCTGGGACTATAGAATGGTCGAGTAACAGATGAGAATTCATGACATTACTCGACTGTTCAGTTAACCAATATTTAATAATAATAGCATGTGTGGAGTGCGCGTGTCTGAGCATCTTTTTTCTTTTAAACGAGAAGGCAAAGGTCTATATTTGACTGCATCCACACATTAACTAATTTTACCAAATGTTCAGTTCCTACAGCTTACAAAATGACACATTATCTTGATTGCCCCCTACCTGCATATTAGCAACACACATATAAGTAACAACATTTTACAATATTGGGAAGAGGGCTGTCTTTAGGAAACTATGTTTTCCCCCACCCCCCCACCAAATGGTACAAGCATCTCGTATTGCTGCCTCTGTGCCCGAGGTGGCAGCGTGGGGGGGACAGTAACACCTGTTTTGGGGGAAGGGGTCTGAGGTCCCTGCGGATAGAGGCTGATATGGGGAGGAGAGGGGTGGAAGAAGCTTCCCCCACAGCAGCCTTTTCCCAGCGGACAGAGGCTGCTCTGCAGGACCCCTCTGCAGATGGGCTGCTGTCTAACCAGCCTCTGTCTGTGGGGCATCTGAGCCTGCTGTGGACAAAGGCTGCTTGGTGACAACCTCCCTGCAGAGTCAGCAGCGGGTGGGATGGGACCGGTGGCACCATGCAGCTGGTGCTAGGGGGAGCCAGGTTTTAAGATATCAAGGGCATGGGGGAAATGAAAGTTAACTGTATAGTTGTCTCCTTGTTGACATGTCTAGTCTTACTGAGGAGAGCCTATAGAATTATTCCACTGGACCAATGTGAACAGGGATGGTTCCATGTTTCTTGCTGGAGAGAGGGGTGGCTGCCCCAGACTCTCTCAGCAACACCCAGACCAGTCCCCTCTCTCGCCAGCCAGCCCTCAGAGCCTCAGTGTGCCATGTGGGGTTCTGGCTTTGGGCTCCTAGTCACTAACACTGCTACTGCAGCAGCCAGAGTGTGTCCGTGTGGGGGTGTGTGATTTGTTTTAGTTAAAATCACTGGGCCCTTCAGGTAGAGGGCTTAGTCTTACCCAGAAGACTCAATACACAGTAAAATTCAGAGTACAGTCATTGTCCCTTCCATGGGGAGAAAAGTCATTCTTCTTGGGATTTAAAACAGAGACCTCCTTTCTGTGGGATGGGAACAGTCCTCCATATTGATAGGAACCCATGGGGCTCAGGGTGGTTTGTGGGATGAATGGGGGAGGGGCCAGTGCAGGGAGGGAACAGGTGTTCCCTCTACCCCCATTCTCCGCAGCAGCAATAACTCAGGAAGTGTAGTGGTGCATCAGCCTGCACCCCTATGTTGGCCATCTTCCAACTGGGTTGCTCCACTTCACTGTGACAGCAGAAAGTGGAGTGCCCCGTCCCAGTCCACTTCCTCACTCCTCTGAGGAATGCAGAGCTTGAAGTGCAGTGGGCTGAGGTGGGGGCTTTCTGCCTCTGCAGTGATACAGAGCAGCCCAGCAAGGAGAGGGTTGTGGAGTGGTGCAGGCTGCTCCATTTCCTGGGTGCCTACCAGCACAGTATGTGGGTGGTGAGGATGACCACTGCTGATGCCCTGTGCCAAGCTCTTCCTCCCCTCAGGTGATCCCCTCGGTTGTGTAGCTTTGGGAGAGTGCTTTGGGCAAGGGCTGCAGGGGGTGTATGGAATGGGGTGGAGCTTGAACTGGGTGGAGCTGAGGAGGGAGGGGTTGCCTTGTGCCTGCATACGGACAACCCTGGTTTTGAACATACAGTTCCAGAATGTATTGGTGTTTTTGAAAGTGGAAGCTGATGTATTTAGTCTTGATTGCAGGTTCATGACAAACTCTTCCAAAAGCATTTCTGGAAAGCAGAATGTGGTGGGTGGTTTTTTTTTTTTCTTTTTCTCTCGCTCTAAAGATAAGTACATGTTACAAGTTCACACTTACTGCATAGTATCCATGAGTAGTTCTGGAAGTTGGTTAGTATCTTTAGTTGGGTAACTTGGCAAACTGTTTCTGTCAGTGACTATTTCAATACAGTGAGTAAAAAAGGAAGGGGTGTGTGGAGAATGGGGGGGGGGTAGTTAAGAAACTTTAAGATTGCATGTCATGAACAGGCACTACACTCTGGCTAATCAGCATATTGTTGATATTTCTTGAGACTGGTGACTGGCTGCAGCTGAACACAATTCTTTGTGTTCAAAAGTGGGAGAAGGGGTAAACCAGGAGGCAGAGTTCACAGATGGCCAGATCTGAAGCTGACTGCAGAGTGACAAAGAAATCTCACAGAACTGGGTGACAAAATGGCAAATGAAATTCAATATTAAATGCAAAATAATGCACATTGGAAATCATCCCAACTATCCATATAAAATAATGGAGTCAAAATTGGCAGTTACCACTCAGATGATGGTCTTAGAGAACTAGGTCTCTGAAATCATTCATGCAATGTGTAGCAGCTAAAGCGAACTATTAGAAACCATTAGGAAGGGGATAAATGATAATGACCAGGGCTCGACAAATAATACAATCTACTCGCCCGTGGCGAGTAGATTTGTAACCCGGAAGAGCCGGGTTCGGGCCATCTGCACATGCGCAGATCACCGGACAGCACGGCTGGCGAGCAGGGCTCACCGCAGTTCGGTGAGCCCTGATAATGACCATATCATGCCAGCGCATAAATCCATGGTACACCCACACTTTAAATACTGCATGCAGTTCTGGTTGCCCCATCTCAAAAAAGTATTAGAATTGGAAAACCTACAGAGAAGGACAACAAATGATTAGGAGTAGGGAACAGGTGCCATAGAAGGAGAGATTAGAAGGACTAGGACTGTTCATCTTGAGGGAGAGGGGAGACTAAAGAGGGGGGTCTGATAAGTGTCTGGAAAGTCACTAACTGTGTGAAGAAAGTGAAAAGGGAAGTGTTAATTTGTTGACATTATATAAGAACAGGCATTTCCAATGATTTTAATAGGCAGGAGTTAGAAAATTAAAAGGAGCCTGTTGACACTACATACAGTTAACCTGTGGAACTCGCTGGCCTTTGCAACATCACCTGGAAAAGTGTAACTGGGTTAAAAACAAAATTAGATAAGGTGGTGGAAGATAGCTATTAATGGCTCTTAAGCACATTGGCCAGCTAGGCAACCTCTGACTGCCAGAACCTGGGACTGGATGATGGGATGGATCACTTGATTACCTTGTTCTGTTCATTCCATCTGAAGCATGTGACATCCTGTCATCCTCCAGTGGCAGGTACTGGACTTGATGGAATTTCTGTCTGAATATGGCTAACCTTATGTTCATGTTGTTAGCATTGTGACTAATAACTGTTATGTGCTACTTGTCATTCTAATCTAATATTGTTAGAACATACTATCTTATACCTAACGGCATACTAGCTTAAAGCTCAAAAGTTGCTTGAATGTGGAACCAAGCACATGGGCAGAGGAAAGGCAAGTAAATGGGGAGAGGAATACAGATAGAAATGGCTATCCAGCCATTTGAATACTAGTGTTTGATCTGACCTTTCTTTTCTAAAGAAAATGAGTTAATATAAATCTTTACTGATATTATTGTGATACAAAAATCTCTGAATGTCCTGCTTCTCAAATGAACATATGTATGTTCCTGACACTACAACTCTAACTAGCTTAGCGTTTAAGGAAAAGCCTTCTGATATGATTGACGTCTCCAAGAGACTGAGCCACATTAGGCTTTCCTCGCTGAGTGTATTATTTAACAAACTTTTTATCTGACAATTATAGCAGCGAAACACTAACATTTTCAGCATGTTTAATGCGGTGGCAGTTGACTTATTTTGGCTGTTGGATTTCCAGTGTGGACTACTCTTCAAGGAATCAATTAGGGATGTTAGCATATAGCTGTTGAAATGATAACTGATAAACCTAGACTTATCAGTTAATCTAAAAGACTACATGCAACCACTTACCCTCTCCCCTTGCTGCATCTGTATCAGTGGCAGCAAGTTGGGGGAAGGCAGGAGCTGGTGCCTGTGGGGGAGGCAGCTTAATGCCCTGAGGCAGCATCCCAGGGGAGGGGCAGGCGATAGCTGGTCTGTGTGTGTGTGGGGGGAGCCAGCTTCAATGTTGGCTTCCCACTAGCACCAGATGGGCAAAGCAGCCTCTTTTCTTGTCCTTTCTCTTTTCTCCTCTCACCCCCCTTTTCCCCTTGCTGATGCCTCTGATACTGAGGCAGCAGTGTGGAGTGGCAGGGGTCAGGAGTGCAAGGGCTGCTTGTCCTGCCCCAGGGAGTATTTTAGTAAAAGTGAAACTGTTAGATATTGTGTACATAGCTGCAACAATTTTTAACATCCCTATAATGAATCCATCCAGTATACAGATGCTTAAAACTAAACTTGTGTTTGGAGAAAAATAAAATTGATAACCATGTGAGGATAATAGTGTAAATACAGCATGGTGGGATTTTTAAAAATCCAGTTGAGCTCTTGGACTTCAGTTGCAGACAGAACTGGGGAGGTGATAATACATCTCTGTATAATCTTGGTGACACAGTACTGAATACTTCATTCATCTATGGACACGTTTATTAAAAAGATATTGGCAGATGAAAGATTGGGATGGGGTATGTATTTCTCAAATCAAGGTGTACTAATAGGATCAATAGCAAGTGAAGAGAGAGGGTAAGTGGGATATGTCTGATGTTGATAGAGAGGAATTATTTAGGATGATACAGGAGATGACAGAGCTGCAACTGAAGCTCAGGAAAAGCTTTCTGAAAATTCAGTCTGTTAGATGTAGTTTCTAATACTTCACTTAGAATGGCACATCGCATGAGACAAGGCAGTAGAATTTGTATAGGTTGAACCTCTCTAATCTGGCTCTTTCTGGTCCAGCAACATCTGTAGTCTGGCATGATTTTTGTTAGCTGGATGTCCACTTATCCTGGGTACAGCCAGGTTTCCTGCAGTCCCATGAAGTTTGTTCACAGGGTAGCTGATTAACTGATAAGCAAAAGCTTATAGGTTAATGCTATTGACTGTATGCATTTTCACCCCTCTCTCCCTTGTCAGTAAATTGTTTTTAGCAGGCTGGCCAGCAGCCTGGCTTAGTCCTGGCTTGTGATGGGTCTGGGACCTACCTCCTGCTGCAACTCTGTATTTAAAGTGTAGTAGGAGCCCTTGTAGTAGACAAGGACTGCTGCCTCTTCATCAGATGAAGAGGCAGCAGCATAAGGCAACAGGTAGCTGCTCTGTCAGGGGGAAGTGGTTTTTAAACTGGCTCGCCTTGTGGACTAGCTCCCTCCTGGCACCCTATGCTGCTGCCTCTGATGGGGCTAGTCAGGAGTGAGGCTGGAGAGCACTGGCTGCAAGCCCTGCCTCCAGGGTCTATAGAATAGCCCATTAACTGATAAGCATTCATGAGGTTACTCAACTATGCATTTAACTGATATTTAACATCCCTAGTTCACAGCCACCAGTCCTGGCTCTCCCTGTTCTGTGGTGTTTGGCTTTAATTTACCCCTACCTGTCTTAAGAGCCCAGTGAGCAGTAGAAGTGGTGTTAAGAGCTACATGTCCGATGACATACATTGGAGGCTTCAGATGCCTGATTCAACAGTCTGGCATAGCTCTTCTTAGATCTGTGACTTATGAAGATATTTATTTCCTGCTTTCTTTGTGCCGAAGCCTGCTGCAATACAGTACTCCTTCATGCTGCATTTTCGTTCAGTGTTTCACATTACATCGGTGCCTATTACCATGCATATTCTGCATGGATAAATGGCTTAAACTTCTCCTCTTCCCCCTTCCCCCCCAAAAAAAACCCCTTTGGCTTCCTACTATTGTACTTTGGGTGGAATGAACGAGCACAATGTTGGGAAGCGAAAAGGACAATCACAGCCTTTTGTGACTGAAAAATAGGAAAGTGAACTGTTGAAGAGGAAGCTACTCTCATCCACTGGATTAGCAGCAGGTAACAAATGTATTCTGAGTTGCATTGTTTATTTTGAAAGCACGTAAATCCATAAGACATGTTCCTGATGCTCAGTGTGTGGTGTGCAATGAAGTACTTTCCAGTAGTTCTGATAACTGCTTCTGATCTGGCCCTCAGGGTCACTCCTTCCCCCCCAGTATTGGGGAGCCCATGCTGGCATTCGAGCACCTGCCACCCCTCACCTGACTGACTCTTTTTTTTTTTCTTCTCTTTTTTTTCTCCTTTTAAATGGATCAGCAGCCCTCAACCCAAAAATGGTTTTCTCCCCCTCCACCCCCCCATAGGGGTTCCACACCCATTATTCTATCCCAGGATTATCTTTTTAGTGTTTGAATAAATAATAGGATAATGAAAATTAGCCAGATCATAACTAAAACAGGATAAAAATGAGTGGTCCTGTGGCACCTTAGAGAGTAACCAAAATATATAGAATCACAAGCTTTCATGGGCAAAACCCACTTGATCATCAGATGAATTGGAGTGGAAAGAAATAACAAACCATAATTTTTATTATATTTAATCAGAAGTAGTACCTGTCAATTGTAGAACCTGAGTTAATGGATCTAATTAAGTAGGCTGGATGTGTCCTATGCATGGCTATTAATGTGAATATTAAAGGCATGGGAAATCACCCTCACAGTGTGTTGACCAGTTAATGCCTTTATTCAAGCCCAGGAAAATGGTGTCAAGCATACAAATGAACTCCAGTTCAGTAGGCTTTTTCTAACTGGATGGTGAAATTTCTTTGTAGAAGAATGGTTAAAACAGGATAAACATTTTGCTTCTTAATGATGCATCAAAGTTCACTTTCAACATGATTTCTACCCAAACAATGTTACAAGATTTACAAGTTTACAAACTTTTAGGGTGAGACAGGATTTCCTTGTCTATGGTTGAGTGATCATGTCCCTTTCTTGGAATATGACTTTGTGATTTGGCTTTCAAATTGGCACCTGATAGGCCTTAATATTAGAGCATGTGGATGATCTCTGGTCTGATAGTTGAAACTAGTCAATGGTGGATATGCTGTTGTGTATATGGGTATACTTGTCAGAGCTGAACATTTTTAAGTTGCTTTCATTGGTATTCTGCCATGTTTTGAAGCTTGGTTTTATCATTTTACATTTTCAGTTGTAGGAAACTGCAATGTCAGAATGTCTAGCCACCATCTTGACCAGTTTGAGCCCAACATGATGATTGATAGCTGGCCTGAACTAGAATTCCCACCATTACTTGTGCTATCATGCATTCTGTTGACATTAACTCTCCCAATAATGCTACTACCAGTGGTGATGAACTAATGGTAGGAATGGTTTTTGAAATTGTGCTTCTGTGGCAGGGACAGGCAAGATACGGCCCATAAAGCCTTTTGATCCAGCCTGTGCCTGCCCCTGCAGCAGGGAGCAGGGCTGATAAAAGCAGCTAGCTGCTCTGTGTTGCTCTCTGTGCTGTAGACAGGAGGGAGAGTGGGAGGGAGAAGCTTCAGCATGCTGCCCCTGTCACCAGCAAAATCTCAGTTCCTATTGACCACAAATCGTCCAATGGGAGCTGAGAGAGTTTGCTGGGGGCAGAAGTAGTGCAGCATAATTTCTCCGCTCCTATTGACTGGTAGTTCTTTGTCATCTTTGCCCCCCTCTTCCCCGCCCTTTTTTTTTGGCATCACAGAGGCACGTGCACAGCCAACCAGCACTCTGGAGCTGCTGTGTGGGGAAGCCTGCATGGAAAATGCTGCTGGCTGGGTGCAGCTTAGATAAGTACCTTCTGGCCAGAGACTGCCTCTAGCACCTCAACTCCCTCCCATCCCCTGTACCCCTCCAAAACCCTTCCCAAGGCCAGAATCTTCCTGGAGTCTGCACTCTGCCCCCCTGCCCCAGATCACAACCAAACGCTCTGTACCCTCCTCTTCCCCAGATGACAATTCCTTCCCACCCAACCTTGCCTCTTCTCCTACACCTCTCCCACTGTCCAGAATCCTCTCCTGTACCCATACCCCCTAGTAGACCCTGCATCCTAATCCCCTGTCCTAGATCACAGCCCCTTCCTTCACCCAAACTCACTCAGACCCTGCAACCTATCCTGCACCCTAGTCCCCTTACCCTGAGCTCTCTAATGCACTTAATTTCCATATCAGGCCCCATAACCCCTCCACAGAAAAGATGGCCCTTGACCACTTGCCAATCTTGGTGTGGCACCCCATCAAAAATTATTGGCCACCCCTGTTCTGTGGGGCCAAAACTTTACGTAGTTACAAAAAAATTGTTGCAGAGCAAAGTGTCTTAATTATCAAATTATTAAATGGCCCTTTGTCTCCTCAGTGTCCTTCCCAAGTCTGAGCACTCTGATTTCTTAGGAAACATTCTTTCCCCTTCTTGTAATGGCTTGTTTAAGTCAAGCCAATGTGATGGCAAATTGAAATCTAGATAGATCATAAGACTGTGCTTCAACAAGTACCACAACTCTTATCCCTTCTGCTTCATCCATTTGTCCTGTACTCCTTTTCCAAATCTTATTTAATTGTGCTTGCTGCTATGACGCTCTCATTACTATCTTTCAAAGTTGGTAGGGTGGCATTTTTTTGTGTGTGCGCTTCTGTTCTGCTATTGGGTTGACTCAATTGGTTTGTCGTTTTTCTGTAGTAAAAATTGTTGCTGTGACTTTGAGGCAGCTGCTTTGGGTTCCTAAACTGTGCCAAGAGTCTATGTGCTTATCTTCCAGTTGGGAGATATCAAACATGAACACACATTCCTACGTATTGTGTGTACTGAATGACGCAGCACTAGAAAGATCAAATTGTATAAACATGGTATTTCTATAGTATGTAAGCATGTGCAGAGAATAAACCCCCTCTTGAAATCAGATGTGCCACATTAAGAGCCTTAACCTAGATGCAGTGTCACCTGCTGCAACAGGCATCTTTGTGGCAGCCTAACACTTTTTTTTTTTCTTACCTCTCAAAAAATGGTGCTGTTCTGTTGCCACAAGTCATCCATAGCCACTGTAGTGTTTCTCTCCTTACTGCGTGCTGCCATAACACATGAGCTCCAGTGCACAGTGCTGTTCTTACCCTCAGCTGATCATGCAACTTTAAATAGATATGTGGGGATACACCAGTGATGCTAGCAATCTGGTGCAGGTCCAAAGCTGGGTAGGACAGATTGAACATATTCTGCACTGATGCTAGTGCTTGCCTCTAATATTAATGTCCTCTGTGCTTCCTCTCCTCCCCTCCCCAACTCCTTTTCATTATAAAATGTAGCTCAACAGTTCTCAAACTTAGTCAGGATTCTAAAGTGGGTCATGACTCTGTTTTTAATGGGGTCACCAGAGCTGTCTTAGACTTACTGGAGTCCAGGGTGAAACCCACGGCCAAAGCCTAAGCAGGGGTTTCAGCACCGCGAGTCCAGAATTCTGTTCATCTCTGTTAAAGCTGCTGCCCTTAATTTCCTATCTCTTGCACATATTTAATGAAACAACACACACATTGTTCCCACTTAACTGATAGGGAAGTTAAGGCACGTAGTCTCAGTGCCTCAATGGTTGCATGCCTGTGACAAAATTGGAAACTGGCGAAGTTCTGGGATTCTCAAGCTGCTGTGAACATTTAATTATGCCACCTTTTAAAAATGGAGCAGTTGTGATTACTTGTCTCTGGTTTGGGTTTGGTGTGTTGTGGTGGTTTGTTTTTTATTTTGGGGGGGGGGGGTGTTTTTGTTTGGTAGTGGTGTGGTATAGGGATGTAGGCAACTAGTCGACTATCCGATAAGCATAGGCTTAGCGGGTAGTCGAATCACTATTTGACTAGTCCCTTCCCTCCCCCACGCCTGCTGCCTCTGATACATTTTCCCCCCCTCGCATTGTCTTGGGGGGAGGGCGGTGGTGGTAGGGGAGGCAGAAGCGCAGCGGGCAATGACCTGAGTGGGGATTGAAGTAGTTCCTGCTTGTGAGTCTGACTGCTGTGCCTCTTCCTTTGAAATGCCTCTTCCTTTCAAAGTGAATGGGGATTCAAGCAGTCCCAGCTTGTCCTGAGTTTCAGCTGTACCTCTGCCTTGTAAATATAGTAAGAATAGCTTACTACAGTTTTAAAAGGCAGAGGCACAGCTGGGATAGCAAGTGCCCTGCCCCGCCCCTGTGTCAACTACTTGAGTAGTCAATGGAAATTCCATTGACTACTTGATTAGCTGATTGGAAATTAACATCCCTACTGTGGTGGCATCAGGGCCATGTTACACAGAGGTTGTCTGATTTGCAGTGCATAGAAGGGATGTTAAAATTCATTTATTTAAATCATGTAACCACTGAAAATTTTAGTGGTTCCCCCTACCCCTCCCCACCTGTGTGAGCTGGTGCATGTGAGGGCTCCCCCTTCTGTTTCTTCTCTTCTCCTTCCTCCCCCTCCCCCCACACCCTTGCACTGCTGCCTCTGATATAATGGTGCATGCTAACTGAGCCCAGTTAACCATGTAAATAAACAAATGCTTTGACATCCCCAAGTGTGTGGTAGTTCATGTTAAACCTGAAAGTTTGGGTCCAACTTGCCAGTCTGATAGTTTTATTTCTTGTGTGACTTAACCTCCCTTTTTTTCCTCTTCACAAAGAAAATGGATATTAATACTTAACTCACTGAAATACTGAGAATTTTATTGAGTAGTATAAAATAGAGAGAAGCTATTTCATGAACAAAGTAGCTTAGTGCAAAACTTGTCTTTCGGTATGTGGGAAAGACAAGATGGTGCCTGTAACTTTCTAGCAATGAAGAAGTCACAGGTATGAGTTTGACAGGGTGTATGGGGAAGCAGAAGTATTAAGAAGTTTTGCCCAAAGTCACACTGCTGCTGGTTAGTGGCAGAACCAGGAACAGAACCATCCTGACTTAATCTAATCTATCCAGTAGATCATGTTGTTACTCTGAGAGATGAGGCAGGGCATTGCAGGAAGAGAGAAGATGGTTATGGTGGTAGAATGCCACCCTGAAGAACTGAATTCTATATCTGCTTCTACTGTAAAGTTTGTATGTGATAAGTCATAAAATTCATTCCTCAGCTTCTCCATATGTAAAGCAGCATTTCCCAAAGTGTGGTCCACGGCCCAGTACCGGTCCTTAGAAAAATTATCGCGCACAATCTTATTAATTTGTGTGACAGGGTAGCAGCACCCCACACTGCTGAGTGTGGCGCCACGGCCTTGTTGAGAGAGCCTGTCACTGTGGTGTCTCTGCCGGGCATGCTCCTGGACGGCGGGGCTAGATCCAGCAGGTGCTAGGACCAAGGGAGAAGGCCGTGCACACGGATGTGGAACACCCAGGGCCGACCAATAAAGCGCTCGAGATTGGGGCCAGGAGGGGGGCAGAACAACCTGCTGGTCAGGTAGAGGCCAGCAACACAATTTATGTGTATATTCATCATTTGATTAATGAATATGCATATAATGTTATCAGTTCTCCAAAAGCTTGTGAATGGGTTTACTGGTCCCCAGTATCAAAAAGATTGGGAACCACTGCTGTAAAGCACTTGGAGAGCCAGTAGTGAAAAGCACTATAGAAAAGCTTCATACTGTACTTTGCAACTTTTAGCAACAATGAAGCAGGGCTCTGGGTAACTAAATCTTTCTGTGTACAACCCTCACTCTTCCTCAGAACAGGCCCATTCTGTACACTGAGGCAGGGACCTTGGGAGGGAGGGTGATGAGGGAGGTATATGGTCACATAATTGAATGTTTTATAACACATATACTCACAGGTGGAGTTTAGGTTTCACTGGCAGCCTTAATTCTGGTGGCATCTAACTTTTCAGTGACTGCAACCATAAAGTCAATGTTCCTTCTAATCTTTCCTTCCATGTGCAGAATAACTTTTATGTGCAGAGAGACATGTGAGCATGTTCCAGTGTTCTCTCTAAGCTCTGTGGCAGCACAGCTTCCTGGGTGATTAATCAGCCCCACCCAGTCAGGGGCTTGGGGTTCATTGCATGCCCTGCAGCTTGGAGGGAACACTGATGTGCACCACCACTAAAAATATAACTTAGTGGTGGGGGCTCAGCTAATCATCTGAGTGGCTGTACAAATGCATAGCTTGTAGGGAATGCTGGTTGTAATGTGTTCTTTTTTCTGTTGTAATAGTTCTATGTTATGTGCTTACTTGTGGCTTTCAAGTGTATGGTGAGTGGTAAGACTAGCAGCTAGCTGTATGTAGATTTTGAATGGAACCAGAAAGAAAACTGGTGCATGTGGGACTCTTTCTTCTGACGATAGAACCCCGCCCCTTGCTTATAGTTTCCAATTACTTACATTAGGGTGCATTACTGAAGGGTCTATTTAAACCATTCTAGCGTATTTCCTAATCTTTATCACTTCTCTCTGGACTGCAGCCTTTTGTGGATAAATTGATGAGCTTGTAGTTGTCTTGGGGCTAATACTCCACTTACGAACAAGCTCAGAGATTTGATCCTGGTTAGTTGGAAAGAATGGATCCAGGGTGAATTGCTTCAGTATTGTGTTCTGTTTTGGAGGGGAAATTTTTTTCCCTGGATGAGGCATTGGCTCTTCAGTTTGACCCATTTACTAACTAGTCTATCCAACCCATACCCTTCCTATCTGGAGTGTCAGTATATTTTGAAATGCAGGCTTCGGTGTTCATTGGCTAGCGTAGTGGAGTGAATCTATGCTAGTTGTTACCTTTCCATCTATGCATGATTTTCAATAAAGTAGGTTGTTGGTTTTTTTTTCCCCTTCATAGTGTTTGGGTTGAATTCCCTGGCAGGCTTTAGGCTAGGAGTGGGCAAGATATAGCCTGCCACGCTGCCCCACTGGGACCCTCAGGTACAGTGCCTCCCCACACAACTTTTACATAGTTGGCTGCTACCTTTTGGCTCTCAGCTTCTGGTGCCAGCAGGAAGGGAGGTTTCACAGAAAGTGGCCAATGGGAGCTGAGATGTTCGCTGGGGGCAGGAGCAGTGTGAAAAGCCTCCCCCCTCCCATGGCTCCCAGAGCAGAGCCACCGGGATCAGCCAGCCATTTTGAGCAGCCTCTGGCTGCCGTGGGTAGGGAGCCTACTGTAGCGTCCTGCAGGGCTGCTGGCTGGAAGCTGCCTAGGTAAGCGTCTCCCGGTCATAGCCTGCCTGTGGCACCTTAGCCACTCCCTCCTCCAGGTTACCGTCTAAACCTTCTGCACCTCCCTTCCCTTCCTCCCCCAGGACACAATTCCTTCCCAGACCTTGCACCCCCTCTTAATCCCTTTCCTTCCCTTCCCCCAGGCCAGAATCCTTTCCTGCACCCCTATCCCCCTCCTGGACTGTGCACACCAAACTCCTCCTTCACCCAACCTCTCCTCTCCTCTCCTCTCTTTTTCCCCCCCCTCCCTGACCACTTATCAAAACTTTGAAGGAGGGGAGGGAGGAGATGGCGCATAAAAATTGACCATCCCTGATTTAGGTCCTCGATAGTAAAGTGTGTCTGCTCTTAAGTGGGGTTTGACATCTTCAGTAGCAGCTGATAAGGTTATTTTGGGCCTAAACTATATCCTTAGCATAAACTTAAACAATGGCTGAACCAGAAACATTCAAACAATTTCTTTCTCCTTTGGTAATTTAGAATTATCCTCTTTACATCTGGCACAGGATGTCCAAAAAACAAACACAATCCTATATGGAGCAAGGCAGCCAGCTTTTTGGAGATCAGATGCTAATGACAAATTATAAATCTTTGACTGCTCTTTGTGCTGTGGGTGGAGCTGTTGCTATGTCAAACATACATTTACACATTCTGCCATCTAAATTACTATTGCTCTCGGGCTGTACTAATCTAGCAAAAATATCTGAAGTATGATGATTAAGTTACATTCACATTCTCTAAGGTGAAGATTCTGTTGCAAGTATCTTTACTAAATATTGGGACAAGACCTGAACCAAAAAAAACAAACAAACCCCAAAACCTTCATGAAAGCCTGTAACCTGTCCCTGACCATTGCTAAAATACTTCAGGTGGGAACTAACAGAACATTGCAGGGGATGGTCTCTAGCATTTGCTCTAGTCCTGTGGTCACTGATCCATTCGTGGTTGCTGCTCTGGTGGCCTCTTGTCTCACCAGTGGCTAGCTGCTACGGCCTCCAGTGGGTCTGATCCAACCCTGGTAGCTGCTTCAGCTCTGGGGCCACTACTCCAGCCCTGTCTTGGAAGAAGCTACAGAGGTCCTGGAAAGGCACAGAATCATATCCTTAATCTTTAAACATCAGGGCAATTTTTTTGCTTATTTCTCCAGAACAGTATAATGGACTTCTATGCTATAAAAATGAGAATTTTTTTAATTGAATGCTGATGTTGGGTGGGGACTGAAGACTGGACATTTATGTAAGACTGTGTTGAATGGTTTCCTTAGTCTGAGTTTCAGAGATGAGCTTGTGAGGAAGAGTTCTTCCACTTGGATGTATTACTCATGTTGTTCTTTCAAAATGTTATATTATGAAATGCCTGTATTTTGGCTGATAGCTGTCAGCCAGAGTAAAACATTTATGTAATTATTTAATATTCATATCTCCTGACAGGCCCTTTTTTTCTTTGGTGTGTAGGGTTTTTTTTTTTTAATGGCTTTCCTCCTCTTGGTACTAGGGATGTGAAGGTTTAACAGGTAAACCTCAGTCTTCCTGCCTGCTAAATATGCTAAAATGGTTTAAATACACCTTTCAGAGGTGCACCCCAAGAGGAGTAAATTGGAAACTGTTAGAGTGAGTGTGTGTGGGGGGGAGGGGTCTAATGTCAGAGCACTTGTATAGCACTAGAGCTGCAATGGAAGACAAGTCCTTAGTTGAGAGTCTATACTTGTTAATGTTCAGTCAGTTACATTTATGCATACCTATAGTACACAATAAAATTGCATGAGTGTCTGGCATAATTACCTGTTGATGATTGTGGTTGTTTGAAAGGCAACTCATGGCTTGATTGTCATAGGATGTTTGGGGGGGGGGGGGGGGGGGGGGGGGAAGCCATTTTTTTTATTTTATTTTTTTTGTATGCTGACTACCTTGCATAGATGTTGAAAAGAACTTGGAACCCTGGAGCTACAATGCTGTTTTCAGGGTATTCAGTTTTTAAAAAACAAAACTTGTTTTGTTCTCGTTACATTACAGTTGAAGTCTTAAAGATTTGGTCTGAAAGCAGATGTTGATGTCTGAAAGCAGTTTTTTTCTAGTTGATAGCTTGAAGTAAAATGTTACACCTGATATTTTGAACAATAGAACTGTGAGGCAGGCCTTTCCCTGACACTGTTTTGAAATGGCATTTAGTTATTAAAACGTGTAACATGCTATGTGTCTACAAAACCCTAAATGAACATAATTCAGTCATTGAAATTGGATACTCAATAATCACTGCACAAGCACCATATCGTTCTTTGATATTGTCATTTAGCTGCTAATTTACTGAAATGTTTGTAATTGCTTGCTTTAAATGAAATGTTCAAGAACTTAGAGTAAGCCTTAAGCTGCAGAACTAATTGAGAATACTGACCTGTTTCTGTTACTGACTTTGATTATCTTGAATAAGCATGCTTTTTCTGTCTTCCCATGGCATTTCAAATTTAATTTAATATTAAAGGAGCTTGGATAATCTGTACAACTTCAGATTTAAAACATTTTTTTCATATTGTTTGCTTCAGCTAGCATCTCAATTTTGCCCCTGTATAAACTAGATTGAGTGGCTCAGAGTTTGAACTTCAGAATCATAGGACTGGAAGAGACCTTGAGAGGTTACCTAGTCCAGGCCCTTCCCTCATGCCAGGACTAAGTATCATCTCAACCATCTAGGACAGATGTATTTTTTTTTGTCTAATCTGCTCAAATATCTACTAATGGAGATTCCACAACCTTCCTAAGCAATTTATTCCAGTGGTTGTTAACCCCAACGGGAAGCTTTTTCCTTATGTCTAACACAACCCTTTCTTGCTGCAATTTAAGCCCAATACTTTGTGTGCTATACTCTGAAAGAGGTCCCCTTGAGCAGAAGACCCTTGTCTGTCCAAGAACCTCCTGCTTCCCCTGGAAGGCAGGACAATCTCTTGTCTAAGTCCAGGCAGAGCAAGGATTTCAGCCAGAATCCTCCAACTCTTTGGCAAGTACCCTAACCCCTGCAATGTGGTGTGATCTTAAAAGCTCAAAGCTTGAACCATACTCTTCAACCTCTGTCACTGCATTGGATTGAATGGCCCTATGCTCTACTGTTTCTATGACAGAACTAGTTAAGGATTAAAAAAAAAAACCTTCTGATCTCGGTGATGGACCAAAGTTGAGTTACTTCTATCAGTAGCACAACTACTGTTGGCACAGTTAACTGGGAATGGAAAGGCATATTACTTGATATGAAAACGCCCTTATTTTTTTGTGCGTGCCTGTCCGTCCTTCCCAAATTCTTAACTAGCAAAGACAAACAATTTTGTCATGCTTTCTACTTAGGAAACTTAGTGGCATACTTCCATTTGCTGGAGAAGGGGCCTAAAGTGAAACTGTTTAAAGGGACCAATTGCTCCCTGCCCTGCCCTTCTCTGAATTTGTAAAGAACCTACTTTTTGAAGGAGGTCGTCTTCTGACGAGCAGTAGTTCTATACATGCTTGCTACCACCTTCTGCTGTGCCAATTGCTAAGCATGCTCATGAGTCAGCTTTGTTAGCAGGTATAATTGGAAAGCTCTGCTGGCAGCTTGCTAGTTTTCCATCTGATGCGAGCTCTATTGGCTGTACATCAGCAGTAAGTAATTGCCTGTGTTGTCCCAGTTGGGAACTGATTACCAATAAGGCTGAAGACTGTATATGATTGTTGAGGTTTGTCACCAGATCTTGTCCAGAAACATGATGGAACTCTAGAAGAATCAGAATAGAATCCTGGGATTCCAAGTGCAAGGATGTGGAGGACCTTTTCTTTTATGATGAATAGATCTTGGCACTCCTTAATTAGATCTCCTCTTTAGCAGGCATGACTACTGAATCCTTCAGTTGGAGACCTGAGGAGATAGCTAAAATCCTCATCATGGAGATTAGAAGAACTGGATGTGCAAGTTCCTGCAGTTACTCATCAACTAAAGGTCTCTGATTACAAGGGAACACAACCAAGTTCTGGGTCAGGGCAAAAGCATACAAACAAAAGAAAACCTTTAATAGAGCATTTCAGCAGTAGCTCGGAGGCCTTAGATTGTACCTGTTTAAATTCAGAGTATGAGCCTGTTGAGCTCTCCTGAAACAACTATTAAATAACCATAGCATGTGGGAACAGCTCAGTAGAACAAACGTAACTAAATATGCAGGGCTGTTTGTTTGTTTGCAGATGTGCTTAACTACTTAAAAAAATCCCATAGGTGGTGGTGGTGAGTGGTCCTGGTCACAAAACAGCACACAATTCTGAGGCAAACTTGGAAGCAGTAAGGCAGGATTATAATTGATAATCTTCAATCAGTTATTTATGTAAACTCCAAAAATTCACCCCATAATGCAGATCATCTGCATACACTTGTATTTCAGTGGTAGTAAATATCACTTGCAGAGTGGGAGTTGCTTTGAATTGATTTGATTTAGGGATCCCTGTATGCTGAGCACAACGAGTTTAAACACCGTTTTAGAACGGGGAGGAGAGATGCTCTTGCAGGAAAGAGTATCTGTCATCCAGGGCTTTCTAAGGAGAATGGCATGCCACTTCTCTGGGCCTGAATAGCTTTGCATCACATCTGTCTCCTTTTGTTGCATATCTGTATGCTATTTGGAATGGCATTCTTCCTCTGACATGTAGGCTTTTCAGCTTGAGAACCAAAAGGTACTGATTATGACTTCATAACTATTTTGGAATACAAAACATTTTTATTGCTGTTGACTGTGTTGGTCCCAGGGTACGTGAGACTAGATGGGTGAGGTGAACTTCTTAAAATTGGATCAGCTTCTCTTTTGTGAAGTTCAAAAGCTTTGTCCTATTCACCAGTGGAAGATGGTCCACTCATAAAAGGTAGTAGTAAACCCATTTTGTCCTCTACATGAAATAAGTAAGAGGATTATGGAAGGAATTGTTGGTGTCTCCTGCAGCAGATGCTGGAGTCCTGCTCTTCTCCCACTGCAGCATTGTCCCTTTGTCTAGTAGACATCTGGGCCCTTGCAAGTGAGCTTCTGGTGAAGAAATCATGGGTGATTGAATCAGAATATATACTGAGACTATCCTGTCTTATTTTTACTTTGCTTGCACACAGACACAAGTGCATATGTACACATCCTGGAATGAGATGGCTAAACTGCTTCTTTGAGTGTAGTTGCTTCTTGCAGGAAATTCAGCCCAATTCCAGAAAGCAACTCTGCTTCAGGAACTTATACTGCCCAGGAGTAGGGGAGACACATGCCTCTTGATGCCGTTCTCTTTTCAGAAGATGGCCCTACTATAACTTGTACATAACTAAAATTGCTGACAACATGTATTAAGAATCAATGCTAATATTAAACTCTAAAAAAGTTGGTTTTTTTTTTTAAAGGAGCCAAAGACTAGAGTATGGGTGGGTAAGGCAGTGGCGTTTCGATTTTTGTGACTCCGCTTGCACTTCTATGAAATACTGTTATCCCATCTCCCAACCTTATTGAGTTATGAACAGGACATTTTCCTGTCCTATTACTCACTTCCTTTTGAGAATGGCTTTCATTTACTGTGGGGAGGGAGCACATGAGTTTAGACTACAGAATATTTGATGGGTTAATTCTCCTAGGATGTGGGGCAGACAGGCAGCCGGGCAGACAGCTAAATTCCCCAGAAAGTTGAAGTTTCACATAATTGAAAAAATGGGTGCTAATTGAGTGCTTCCCCCCGACCCCCCCGGGCTGGAAAAGGCTATGGACAAAATATACTTTTGGCTGCCTCTGCACTAAAACTCTAACACAATTTATTCATATAGTTGGAAATGTTATACAGTCTCGTCCAGGCCCCGCAGAATCCAAAACCAATACTCAAGATTGAATAATGTGCATAACACTATTTTACTGCCACTTGCTCTGCTTGCTCCCCTGCGGCGGCCCGGCTGAGCAGCACAGAAGTCAGCCAAGCACCACAGCAGGAGGCAAAGGGGGGGCGGGGCAGTGATGTACATGGCCAGGGGGCGGGGCCTGGATGAGCGTGCATCCCTGACGGGGAAAGAGTGAGAGGCAGGAGGGGAGAAGAGAGAGAAGCAGAGGAAAGCTGAGAATGAGAGGGGGAGGCAGTACTAGGAGGAGAGAGAGAGAGACGCACACACTCAGGAGAGAAGACTGATGTGGAGGAGAGACCTGAAAATCTTGTCTTATGATGGGCTAATTGGCTAGTGTTTGAAAATAGTGTTATGCACATTATTAAATCTTGAGTATTGGTTTTGGATTCTGCTATTTAAAATATGCATGTTAAGTATTGATTGATAAGCTAATTGAATAGTTGATAAGGGAGTTAGTTCCCGGGGGCTCCCCTCTGCATCACCTGCCCTCCCCCATGGAGATGGTGTCAGGTAAACTGGCTTTTAAGGAGCACTGGCTTCTGATCTCCCCTCCCCCCGCTACCTCTGTATTGGAGCCAGCAAGGAGTAGAAGCAAATAGTTTAATGACTCGATTATCCGAGAAGCCTAGGCTTCTCAGGTACTTGGCTAGTCACTTATATCCTTAATTCAAAATATCTTTCAAATAAGCACACTTTTCTTTTAAACGGTTTCAGTGGCTGGTCTAAGTGCTGAACTATAATTCAGTTCTCCGCTCTCAGAATTAGAGCTTAAAATTACCGCTTTAACTATCACTAATTTCTGTTAAAACAGTTCAGGTGGTGGTGGTTCAAAATTGTGAAACTTGAAATCTTATCCAGTTTTCCTATCCCCTTTCTAGTTCTATATAAGTGGTGATATATTGTTTGTTGCAGCTGTTCTTACCTGCAAATCTCCTTTTGATCTACTGATCACAGTTGAGTTGATATTGGCTTGCCTACATAATCACAAAATAACAATTTGTCACAAGATAGGATAATCCTCTTTCTCTGCTCAGGAAGTGAACAAGTATGAAACAAGGGTTATCTTTCTGTCCAAGGATGTTGGTAGAGCACTACGGGGTCCTTCTCTTTTGAGGTCTTTAGCAAAGCAATATTTAGGAAGTCTTAAGATAATGTTGGGAAGCTTTAACACTACCACATCTAAGTGGTAAGAAGGCATCATGCACCTATTTTATTTGAGTTGATTATCATAAGAACTTTCTTTCTAGCAGTTATAAATTGTGTGCAGTACCACACACACGGGCTCTGTGTGGTACTGCCATCCCAACAACATGAAAAACAGATCTGATTTCATCTCATCTCTGAAGAATTTTTGACTAACTGGATCTCCTGCTGAATGATTGTTTATATAATTCGCACACATGCAAAAGCCTAACATTTTAAACCACTTTAATCTTACAAGTACAGTAGGAAGAGATGCTTTACACATTCCCTCCTCCCAGGAATTGGCAGCAATACAACTGTGCCATGAGGAAGTGTACAGTTTTTCATGCTCGTGCACAGACATGCTATAGCTTTAAAGCAGTTCATATCCTAGTCCTTGCCATGACAGCATCACAAAAAACAAAGCACTTTTTTCTAGAAAACTCCATAGCGGATGTTTGACTACTACATACTGAGCAGTAATGAAGTTGAATTCTGTTACCTTTTATAGCTCAGGCCTATACTTAGAGGAACATTGAAGCAAGATGCCCAACTCGGCTATGTTAATGTACCTTGTTCTGTGTTTCCCTGCTGTCCCCATAGAGGCCTGTATGCAGAGGGGGAGCAAAGGCTGTGAACGCACCCCCCACAATCCCCAGTGGAGCTGATTCTGGCTGAGCTGGGAAAAGCTGACCCCGGGTTCTGTGTGGTACTGCCATTTTACAGTATCCCCTATTCTTCCCTCCCCTCCCCTTTGCTGCCTTTATCTGATAGAGGAGCAAGGGGGGGGGGGAAGTAACTAGTCGACTACGTGTCAACTATCTAATAAGCGTTTGCCGATTACATCCCTATTTTGGACTCCTTTATATTGAGGAAAAATTGTAGTCCACATTTAGGAAAAAAAGCACCCCCTACCCCCCATAGAACTTCCTATGTATAGGCCTGCCACAGAGGGAGGACAGCGGGGACAACAAGAAAACGCTGTTGTTGGCTTCCATAACTACTTGCGCAGGCAGGTGTACAGGTGGGGGCACCCCTGGAGTTTGGTTTTTAGTGGAGTCTTAACTAGATTTTCTAAATTAAACTCTGGAAGATTGATCGTGGCAGTGGTGATGTTCTGTTTAGTGTAGACGTGGCCTTCGGGTATCACACAACTTGGAACATACTTAAGCCTTCCATTCCACAAAGACGCTTTCTTACTTTTAATGTGTCATCTTCAGGAATCCTCAATTTCTGTCTCTGATCAAAGTGTGGTTTTTTGTTTTTTTTTTTACAGTGAATGGTAGTGTCTAGAAAGGGTATGTCCCTTCAGGAGACAGGTGCCAATGTCCAACCGGCCTAATAACAATCCAGGGGGGTCACTGCGACGTTCACAGAGGAACACTGCTGGGGCCCAACCACAAGACGACACAGTGGGAGGAAGGTATGATTACTATTACTAACAAGTATATTTGAGAAACTCTGAACAGAAGACATGTATTGGTACATAAACATAGCATGGGTTGATGCTATTTCAATTCTGTAGTCCTAATAAATGGAATTGGTAGGAGTTCATAAATGTGTTTTTGTTTTTCCCCTCAAATTGTAGGCTGCAGTGATCAGGTGAAGTAGAAAGTATGAAATCTGGATATATGTAATTTTCTAGTTGGCATGAAATCTAGCTGTAGTGGTTCCAATGTTAAAATGCATAACTGTTCTTCCAAAAATGAAATCCTTTTCTGGAGTGGTCTGAATGAATTCTGTTTACATATCTATCACAGCGGGCAGACAGTGAAAGCACTGCCCACTTTAAATGGGACAAATGACTAATATCTGTTTTTTCTCCCTTGATCTTTTAAAAAAAAAAAAAAGTGGAAAACAACTTGTGCGGTGTCAAATGATTTAGACTCATAGACTTTAAGGTCAGAAGGGACCATTATGATCATCTAGTCTGACCCCCTGCACAATGCAGGCCACAATTTTATTGTGTAACGAGGCCTGTTTAATCTCTGATTAGATATTAGGCCACTTGATGTGTTTATCAAAACACTTCTTGTATTTAAGAGAAACTACAAAGATGACTAAAGAGGACTGCTGCATTGTATTGTCAACATAGGAAGAGTGTGTTAGTCAAGGAGGCATTTTGGCTATATTTTGGTCCACTGACATTAAATGAGTTTGGTGTCAACTGGTCCTTCTTGCCACTGGTGGCAGTCAGATGGAACAAGCAGTGTCTGCCCACTAACCTTTGCAAACTCACTTCTTGTAGTTGGGGAACAAACCCATCCTTGGGGGGAGGGGTAGGAGAGAATACCTATTTTCTTCAGTACTTGGTCATGATGTTGGTCTAGAATTGTGGATTCAAAGTTCAAGTTTCCAACTGCACCTGCCCTGCCACCACCTCCTTCCACATTCAGGTGGCTATAGTATATCTTATGTGAGACGACTGTTTGGTTAACTGATCATTTTGATGAGGACATGGAAATTCTGGTTCTGTTTGTTCAAAACACAACTTTAGTCATCAATAAAGCACTTTGTACTTCAAGGAGAAATAATCTGACTTGGATAGAATTGGTCATAAGTTCTACTTTGCCATTACCCTTGCCAGTACCACACAACACCCAAAGTAGGTGCCTGTGTTTGTGGCTTTGTCAAGCAAGGATCTGGGACAATTGTAGTCCACTTTATCAGTAGCCATCCTGGCAACCAAGATCAATAACACCTCCTCATCAAGGCAGGGGAGAACTAAACACCAGCCTATATAGCCTTCTCCCATAAATTCCCCGTTTCCATTCTGAAGATATGAGTGGGAGCACTAAACTCACTCGCACAATAAGGAAATATTGTGCCTGTTCCATCTGTGGCTCTGTACTCAAAAGGTACAAGACTCTTTCAGTACCTAAACCTGACAATTCTAGTGACATTCAACAACAACCATTGACATCTGCAGCATTACTGACACTGGCATGGATAATAGAAAACTTAATGGTAATGGCAGATTCAGTGTGCAAATAAGTTGCTATATCATAGTTCTGGTCTCTTCATACCACGGTTTCAAACTTAAATTTGAATTTCTCCTCTGCTGAATGTTTACTCCTCATCTCCATCACCGGAGTATGCTTTCTCTCCACTTTTGTCAGGGAAACTTTTCCTTTTTGACTGCACTAATCAATGTGGGATCCTCTCTATAGACCAGGGACTTGTATTTCAGAGCCCTGGCTCATCCACTTCTGACATGACAATGGCCCAGTCAGTCATACTGGAATGAGCCTTCCTTATCTCTATAATGCTCTGTCTTGATCCTCTTGAATATACTGGGGACTTACATCCAGGAGTTGCCCTCTCCATCATGTTGCTTTAAAAAAAAAAACCAAACGAAAAAACTCACGAAGTTACATTTCCCTTCAGAACCACTTGCCAGACCAATATCTGTGGACCGGATGAACAAGAACAGCTGGCAAAGAAAGAATAGGCTAATATTGAGCCTTTTGATCAGTGCCTTTCATTATCTCCCAGTGACCTGTCTTCTGTGTCAATGGCTTGAGCTCCTGACTGTTAAAGCTTCCAAGAGTTTCTGAAAGAGCTGAGATACTTGAAATAAGGGACTTTTGATTTTAAAAAAAGATACGTGTTCTTCTACTTGTGCCAGACTATTACTACAATGAATGCTATTACAAATGAACTAGATATTACTAGTTAGACCTGAGCAGTTCTGAACTAGAGAATTTGCTGGACCAGGGAAGATCAGGGTGCCTCAGTTGGCTGTGGCCCTGTCTAGTGCACTGTCCCCAGCCCACCTGTAGGGCTCTGCTACTGCCAGCCCTCTGGTGGGGCTCCTCTATTGGGCTTCTGGCCACCAGCCACACTATCCCAGCTAGGCTTCTCTCTGGGCCACTGGCCCAACTCCAGCCAGCAGGGCTTTCCTGTGGCCAGCCTTACTCTGGCTGCGGCAGGGCTCTGTGCTCTCAGGCCACTGATTCTGTGGCTGGGGTTCTCTGGTTCTGCAACATCTGTGGTGCAATTTGTAGTAATGATGCTTACGATTTTGTTATCCATAAAGTACCCCAAAAGAAGTTGGACCAATCGCTGTACCTGCATAGTGCCTAGTTCACTACCTTTCTTCAGTCCATGAAAAGACCACAGTCTGAAAGAATGCAAATGTGTATATTAAGAAGAGACTTCTTTGTCTGCATCTTTCCAGCTACAAATATGAATTAATCGGGCCTTATTTACAAATTACCCTGTTCAAGCTGGTAACTTTACCTCCTTCCTAGCCTAAGTCCTTCAGGCATCCATCCAGGGGAGAGTTGAAATCCATCAATGGCCAAGAGATTTTGCTTGGGGAGGGGGGGGGTGAAGAATCTACAGGCAGCTGTGGATGAATCAAACAGTGGTTGGATCCATGGCAATAACTATGTACACAGCATTATAGCTAAAAATCTGATGTCCCAAGACTGATGCAAAGAACATTTGAGGACTTGACCATTGAAGGATCTTGACACATTAAGCATGGACCATGTGTTTTTAAATTTCTTAAGATTATAGGGCTACACTTAGCCCTGCAAATGATAGGACTAAATTAGCTGTTTCCACTTGAAATCTTGGAGTCACTGTGGATAGTTCTCTGAAAACATCAACTCAATGCGCCACAGCAGTTAAAGCAAACAATGTGAGGAATCATTAAGAAAGGGATGGAGAATATCTTATTGCCTCTATATAAATCCATGGTATACCCACATTTTAAATATGATGTATAGCTGTGGTCCCCTCATCTAAAAAAATACCTTTCCATTTTCTGAACTTTATCCAATGCCAACACAAATGATGAGGTGTATGAAATGGCTTCTGTAAGACGCAATTAAGGCCAGGACACTTCTGCTTGCAAGAAGAGGAGACTAAGGATGGATATGATAGCAGTCTATAAAATCCTAACTGGTGTGAAAAAGTGAATTCTTTTCCCATAACAAAGAACTAGCGTCCG
>JANRFK010004149.1:152395546-152406489 GCA_030068395.1 Apalone spinifera
CCAAAAGGTGAACTCCATCTCTGCCCAGTAGTCCTTCCTAGAATAGCATCCCATGGTCGAGGAGGCCAAAGCCCTCCTGGCGACACCATCCTCGCAGCCAGGCATTCACCTCCAGGATGCAGCTGTCTCTGCCCAGGTCCCTACCTTGAACAGGAAGGATCAAAGTGAATACCACCTGCGCACCAAACTCCTTCACCTGTACTCCCAGAACCCTGTAGTCACTCTTGATCCACTCAGGGTCACACCTCAGTGTCCTTTGTGCCCACATGGATGAGTAGCATGGGGTAGTTGTTCAGAGGGCCAGATAATCCTCGACAATGCCTCTGTAACATCTCAGATACAGGTCCCTGTCAGATAGCATACCTCCTGAGATGAAATGTCATGGCGACAGATGGGCGCTTCCGTCCTCCTCAGAAGAGAGTCTCCGACCACCACTACCCTACGTTTCCTATTTGCAGTGGTGGCAGCAGACCTCCTAGCCTTGGGGGTACGAGGCTTCTCCTTCTCTGTTGTTGGGAGTGATTCCTTATTTCCTGTATAAAGATCTGTAATTTAGTTTTTGTTGTTGGATTTTATGAAACATGAGGATGTGTACTTAAGTCTAGTATGAAGCCGGGCATGGAGGAATCAGAAGTAGGTTGAAACTCGACAGTGAAGCTGGGAAGGCATCTTTGGAGACAAACTTTATCTGTTTTTGTTAGATGAGAGAAATGCTTGTGCTTACTCTTGTTCTGTGATTTCTTCAAATGGGCTTCTTAAGTCTAGGAAAACAGTTCTGCTCTGATCAAAAAGTCTAAATTGATGTTAGTAAACTGCAGTTTGGTTTTGAGGTGTTACTGTTTATTCTACACGCGGCCAAATAAATAATCTGTAAGGGCAACAGCTTTACTCCTACAGATAACTATTTATCCCTCTTAACTAAATGCAGTTACCTCATCCAGAGTTATTCCATGAATAATTTGGGGAAACCTAGATCTCCTGGAATAAGTAGATAAGTCTATTCCTCACATATCTTTGTTGCACCAAGGAGAAACTAATTTGTCAGATTTCATGTCGGGCTCAAAGTTAATGCTGTAACTACCTTTTTATACAAACGTATCTAATCTTGAAGGTCAGTGTGAGATTTAAATACTCGAATGTTACAGAGATGGGCATTACTAACCAAGATAAATCTCATTTTTTTTTTCTATGTCCTATTACAACCTGTTTATACGAGGCCCTGGGTTACAGAAGACCATTTGGGACTGTTCCCTGATGTGCTGACACCCACCCCCTTGCTTCCACTGAGACCCACCTTTTTGCTCTCTGGGGCTCCCCCCACCACCCTGTCCTGCTGGGCCAGGTCCTCTGGCCTTCTCTAGACAAGGCTCAGAATTGGGGTATATTTCCTCTTCCCCTCCCTCCGAAGAGCAGTGCAGATACTTAACCGCTTTTGCTCTGGGAGAATGCAGTTCTAGGGTCCAACAGGCAGGAAACCAACCCCAAAAGGGATCAATATTAAAAATAAATCCATCTTTCTCTTACAGTGTAAGCTCATTCAGGTTAGCGCCCTATCCATGAAAGAGGAATATGCACACTGATATTCTTTCCTGCATCCTGTGTAACGGTGATGTACACTGGGTTTGATAATAAACAGAAGTGTTTTTAGTACAAACACTAGGATTTAAGTGGTTGCAAGTGAAAACAGGTCAAAGTGAGTTAGAAAACATAGCTAGTTCTAAACACTAAAATTTGTGGCAAATAGACTCTTGGCCTATAAACCTGTTCTTGCCCTGGCCATAATCTTTGTCAGAGACTTTTACCCTGATGCAGGTCCCCAGCTATTTTTGGGGAGGGAGGGGGAAGGTTTTGCACCAGCTAAAGACCTGATAACTTCCCCTTGCTTATATAGTCTTTCCCCTGGGGCGGGAATCCTCTGCTTCTCCATTCCCCCTTTCCAATTCTATGGAAAAGTACCTGGTTAAAATGGAATCCCAGAATGGGGTGGTATGATCTTATGGGTTGTTTAAAGCAGCTGGCAGTCCAGATTTGACTTATGGTCCACCTATTAACTACCCTAGCCTAAACAGTAGTATCCAGCCCACAGTGAAGGGTGTGTACCGTGGCAGTTGATCTGCAAGCATAAGGACTCCCCTCTTTCCCCCCGCCCCCAAGGATAAAATAGCAGCCTTGCTAGACAGTGCTGAAGAAAATGGTCTAGATTTGCCAAGGTTCTTGAGGAATTAACCCACTATGGTCATCAATTCATTGTAGGAAGGGAAGGAAGAGGCAAAAGAGATCACTAGAATACTTAAATATATTTTTTAATTTTCTCTGTCCAGACTTTCTCTGTAGCTTGACCAAGAAATGTAGATCTTAAGTTAGATTACCCCAGTTGAGGCTTTTTTGTGTGTGTCCTGATCTAATCTTGCTCACTTGTCTTGAAGCTAGATATTACTCATGAGTTTCCTACTGTCAGATATACAGAATTCTGAGGAGGGTTGCTTTATTCCCAATGCCATGCTTTCTCCAAGTTGTCCTCTTGGGTTTATTCCCTTTTGTGATACTGGTTACTAACTTGTTTCCACATTTACTTCATATCCAAATTTTAAGTGTCAATATTTTAAGAGTGTCTTGTGTTTTGGTGCTCATCTGTCAATAGAGGAGTAGTGAGAATTAATTGGTCTTGGAGAAACCAGATTAAAGGTAAGTAGTTCAGTAGCTTGCAGTTGGCTATTGGTGTACAATAAACTGATATGCATATAGCTACTGAGGTGTTTCGTATGAAAAACTGTATGGTGTGCTATACCAGTACTGGCATACTTTGATATCTTAATTTTTGGAGGGGAAGAGGTCTTGAATTTGACCACTTACTAGGGTTAAATTATTAAGGTAGGTAAATAAGCATTAGTAGAGCCACAGTACAGCATTCTGGCTCATCTGGGAGTTTCCATATCATTCTACATGTTGACTCTTTAGAGGGAAAGGAAGAGCATGAAGTGTCCTCAGCCTTCAAAAAGGTAAATGCTATCAGCTCATTTACTTCAACAAATGGAGTGAACTTGGCATCTTGATATAGCTATCTGCAGCCTTCCATATGAGGTTTTTCTTCATGTTGCTGTATAGATTGTATATAGTACCTTAACTTTTCACAAAAGCATTATGACTTTTTCTCCCTTAACATTGAAATTACAGCTATAGAAGAACAATTGAGTTTTCTTTCAGGATATCTTAAGATTGCATAGCAATACTTTGGGCTTCCTGAGGCTTTTCCTATTTTCTGAAAAATCCTTTTTTGTGACTGGTTAATTTTGAAGATGTATAGCATTAAATCAAACAACTTTACAAACAATAGAATGGTCTGTTTGATTCCTTGTTGTAAAGGGCTTACTAGCTTAAACTGAATGTGTAAGGAAAAAATTGATGTGCAGCCCTCGTGTTGTCAACTCAAAACATCAGGAAGCCACCAGACAAACCCTGAAAAGTCACTAGACATAGTTATTTAAGTTCTTGAAGAGTCAAAAATGTCACTAACCAAAAAGAGAATTCAATGGAGAAGCTTGTATATGGCTGTCGGTTTTTTTTTTTTTTTTAATTACGCTGTACAACAGAATTCTATTTACTTGGATATTTTTTATGCTTTCAAATACGTTGTTTTCAATTATGACAATACAAAGCATACAATACTCAGATTTTACAATTTATTTTTCATTATAAATATTTGCACTGTAAAAAAAATTCCATTAATTGAGCATGGAACTGTGTGGGCCTTCGTGTTCGGTTTCCTAAAGTTGCTTTAAATTCTGTGCGGAAGTGCTTTATATAAACATTTATTTAACAATGCAAGGTTTCAGTACAGGGAATGATTGTTGACATTGACTGTACTTACAGAGCATGAGAGCATCAGGTATTTGAAGGGGACAATCAGTTTTTCTTTCTGTTTAGAACTTGGTGTCACAGTGAGTGTTTTTAACATCTACAGGGAAAAGTCTGACACAACTTTGACTTATGGAGTAAGTCTTGGGAATTGTTTGCTTTCTTGTTTTAATTAAATGCTATTTGAAGACTCTTCAGTTGCCATTTTGGACTATTGATTGTGTGTGCTGGTTTGAATTCAACTGAGATTTTGTCATTGTGGAGGCTTAAGGTGCACGCTAGGAAGAATCAGTTCATTAAGATTGGGCTGTCATAACCTCAAATTAACTATTCAATACTAACTGAACCTAAGAGGAGAAAAAAAGGGGTGTGTGTGTGTGTGTGTGTGTGTGTGTGTGTGAGAGAGTTACAAGTTGTGACCCCTTGAGTGGTATGGCTTCCGTGAATTAAAAATACTGAACATCCAGAGATGGTGCTGTCAAACTGAATAAAGCTTTAAAGGACATTATGAAAAGGCCACCTGCAATAGTAGGCCTCTCTACACCAGCAACTGTAAGGGCTTATTCTGTTGCTTGGACTCCTTTTTAATATCCCTCAAGAGAAGCAAACAAAATAAGTCTAAACTTTTTTTCTTCTAGTCAACCTACAAAAACCCCATACAAGTTTGAATAGGAGACAGTTACACAGGTTTAAAAGTGAATAGTACTAGATTTTTGTAATGTACTGGTTGAAAGAGCGAGTTTTGTCCATGGGTAATAATCACTTGAGTTGAAAGCTGTTTCATAGCTGTTCTTTCTTGGGTTCATTATTCTGGATGCTGGTTTTTGTAAGAGCACTTTTTTTGTAGAATCTTTATAGGGTTTTGGAAACAAGCTGTCAAAATAGGCTTTATTAACTGGCTAAAGCTGGGACATAAGCTACTTCGTCAATGCACAAATTCTCTGCTTTCCTCCCCCTCGCCTCTGTCTCTAAACTTCAGAGATTTTAGCACGTCTGGACTTGAGAAATTTAGTTCTTAATCTTCCCCACTTCAGTATATTTGCAAATGCTCAGGAATTAGACATGGTTAATTAATGTGTTTAAAAAAAAATTGAAACTTGGGTAACTGGTTATTTCTCTTAAATATCTTCTATTTTTTACTGGAAGAAGCAGACTACATCCCGAAGTCACAGAAATATTAGTGCTCTTTCCTAAAGCCTGGTCCTCTTCCTATATTTTCTGCATAATGGGGTCTACTCTTATAAGGTCAGTGTAGCAACACCAGAGGCACATGCTTGTTAACAAGCGAAATGCAGCAGCTGAAATAAAACTTAATAGTGTGTAGCCCCATGGATAACTTGTAAAAGCTGCAGAACTCTCCCATCAATTGACTCTTGGAGGAGGTAGATGACCTGTGCATGCCTGGGAGAACCCTAACTGGTGTGTTTGTGAAATTGAACAGCAAAGGATCAAACTTGTAAACACCTTTTATTGAATAAGCTGTAATGCATGGAAATAGTCCAGGGTCACGTTTTCAAGTATTTTTCCTGTTTTGTTTTGTTAAACTGTTCTAATTTTGTAAGTTTATCTGATTAGCATTTAAATCAAGACATCGAGTTGATAATTGGAAACTGAATGGGCTTGCATAGCAGAATAACTGCAGATAATGTAATGTTTGAAACTTTTAATGTCTGACTTATTCAAGATGCCCCAAAATAATTTGGTTACAGAACACTACCAAGTGCATTTAATTTCACAAAATGTTACATGGTACTTAAACTTATTCTTCAGTATTGTATAATGAAGGCTTGATGTGAAGGATATGAAGCTGTACTCATACTAATATATTTTTGTATCCAGTAAAAAAAACCCTACTTTCCACTTACAGGCTTATATTTAGATCTCAGATTCCTGACAGCTTTCTGTTTTGACTTTCTGCTGACAGGTCACATTTAGGGCAGGCAAAACATAAGGCACATAGCCCTCCTGAGAGTAAAAAATCTATTTCAAAGGCACCCAAAGTGCAGTCTAATACTACTTCTGAGCAGTCCAGGGGACACTTTTCTAAAAGGTAACTGAGCTTAATATTCATGTTAACAAGTGTAATGTGCACTTCAACAATGTATATAATAATAACAGATTTCTCTAAAAATGTCTGACATCTAGTTGTTTTTACTAATTTTAGATGTAGTGCTCAACAGATGTCAGCGTCTGAAATGTTCATGCATTGCATTATACTTAAGTCTCAGATTGAACCATCATTTCATCAGTGATGGGGAGGACAAATTCTGCATAACTAGCTCTGGATTATAAACTGAAACTTTCTTACCTTGTTGGTAAGATGCAAATTTACCAAACAGTTCTGAACTGTGCAATATTAAACCAAATATAAAATAAGACAGCTTTAGTAATCAGAACCTTGTGATGTGGTGTTTGCTCACTATTTTCATCTTTCTGCCCCTTAAATTAAATAGGGCAGACTTTAGTCCTGTCAAAGAGAACCATTTTGAACAATTTCCTGTGACTGTAGTGAAATAAGGAAGGTAAACTACAATCACTTCATGTACAAATAACAAATTTTCACAAAGAATCTTTTCTTATGAAATCCAGTCGCCTGGTTATGCATTACTGAATGCTCCTTGGTTTCTTGTGGAACTTCTTTCTAAATTTTTTTATATATTAGTTTCATAGTGGCTTGAGGTATATTGTTTGTCATCTATAAAATGAGGTATTAAATTGCAAATGGTAACTTTTGTGTTCACAATCTCATAACTCCCCTAAAAAGCCCCATGCAACAGTGTTTCCATGCTTTTATTTTTCCAGCTTTTTTTCAGTTTGGTTATGCTAGTAAAGTTACATCATTGGAATCTGGAATGCATCATTTTTCATCTAAGCACATTTTTCTTGTTTGTTCTAAACCTAGTAATGGACTGTGATAAAGAAATTGACATTTTTTTTGAGAGCCAACAACTGGTGTAAATTTGGTCTCCTTTATTGTAGTAATGTAAAGTTTCTTATTTTAGTATTATATTAACTCTATTTCTGCTTACTTCTGCAGAGGCTGTAGTTCATCTGCAATTATAATACCACAAGAAGACCCAGACAGAGTCAGGACTTCAGAAAAGCAAAAAACGGGGCAGGTGCCTAAGAAAGACCATTCTCGAGGAGTAAAACGCAGTGCTAGCCCAGATTATAACAGGACCAATTCCCCTAGCTCTGCTAAAAAACCCAAAGCACTTCAATATACTGAAACTTTTTCAGAAACCAACAAGCCACATACTAAATCTAAGAAAAGACACTTAGACCAAGAACAGCAGTTGAAATCTGCACAATTGCCATCAACGAGCAAGGCTCATACCAGAAAGGGTGGAGCTACCGGTAGCTCCCGAAGTCAGAAAAGGAAAAGGACAGAGAGTTCATCTTGTATAAAGAGTGGTACAGCAGTTGATTCAACTGGTGTTGAAGAGAGGTCTGCAAAACCCAGCAAACTGGCTTCAAAATCAGCGACCTCAGCCAAAGCTGGGTGTAGCAACATCACTGATTCTTCTTCTTCAGCTTCTACATCCTCCTCCTCTTCTGCTGTTGCTTCTGCTTCTTCCACTGTTCCTCAGGGTGCCAGAGTAAAACAAGGAAAAGACCAGAGCAAGGCAAGGCGTTCTCGTTCTGCATCTAGTCCTAGTCCCAGAAGGAGTAGCAGAGATAAAGAACAGAGTAAAACAGGTGGCTCTTCAAAGTTTGACTGGGCTGCTCGCTTCAGCCCAAAAGTTAGCCTGCCTAAAACAAAACTGTCTCTACCAGGCTCTTCAAAGTCAGAGGCATCAAAACCTGGACCTTCAGGATTACAGGCTAAACTAGCAAGTAAGCTCATACATACTTTATCTGTTTATTAAATTGTATTGGAAGGGTGAAGTGTCTTACTTCTGAAACTCAGTGTGCCAGGGGTTGGGGAAGGGATCTTAAACAGACCTTTTTATATTGGTGTTTGATGCAGTCTGCTAAATAGTTCCTCTAGACCTAAGCTAATGAATTTTAAGCTAATTGTTCTCTGGCAAATGCATTGACTTATGGGTATGTTCTTGTGTCTTTAATTGTCAAAATCCAGTCTGTCTAGCTTGGTATAGGCTTCTAATAAATGCTCCCCTATATAACTTTTTTATATTAACAATTACTATTAATTATGGGCCAAATCTGAGGTACAAAATGTCTGTAGGTCTGTTTAAAAGCCTATGGGAGCTGCAGTTTCTCATCACCCTGGTTCTCTTCCTGCCGTAATAATTGTAGTCCAGACTCCTATTGGCAGTGTGCCTCTCTTCCTTTTAAGTGTATACTAGGGATGTGAACGAGTAGTCAACACAATAGTCGACTAGTATCTTCCCCCTTGCTGTCTCTTTCTGATAGAAAGCGGGGTGTGGGGGTGGGGAGAAGGAGGTGGTGTTTCAAAGCAGCAGCACTGCATGGAGCCCAGGATCAGCTGGAGACCCATCTCTCTTCTCTTCTCCCCCCCCCCCCAAGCTGTGGCACTGCAGCTTTGAAACACCAAGTGGAGCTGGCCCTGGCCTACACACACTGTTTTCAAGCAGCAGTGCCGCATGGAGCCCAGGGTGGGTGGGGGAGTCCCCAGCTGATCCCAGGCTCCACAGGGTGCTGCTGCTTTGAAGTGTGGTGGGGAGCACGGGGCCAGTGGAGGATTGCCTTGCTGGCCCTGTGCTCCCCGCCGTGGTTTCGCCTTCAAAGTGTAGCAACAGCCCGGGGGTTGTTTCTACACTTGAAAGGCGGAGGCCCCCTTATTGACTAACTGAAATTTAACATCCCTAGTGTAGACATTTGACTGATAAGATAACTTAAAGCTATAGACAACCTTTTTATAAATTCCATGGCCAAAAGGAACTATTGTGGTGATTTTAGCCTGACTTCATAACACAGGTCATAGAACGCTCCTAAAATTACTTTTGAATTATGCGTATCTGCAGGGAGAGAAGAAAATTCTTGTGTAATCCAAATGAGACTACAATATTACTCCACACTTTCAAAGCTTGGGACTTCACCATGAAAATGGACCAAAATTAGGCCTTCATATTACCATACAGAACAAGAAACTTTGTGTGAGGGTTTTCATGTTGACTTCTGAAGTTTTAAAGGCAGAATATCATTGAATATTTTAAAGTTTTCTCTGCAATGTGTAGGGTTGCCAGGTATCCGGTATTGACCTGGACAGCCTGGTATTTTTGCCTCTTGTCTAATTAAAAAAAATCAGAAAATACTGGACATTTTAGGTGTCCAGTATCTGATTTTTTTCCCCCCTCCCCCCGCCCCCCACCAGGAGGTGAAAATACTGGACACCTGGCAACACTACAACACACTCAGCAACAGGGCCTGGCCCCCCCACTCCTCCTGCTTACCTGGTTCCGTAGGGGAGCTCTCTTGTGGCTTGAGCAGAAAAACAAGATGGCTGCCAGCAAAAAAGCCTCTTGTTAAAGGGGCCATGCTGTGTGTATGTTTGTTTTATTCGGGGTGTGTGTGTGTTCGTTCTCCGCCTTAATTGCTGTTGGGGTTGTCTTTTGCTCAACAACTTCAACTTTTCTGCCCCCTCCACTTTTTTCACAGTGCTTTTTTGGGGAGGGGGGCGGGGGAGGAGAGGAGGGTGTTCTGTATTTTTTGTTAAACCATCTGGCAACCCTAGCAATGTGTGCTACAGGGTCTTTCTACTCTTGCTTGTTCGTGCATCCTCCTTGGATCCTCAGCACCTTCATTGGATAGTTACCTCGCTGATGAGCTTCCACTAGGGTGGTCTATGTTAAATTTCAATCTCTACCACATGCTACTTGTGACTTTGAGGAAGTATCTTAACATTTGCCTTCATTCTGTACTTGTAAAATGGGGATAATACTTTCTCAGTCTCTGTGGATAAAGTTCATTTGTATGAGATGCATGAATGTTATGGTGATAGGTTCTATAGGAGAACTTGGAGACACTATCCAGGTCATGCAAAGTGAGCTGCAAATCTGCTCTTCAATTCATTTGCCACTGTTTGAAAGACTTAAAAAACTAACTTCATATCTACTGTAATATCAACCATACCCCATTTCCTAACTCTCTGTTTAACCTTTTGGGCTGTTCTAAAGAACCCCCAACACAGGCAAAGTAATTTTTAAACCAGTGGTTCTCAACCAAGGATTTGTGGTTGCCTGGGGGGTGTCCACGAGCCTGCTTCTGGAGGTCTGCTCCTTTTTCCTGGTGGTGAAGCCTTTGTCTGTGGTTACTCTTTTGCTCCCAGTGCTCTTTGACTACTGGCACAGCTAGTATGAGCTGCCCCGATGGGGGCACCTGGCTCTAAGGCTTGAACCCTCAGGAAACTGACGATGGTGTGTGTGTGTGGGGGGGGAGAACTTTTCCAGTACACATCTCCTGCCTATCCCTCACCCTGTTCGCTGAGTTACTCTATACCCTCACCCATCTCCTAGCTACCACCTGCCTAACCCTGAGCAGTTTTGAGCTGAGCCCCTCTTCTTAATTTTTGGTTCAGTCATCTCAATCCAAACAGGGTGGGTAGCCGGCTGCAATCACTCTCTCTCTCTCTTCTCTCCCCCACCCCACCCCCCATTGCCCCCCCCCCCTCCAAGTCAAAAACCAGAGGCAGCCCTCTCTGGAGCCTCCTGGCCCAGGTGTTATTATGGTGTGTCTGGGGGTGGGAGAAGGGCAAATACAAAGATAGCAAGGAGTTCAAACTGAACTAGTGCCATAGTTCTGAAGCTGTTTCTTAACCTTGGTCTTGTTTACTTCAGTAACTTCGTTACCCTTTTGCTGAAATCAAAGGGGGTGAAGCCTCGCCTCATCAAGGAGGACTGGCTGCACCCAAGTGGAGCCTTCTACAACAAAGTGCTGATCTGCATGTGGGTTTCCAGTTGGGTTTTCTAGACCAACCCCTGCCTAAACTGATTATCTGTACTATGCTTTCTGAGTGTTTCACATCCTCCTCCAATCCTCCCCCAACCTTGCAGTGTGTGTCTCAGAGTTTGAGTCAGATTTTAGTGAAGCTTCACATGTCATGATCGTTCCCTGTTGCTCCATCTACAGCAGAGGTTGGGAATTTGGGGCGGGGCGGGGGGGGG
>JANRFK010004149.1:152406589-152462706 GCA_030068395.1 Apalone spinifera
TGCAAGAGAGCACTGCTAGTGATGACACATGTGGTACCAGCTGGGGGTGGGGGGAGGAATAAGGAGGAATGGCAGTAGGCAAAGCTACTTTCTTCCTCCTTGCTCCCATTAAGCAGAATTTCCCCCTGCAGTGGGAAGCCGGCGGCTGCATTCCAGCCATCTGGGGGGATGCCGATGTTCAGACTTCAAGTGGAATTGGAGCTGGCTTGCCCTGCTGCAAAGATGCAAGAACCCAGACCCTTGCAGGCTGGATCTGGTCTGCAGGTCGTAGATTCTCCATCCCTGTTACACTACCGTGTATCTGCCTTAGCTGGGCCTAGTCTACACTAAGAAAATTAGGACATGTAACTTCCTTAGTGCCAGTGGAGACCTGATTTGGGCATATCTTGTATTTTGTGCAAATGTGCTCAGAGTGGGATTAAATGAACTAAAATAAAAACACTTCTCTACTACCACCACTGCCAGTACAGTTTGAACCTCTTAAATCCGGGGCTCTCTGATTGGATCACAGATGTTGCTGGACCTGAGAGCCCTGGTGCCTGGGATTGTGAGCCAGTCAAGGAGCCCAGTGGAGCGGGGGGGGGGGGGGGGGGGGGGGGGGGCTACCATCAGATAAGTGAACCCCATCTCTGCAGAGCCCCACCCAGGCAGGGCAGCTATGGGACCAGCAAGCCCCGTCCCTGTGGTGCCCCATCCTGGCGTGGCAGCAATGGGGCAACCGTGGAGCCCTGTTCCAGGGGAGCTCTGGTGGGGCACAGTAGTCATGGGGCCATGACAGCTGAGGACCTCGGTCACTGGAGAGCCCCATCTGGCTGTTGGTAGCATGCTGACCCCAAACCCTGTAGCAGCAGGGCTGGAGCCCAGTGGCAGTGGGGCCAGAGCGGAGCCCAGCCAGAGCGAGGGGCAGTATCCTGCGAGGCTGATGGGAGGGGACATCCCCTGTTCCAGCAAATTCCCTCATTTGGGACTAGTCAGGTCCCCAGGGTGCCAGAACAGAGAGGTCCAACCTATAGTGGTGTATTTCAGATCATGGTTCTCCTAGGCTAGGTGAGGCTCAAACTGGTCATCTTTCTGGACTGCAAACATAGGCGTTTATAAAATTATTGTATAATAGCCCTTCCAGTACCAGATGCAAGTTGAGAGCATTCTTTCCATAAAAATGAGCAAGCATAGCACAACTCAGTTCTGAATTGGCTTTTTTCATACAACTAAAGGCTTGTGAGAATAAGGTAGATTGGCAAACAGCCTGTGCTGAAGATGAGTATGAGGAGTTGCTGTGATGTAAGGCTTTAACTGGAGCAGGGGTGGGGAATCTCTTTTGGGTCGTGGGCCTCTGAACCACAGACGGATCAGTCAGGAGCTACACACTGGGGGGGGGGGGGAACCAACCACTCTCACTGACATGGCCCCCCGACTGAGAAGGGGAAAGACACTCTGCAGATTTCTGTCTCACACTAGAGCCTAGGGGAGCACAGGCTAGTAGATTGTGTTTTCTAGCCCCAAAAGGGTTTTTAGGGGGCTGGAGTGCTATCATGGGCTCGTGGACTACATCCAGGCAAGCCAAGTGCCACATCAGCTGCCAAGCCTCAGGTCCCCACTCCTGAACTAGAGTTTCAAATGCCCCTTAACTCATTCTTTAGTTCTGCCTGTGAAGTTCCTTTACTCTGCAAAATCACTGATTAACATGCATGTTGAGCATGCAGCTTAGCATGTCAGAAAGTGATAATGGTAGGCTGTTTCTTGCCTCACAAGGGGAAACCAATAACTCCATCTTAGTTTAATCTTTAAAATTGAAGCAGTGGATGTGTGTAAACTGATTAAATGTATAACTTTCTTGATAGTTAATTATTTATCATAATCCCAACCCTGTGAAACACAGGCTTTACAGGCAGCTCTGTATTAGTGGAATAAACGTCTGTTTATACAGAGCTATAAATGTACACACGTTTTTTAGAAAGTTTTGGCTTCCTCTTTCAAACCTCCCTAAGATCCTACTCATTGTTTAGCAGTCCAGCTCACCTACATAGGAGGAAACTTTTCAGGTGTAGCAAGGTTTGAAAACACTGCTAAATTTAGGAGGATATTTACATTGAAGTAAAGACTCTGAGGAAGCTCAGACCATAGGCCAGTATTTCTTAAACTTTTTAAGACAGAGGAACACCAAACAATTTTTTTTTGAGGAACACCAAGGATTTTTTTTTCCTGAGTGCCAAAAAAAAGGGGGGGGGGGGGAGAGCAGGGAAAGCTAAGAAAAGTTGCCTGCCCCTTTAAGGGTGGCCATTTTTAACTGTTCTTCATGGCATACCTCTGACTGCCTTGTGCTGCGGAATGCAGTTTAAGAAACACTGCCATAGGCTGAAGTGTAAGTTGGTACTTTGGTAGGCAGAAGGGGACAAGTTAAGTGAGGTCATCTCTCTGTTACTACCTCACCCAACTTTTAGCTCTGTGGGTCCCAGGATATTGGGGAGACAAATACAGTGTGTGCAACAGGAAATAGCGGGGAGTATTTAAAAGAAAGAGGAGGGAATGAATAGTAGGAGTTTGAGGGCAGAGTTATGAAGTGTGTATAAAGCTGGCATTGGAGAAAGGAAGCTTGTAAATAAATTTGGGAAGTGGAGTGTCATGGGTTAGAGCTTTGGGAGAGGAAGACTAGCCTAGCACTTCTCAGGATATGTCTACTTTATAGATGGGAGCATGCTTCCCATTGTGGGTAAATCTGCACTAGCTTGAACATAATTTACCTCAGCTAAACTGCTGTTTAATGTGTATTGGGCAGCAGCTTTAAACTGAACCCCCAGGCTCTCATCCTCTTCATAGGTACTCCAGTGGCTAGCCCAGTTCCACTGTCCATAGTACCCTGGCTACATGAATATTTTTAGTGCATATCTGTTTGCCAGTATTGATAAGCACATTTCTGTTTGTAGTATAGCCCTATCCAAGACTTGCTATCCAAGATGAGCCTTGTGCTCATCTTAAGAAGACTTTTTGTGTTACCTGCTTTGGTACTTAATTTTTTTTTTTAGACGTATTATAAAGAGGTGGTAACTTTAGCATTGTTTAGCTCTTTTAAGTGGGAGCAGGGTTAAGCCATCACTGATTTTTGTTTTGTTTTTAAATCACATCCTAAACTTTCAGATAAGGTTCAAATAAGCCAAGTAAATAGTTACATCAGTTAGTGTGCCTAGACTACAGGGTTTTTCCGAAAAAAGTGGCCTTTTTTCTAAAAAAAAAAAAAACTTCCCCCTGCATTTAGACTGCAGCTGCGTTCTTTCAAAAGTAAATTGAAAGAACACGGCAGGTTTTTTTGACCATGATAAACCTCATTTTACAAGGAATAATGCCTTTCGAAAAAAGGTGATATTGAATGCAAGCTGTGCTTTTTCAAAAGAGAGCGTCCAGACTTTTTTTTAAAAAGCGGCTTGCTTTTTCGAAAAATCTGCTTGTAGTCTAGACGCTCTTTCGAAAGATAAGCCTCTTCCGAAAGAGGCTTGTAGTCTAGATGTAGCCTTTGTGAAAACTTACAGTAGTCAGTTTGTGCTACTTGAATTTTCAACTCTGTCAGATGGTACCCATAATATGGCAAGTACAGCTTTGTGTAGTCTGTTTTTTCTACTTCAGGATTTAGAAGAACAAGAAGAAAGAAAGTGGGTGACTGGGCGAAAACTGAGGAAATGTTAACTTCTGTTGCGGAGTTGTCAGTGATACCAAATTATTAAAGATGTTCAGTTTATCTAAACGTGAAACAAATTTTTCATTTTACTCCTGTTAAAGTTGGGTTTCAGTACAAAGAAGTTTAAAATATATGAACATTGCTGAGCCTGACACTTTTCATTTTAGCCAAAGGAGTAAACATGCAGGCCAGAGATGTATTTAAAAAAAACAACACACCAAGCCAAATCAAACTCTTAAAGAGATCTTCAGATACAAGGTGGAAGCCTTGGGAGAAATTTAGAAACTATTACTTAAATTGATGGGAAGATATTAGGATTTCTGGATTTTTACCAGAGTACTCTTCCTGAACCCTGATTGGGTGTGTTGAGAGGCCTGAGCAAACTAAATTTGCCTGAGACATGTATAGCTTGTCGTTTTTAGCTTCCAGGTAAACACTTGTGGAATAACTGTTAAATCCTGTATTAAGGGACTTGAGCATGAAACTATGTCATGTTAATCTGAATAACTTTCAGAAATATTTATTCTGCATGTTTTACTGGGAGAGCAGGTGGGGGAGGACTGAGTATTAACACAGATCTAATTAACACGTATTAAATTTAGTGTCATTTTTTTTTAATTCACTTTAGCCATATTGGCTTAGCAATGAAAGCTAAATTGGTGAAAAAATGGGATGCAGGTAACCATTGTAAATTGGATTGTATTGGTATAATTTGACAGTTCGAAACATTAAAATTGTGTAGTCAAAACCTTAAGTAAACTGCACTGTCTGAAAAGTGAATGAAATATGGGGAATCTTTGTTAAATGTGTACAGTTCATTAATCAAAGCTGAGAAACCAAATGGTTTGACCTTGCTGTAGCCATTTTGAGGTCATTGAAGTATTTATTAAATTTTGCACATAAAACACTCAACAATTTGGGCAGTCACTTCCCTGTTCTGAAAGGAACTGAAGCTATTGGCTTGTTTTTTGGGTTTGTTTGTTTTTTGGTGGTAGCTTCCATAGTGTGTGATCATGTCAGAAATTTTATGGCTTTGAGTACAGTGCTTAGTAGTTGCAGAGCCAGCACAATATTTTTAATGACATACAAGTATAATTTATAGCTGCTCTTTTTCACCTTCAGTTTCAGAAGAACCAAAGAGACTGTTGGTACTCTTTGCCTTTTTTTCAGGATAGCTGAATTCCTTCAAACATAAGCAGTTTAACTTTTGTATGAAGCCTGGGAAGTAATAGATATTATTGGGGATCATATTTTACTTTCTAATCACACCTTGTTAACCTAGAATTTCAATTGTATAAATCAGCGGTTACCAGTGCCAGTCCACAAACTGCTGTCTGCTGGGCCATGGCAGCTGCTAAAGCTCAAGCTGGCTATTCGGCTCAGCCAAGCTCTGGCAGCTCTGGTGGTGTCAGGAGGTGCCTCTCCCTCCTCTGCACTTGGGGAGACATGCTTGGGAAGGGGAAAGGTGCAAAGGAGGAATGAGCATGCGTGCCACCAAAAGCCACTCCCCATGCTCACGTGGCCGCTTTTGCCAGTGGCAGTGCTGGGGCAGAGGGGATGGCAGTAGCAGGTGAAGCAGGAGGCGCCTCCTTCTCCTTTTTTCCCCCCCTTAGTAATGGTGGCCAATTGGGGCTCTGCACTCCCCCAACCATGAGGGCGCAAGAAGCGCTTGGGGAGGGAGGGGGGCATGAAAAGGAGGACTTCTCCCCCTGCGTGACATGGTCACGCCCCCTAAAGGGGGCACCCTCACTCTAGGGAGTGTGGGGGTGGGGCCAAAAGGGTGTTGGGTGAACATGTGGTGGGGTCAGGTGGCAAGAGTATTGAGATAGGGGAGTGTCAAAGGATATTGGGCACTGGGAAGCAAGTAAGGAGCTGGGTTGGGGCTAGGAGGATGGCAACATTTTATTTGCATATTTATTTGCATAATGAATATGCAGATATTACCAGTCCACCAAAAATTTGTGAATGGGTTTGCAGATCCATGGTGCAAAGTTTGAGAACCACTTTATAAATCACTTCTTCTGAAATACATTGGTTCCCTGTCTCTGCTGTATGAATCCAGGACTAAATAGGATAAGTTTCACCCCCGATCACTAACTCTGTCTTTTGGAATCTGGTACCTTTGCTACAATTTTAACTGAATTCAAGCAATCTGATGCATATTGCCTGAACTGTATGTTAATGTATTTTCTTTGTGTAAGTGGGAAAAAAAGCTTTTCTGTTGCTTCACAGCCATAGATGGAGCACAGATAAAACTTTTCCACAGCAGTGTCCGTATATTAAAGATTATGAACAAGTGACTAAAAGCATCTTTCTAAATTAACCACTTTCTGAAGACCAAGAGAGATCCTTTTTTCAAATGTACTGCAAATACTGGATTTTTCCTGTGGGATTTTTTTTGCTCTTCAGTGTTGGTCAATACATCCTGGCATCCGAGCCTGTATTCTTGGATCTTCTCTGAAATGCTTACCTCCCACTAGAACACAGGCATGGAAGAGGCATTTAGCAGAGGGCAGAAATACTCTGTTCTGTTAAAGAACCACACGTTCAAATTACAGATGATACAGTTCACTCTTCTCTTAGTATTGGAGTCTGCGTATGTAAATTGATTACCTGAATTTGGTCTCCTAGCTGCTGTTTACTCCTGCGGAATTTTGTGTCAAAACGCTAAAAAGTCTACAAATATTTTTGTTTTTTTTTTTTGTTTTTTTTTTTAACAACTTTCTCTTGATTGATAGATATCTAACTTTTTTTTTTTTTTCTTGTGGAATGACCAAATGACATCATCATGCTGCCACCTCTGCCGGGCCACACTGGGTCCCCTCCACCATCTGACTCCTCCCTGTGCCATGTTGTGCTGCGCCTCCTCACCCCACCCCCTCCCCGGACCACCTCGTGCCTCCTCTGCCATCTGAGCCTGACACACCCCTCCCCATGCCATCCTGCACTGTGCTCCTGCCCCCTCCCCCCAACCAGACACCTGTGCCCCAGAGAGAAGTGGACGAGCATAGTGAGTAGACCCCTATTTGTCAAAAGAACACGAACCATGCCAGTTTCAATTACTTTAGTATTATATTTCAAAATCTGTCAGCAAGTATGTCTATAAAAATACCACCACCACCAAAAATTAAAAAACTTTGGCAGATTCCTTACTGGGCATATTAACACAACTGAGTACTTCATTTTAAATTACAATTCAATAGAGTCATTATTGAGCACTTTCTAAGCACTGGACAGTTAAGTTCAATTGTGTGGAGCAGTTATGTAGGGGGTTCAGCAAACAAGGTTGGTTAGTGGGTGGTGTGGTGTGTGTTTGTTTGTTTGTTTGTTTGTTTGTTTGTTTGTTTGTTTGTTTTAAGCATTTGGAGAAAAACTGGGTACTCAGAAGAATATGCTGCCCGTAGCAGCAGTTTGAAGAGTGGAGAATCTGGCAACCTCTTATATAAAATATTCTTCCTTTGCTCCAGTGGTAAAGAACTGACAGTGGGCTGGTCCAGGTGGTTACCTTGCCCCATTTCCCCTGTGCTAGTGGTGCTCTCAGGAAGAAAAAGCTGATGCTAATTTCTGTGATGTATCAACTCCATGTCTATATTTTCGATATAATATCCGAACCCGTAAGTGGAACAGTTACTATCCATGTGTCACCTGCGGGTGCTTTGCCTCCTATTGCAATTCTAAGCTAATGGGCGAATATTTCTCAGACTGCTGACAATGGAGGTCTGAAGTGTAAATTTAAACAATTTATTCATGTTTAACATGGACCAAGTATTTTTCCACCTTACAGATTCCACTGGGAAACAAAAATGTCCTCTTTTGGATATTTCATAAATAAGGAGTAGGGACACGAACAGACTGCAACACTAAGAATTGATGGATTAGATCCTATGGGAATAAAATCAAAGGGTGTGAGTACATTATGGCAATACAACTGCAGCTATGTAGTTGTAGTGTAGATACATAGTAGAGTGATGGAAGGGTTTTTTCCCCATCATTGCAGTAAATTCACTTCTGTGGCATGGTCTGCTCTAGGTGTTAAATCAACAGAAGAATTCTTCCTCTGATTAAGAGGTCTTCTGTGGGGATTAGGTCAATCTAACTACATTGGGTGCAATTTTTTTTTTCCTCACAGAACTGATCAATGTATTTAGGTTGACCTGAACTTTTAGCTGTAGATGGGGGGCCTAAGTGTTGAAGGATTTCAGAAAAGAACTTGTCAGTTTCTTAAGAAAACAACATAAAAGGCACAGTTATCAACTATCCTAGTGCAAAGGAAAGATAGAAAGAATAGTTGGAAGCCAGCGTGGCTCCCTCAGGAATTCTTACAATGATCTGAAAATCAAAAAGGAAATCTACAAAAAAATGAAAAGATGGATGAATTGAGTACAAAAAGACTAGCATAAATGTATAGGGACAAAATCAGAAAGGTGAAGGCACAAAAGGAGTTGCTCCTACCAAGGAGTATAAAGGGTAGTAAGTTCTTTAAACATGTTGAGGAAAAAGAGAGGAGCCCATTTATTTCATAGTTAGTAAGGAGGGAGAGAGCTGATAACGTTGAGAAAGCAGAGGTATTAATGGGTATTTTGCTTCAGTGTTGATTAAAAGGGTAAGCGATAACTGGTATCTTAAAATATTAACAAGGAGGCAACACAAGCCAAAATAGAAAAAGAACAGATTAATTAGGGATGTAAAATTCTGTTTAACTGGTTAAACATTATACTTTACTAGTTTACTGATTAAATGGGGGCATATGGGCAGACCCTTCCATCCCCCTGGTTAGAGTGGCCCCTGTGCTGCAGGCAGGGGCTACTCCAGTCCTGCAGGGCTGCTGGTTCCTAGCCCATGCAAGCTGGGAGAGGCAGAGGGGTTGGGGGGGAGAGGGCAGGAGGACAGTTGGGGTGTGGAGTCTAGGAGGCAGATAAGGTGGCAGAGTAGTAATTAACCACGGAAGATTGGCATGCAGGGCACACTATCTGGGGCGCAACTCCCCATTGGAGGGAGCGTGGGGGAGGGAGGGTTTGTGTTTTTGTGTGTGTGTGTGTGTGGGAACTGGTGACTCCATGCCGTGCCCCGTACCCCCTCTCCATTAGCCACAATTGCTGGCCAATGGGAGCGTGGGGACAGAGCTTCAGTGCTTGCGATGATGCAGCTTCAGGTGGGGCAGAAAGGAAAGGCAGCACACGTAGCCACTCCTTGCTGTCGTGTTCCCCCCCCCCAAAGGGCTGGCCCAGAAGATGACAGGCTTCAGACCCAGGCCCTGGGCTGCAAATCCTAAATCCCCTTCCTTATTCTGGCCCTGCTTTTGGGGAGTGCCCCTCTCCCCAGGCCATGGCAGCTCCATGCACGGCAGCCCTGAACAGGGTTTATTAAGTAGCAGGAACCTTGATCAGTACTGCTGAAAAGGATCCAGGGTTATAGTGAATCATAAATAGAGTGAGCCCACAATGTGATGCAGTTGTAAAAAAGGTTGATATTGTAAGGCGTAATGACAAGAGTTTCTGTATGCATGGCCTGGGAGATACTAGTCCAGCTGTACTCGGCTGTGTTAATTTCTCACAACCACTCTGGAAGGATGTGGACAAATTGAAGAGAGTCCAGAGGAGAGCAACAAATGTGATGAAAGGCTTAGAAAATCTGACCTATGAGTAAACTTTAAAAGATGAGCATGTTTGGTGTTGGAAATAAGATTAAGGAGGTTGAATGAGATTTGATAATAATATTCAGATACATTAAGGGCAATATTATTAAAAAGGAGGTTAATCAGTTCTCCATGTCTGCTTGAAGATAGGACAGAAGTAACAGGCTTAACCTATTGCAAGCGGGGTTTAGGTTAGATATTAGAAGAAAATATTTTCTAAATTACAAGAATAGTTAAGAACTGAATAAGTTTCCAAGTGAGGAGAACCAAGCAAAGGAGCACAATGTTGGACTGTGGGTCTCGGTCACAGGAGGTTTTTCAGAATGGGTTGTACAAAAACGGTTCAGGGATTGTCTGCGTGTACTTGTTCAGTCCCCTGTGCTGAAATAGGACTTTCTTCCACACCCCCACCTTTTTGTGATTCTCTGATTAACACTACTAAATTATTAAAAGAAATGATGTTCTACAGTTCATCAGCGTTTCCTTTCTTAAACATTTAATTTAAAGCATTTGTAGGATCTGAAATCTGACCACCTTTGACAGTGCTTTTCCAGGAATTAAAACTTTTTTGTGCTGATTCCTGTCTGAAGCTTAATCAGAAAAGAGCTTTCAGAGCCAATCTTTACTTAAATCAGTTTTCACTTACCTTTTCAATTTGACTTAAAAGCTGAGTAATATGTCCTTGTGAATTTTCCCAGTAGCTTAAGAGAATAACCAGAAATTTGCATAGTAGAGTCCACAGTTGACTATAACTGTGTATTATTATTTCAGTTGGTAACAGCTGAGATGCTTATTTTTTTAAGTTTTGTAAATGGGAAGAGTAAGAAACTAAATGCTTTATAGATGCATAATTACTGTATCAGTTAATCATGTGATACATTGGGCACTAATAAAGAAATCCTTCTTTTGGTGACATCTCTCCTAAAAGCTCAGTAGCCCATTTATATAATGTTATGGGGCCTAGAGGTCCTAGTTAAGACTCCACTGGGCTAGGCACTCTCTCTATAATTTATACTGTTCTGTCTTTGTTCCCATGCTGAAGAGTGAACAATCTTTTCATCTCTCAACTTTAGAAATACTGATTTATAGACCATCTTCTTTTAAGAATCCTATTTTGCCTATGCACTTGGGACAGTATGGTAACACTGAAATGGTTCCATACCCTTAAAAGTTAGGATGAGCTTAGATGGGCATTAAGATTTAAATTCCTATTTTCAGGTTAGTCTAAGAATAATACAATTGAGGGCTGCTGTTCTTCATGAATAGGGTCTTGGAGTGGTCTCTTGTTGAATGTCTGTACTACTGGAGAAACACAATATTGCAAATCGTAGGCATAGACAAGGGTTATACATTTTAATTTTCTCTGCACAACTCTTTAGAGGTTCTAGATGTGGTTTCAGAACCCTGTTTTGGTAGGGGAGGAGGGAATTTCTCAAATTCACTCTGGGAACTAATATCTGGGGGGGGGGACTCAAATCTCCAGTTTCAAAAAAGGCAAAAGCTTCAAAAAGTGAAGAATATCTTGTACTCTCTTATAACTCAGATGGAAGAACTTTGATTGCATTTGAAGATAACTCCTAGTTACTTTGTTCTTGCCTACTTGACCAGATTGCCTTAGGCTTCATTAGAGAGAATTGCATTGAAAACAGCAACATTTGTCTTTTAGGAGTCAGTCGTCTCCCACTGATTGTGGTGATAAACCAGAGGACTGATTTTTTTTTTTCTTAGCTAGAAGCTAAGGAGGAGAGTATGAGGAAAGTTGGAAAGAAGCTGACAAAAGCAGATAAAGATTTGACAAAAAGCCTGCATGCATGCAAACATTTAATAAAAACGTAAGATGAATGACAAGCCAATTATTCTTTAAGGAAACTAACTGCTAAAGGAAGGTGTTAAGATAGTCTTAGGGTATGTCTACACTGCCACACTAGTTTGAACTAGGGTGGCTAATGTAGACATTCGAACTTGCAAATGAAGCCCGGGATTTTTAAATGCCTGTAGTTCGGACTACCTGCCCGGGGCTATGCGCAGCACGGATGAGGTAGTTCGAATTAAAGTTCCTAATTCGAACTACTGTTATTCCTCCTGCAAGGAACGAGGAATAACGGTAGTTCGAATTAGGAGCTTTAATTCGAACTACCTCGTCCATGCCGCGCATAGCCGCGGGCAGGTAGTCCGAACTATGGGCATTTAAAATGGTGCCCGCCTGGGAACATGCAAATGAAGCCTGGGATATTTAAATCCCGGGCTTCATTTGCAAGTTCGAATGCCTATATTAGCCACCCTAGTTCGAACTAGGGTGGCAGTGTAGACATACCCTTAGAGACTAAAAAATTCTAGTTAAAACAAATGCAGGAAGACTGAACAATGGTAGTGCAAGTCAGTGAATATTGACTGTGTATGTGATGTGGTTGGGACTTCCACATATAAAGGAAACCATCTCAGCATTGCACCTAAGCCACCAATTGGCTTCTGGAGCACCTATTAATAATCAGTAAAGCGATCTACATGTAAACTGGCCATGTAGTAGTGCTGAGAGATTCTTTCAGCACTTACTCCTTTGTTGTGTTGAAATAAAATATTTTATATTTACCAGTATGTCTAAAGGATTAGCAGCTAATATAGAACACAGTGCAACATCCGATAATGTGCTGGTTTTTAACCAGGGGTCTTGTGCCCTCTGTGGGGCAATGGGCAGGCTTCAGGGAGTCCACCAAGCAGGGCCAGCCTTAGATTTGCTGGGGTCCAGGGCAGAAAGCTGAAGCCTCATCATATAGGCCCTGAATCCTTCCACATGGGACTGAAACCAAAGACTGAGCAGTGGAGATTCATGGGAATACACAGGGCCAGTGGCAGGCTTATGCTTGAAACTCCCTATGCCAGTCCTGACCTTAACACACATTATTATAGCATGTTGCATGTGGAGGAGGATTCAGAAAAAAAAAAAAAAAGAACTTCTGTAGTGTAGTATCTGTTGTAGGCAATGCCTCTCATTGCTATAAAATCATGTAGAAAGTTGATGTTAGCGTTTGCTAATTGTCCAAATAACACATTTTAATGACTCCTTTCATTAATTGTACTCGGTTGTCTTGCTAGGTCGTGAGAGCTTTCCTTCACACTAAATGCGCAAAGGGCCTTGTTATGGCTAGAGGTAGACTGAGAAGAATTTATTGGTGTCTTGTCTGTAAAACAACATTGTAACCTTTGTGCTTCTCTATTTGCGGTGTGCTTGAAAACAAAGACAGGAGTGGATTGAACTGTTGTTCTAACTTTATGTATTATGTATGTAGGCTTAAGAAAATCTACAAAGAAGCGCAGCGAATCACCACCTGCAGAGCTCCCCAGTTTGCGGCGGAGCACACGGCAAAAGACCACGGGCTCCTGTGCTAGTACCAGGTAAACATTAAATTCCAGATTCTGAGCTTGGAATGGCTATTACTATACTTGATCCAATAAAGTGTGCTACTTCTGTGAATGGAGAAGAGATTCAGATGGCTATTTGTAAAACAGTGGCTGTGATTAAAAAACCCATGGGATCACTGATTTATGCCGTCATAGAAATATGAGTAAAGTTTGGCATCTTCCCATGTGATGATAGTGACCTCCGGTTACTGAGTTTGGAAGGGCTACATAATATCAGGCTAGCTCAAAAATTGGTGACAGGCCTACAGTTGTCATCTGAGTCAGAGCTGGGGAAGGCTGTTTAATGGGATACCCTTCAAGGTCTCATTAAGATGGAGTGGTTTCTGGAAGACCTTTGGTTTAAAGAAAAATAAAGCTTGCAAGCTGTAAGTCACTGTCCTTTTTAGGAGCTGGTTATTTTTATCGGCAATGCAGGTGATCATAAAAGCTTACTATTCAAGCTAGGGTAATAGTAAACAACAACTTGGGTGTTGGAGGTTTTTTTTTGGTTTTGCAACTACAAATTGTAATTGAATTTCCTTTTAGGAGGACAGGTTTCTCTGTTTCAACAAAAGAAGCTGTTGTTTCTAGACCATGCAAAATGCAACATGAGTTCAAGGACTGTTTTCATGTTTAACGCTGTTCATTTAAATTGTAAATATTCCGTCTGAGAGCTCTTTAAATATACTGTGCAACTGCAACATTCCCTCCCCCGACCAAAAGCCTGAATATGGGTCAAATTACTCACATCTGCACAAAAAACTTGGGTCTGTAAAGTCTTGGAATCTCTCTTGAAAGTGTCTCAAATACTTCCTGTAAGCTAGTTTGTGTTTTTGTTTGTTGTGTTAGTTTGGCCGTCATTGCTTATCGACATCACAGACTTTGGTTGATACAAGTTACGTTGATATGAAACTACTGATGTCAGTATATTGGTTGGCTCCTTGCATTGGTACTGTGTGTGCTCACCAGGTGTGTTTGTGTCAATGCACCATGCAATTTGCCATCATCCAGCAATGTCTTTGGCAATACATATCATGGTTTTTGGGCACAGCACAGACCAGTGAGGTTGCCATGTCCTCCTCTTTAATCCTAAGTGCCTTTTAAATACTCTACTGCTCTAGCTCCATGTCTGGTTGTTACCTGCCAGCATATAAATGAGCACTGAATGTCTGCTAGCAGCCTGCTTGTTATGCCATAGCTATACTTTAGTCTCCTTCAGCCTGGGTTACTGCTACCCAAGTGACCAACTCAGACTATCTGTCCTGAAATGTGTGAGGACTGAGCTAGCGATGTGAAGACTGGTGGGGCCTGGAACAGCTCTCCATCGCCTGCAGGCAGGAAGCTGCTCCAGCCCCACGGGGGGCCTGCAGTGGACAGGGGCTGCTCCAGCTGCTGTCCACAATAGGCCAGAGCAGCCCTGCTTGTGATAAGGGGGTGCTCCAGCCCAATGGCAGGTGGGAGGAGTTCCACCTTTGAAATGTACAAGAGCCCGAACAAGGACTCTTGTACATTTCAAAGATGGAATGCTGCACTGAACTTTGGCCTTGGAAATGTACCAACAGCCCAGTGGGTTCTTGCTACATTTCAAAGCAGAATTGCCCTTATCGATTAATTGAATAGTCACTGGAAATTCCATCGAGTATTCAATTAGTTGATGATCTAATTTTAACATCCCTAGTCTCTGCGTGACAGCCAGTGTGATCAGACAAACATAGACATTCCTTTGTCCATTACAGACTGCGTGCTTGTGCATTGCTTGCCAAAGGCATACTTTCAGAACATAACTTTAGTACATATTCATAATTCTGTACACTATTCATACACACCTCGTACAAGAATATTAATAATCAGTGAATTATTAGTTTTCAAATACCTTACAATAGTGATTCCCAACCATTTTTATACCATGGAAGAGCAAAGTCATTCAAACAGTTGGCGGACTAGCACTGAAATATTTGCATATTCATTATGGTAATTTTAACCAATGATCTGTGAAGCAAATCAAACGAGAGAGGACATGATGGTTAACAGGAATTTTGAAAAACTGCTGCGCGCTCATGTAAAAAACCAATAAAATAGTCGCTAATACTTGTTAAAGAGTATTTTCCAGTCCAAACCTTTTGCTTCAATTGCACCAGAATTAGAGGCAAGACTAGCAGGTATGGCTGTGCTGACACATTCTGCACATTCATATTTTCCTATGCACTTAATAATGCATAATAATGTGTATACCTGCTGGCTGGGAGCAGCTGAAGGCCGAGGGCAGGCTTCTGCTAAGAAGAATGGGGTCGCAGGAGCAGCCGCTCTGCACACAGTGTTTGGCCCTGCCAGCCAGGTCATATAGTGATTGCCTGAGCTGGAACTGGGGCCACAATGTGGCTGCCCCAGTAGGAACAGCCTCACCACGGTCCTGGCTCTAGCTGCAGCACACGCAGCTACCAGCTGCCTCACTCACCCTGTTGCTGCATGCGGAAGTGCGCAGGAAGGGAATTCCCTGGGAACCTAAGGAGCAGAACTGGGAGCGGAACTAAATAAAAGCTATGGCCCATCATGCAGAGGTTCACAGCCTGCTGCCAGTCAATGGACCAGCAGTTGGGAACTGCTGCCTTAAGATACCTTCTTAGATACAGATCATGACGAGTGTGGTAGGTGTAGTGAGGATTGAGTTGCTGACAGTTGTGAACTGTAAGTAGGCTTCTGTCACAGCATGATGGGGGAAGAAGTGAATTGAGCAAGGGGATAAGTTCTCATCATGCAACTTTCTTTATCCTGTAATGCCATCCATAATACAATATTTTTGCGGCTTGATTTTAAAAAAAAAAAAAAAAAAAAAAACCTCTACAAAACCATGTAGTACTTCTGATCACCACGTTTGCAAGATGGATGGAGTCTGCACAGCTCTGTGCCATTGTCATGAGTATGACAAACATAGCATTTGTAGAGTCACAGGAAGAACCACAGCAGCAGAGGACGTGGTCATTTTATGGTAGATGATTGCTGTGAGACCTAGAAAAACCAAATTAAAGGAGGTGGTTGGTAGGGTTCAGGTAGCAGCTGCAGACGGTATGCTGCTTCTAGGGCCCAGAAGCAATCACTGACTGGTAAGATTGCATCATAATGACGGTTTGAGATGACCAAGCAGTGCATGCAGAACTTTTGAATGTAAAAGACTACATTCTTGGCACTTGGAGTGCAGGGACATGAAAATGGGAGTTGTGTTGACAGTGAAGAAGTGAGGAGCAGTCTTTGTGGACATTGGCAATGGGGATATGAATGGTTAACTGGTAAGCCTCACTCTTGATGGCTTCTTGACATGCTTTCCACCCTTAACAGGTGAGGCTTATTGGTTGTGGTTAATGGGTTGGGGCTGGAGCAGGTCCCTGCTTGCTGTGGGCAGAGAGCTGCTCCAGCACTGTGGGACCTGCTGCAGGCAGGGGTGCTCTAGCTGGGCAAGGGGGGGGGTACTCTGGCCTAACAGTGCAGGAGTACTTCAGCTCAGTGGGCTAGTGTGGAACCCCCCCCCCCCCATTGGTAAACTTGTTACATTATTATGTTTAACTGATTAAACAGAATTGTATATCCCTACTTTTGCAATGCTGGATTGCTACCAGTCAGTGGGAAATCATTTTTGAGTTGGTAAATCCAATCAGGATGTTGGCATTTAAGGATCTAGGACCATTGAAAAGTCTCCTGCTATACAGAACTGTGACTCTCCCCAATGTGCAAGAAGTAGTGAATGGATCTGTAGCAATGGGGTTTCTTAATTGTAGAGGGGTGATGGACATCCATATTTTGGCACCAGCCCATCTCGCCACAGAGCATTTCAACAGAAAGCTACTTGTGTATGGTTTCTGCAGTATTGATGGATCACCAAGGACACTTTATCAATATCTGTGTTGGCAAGTCAGGGAGGTGCACAATCCTTGCATCTTTAAGAATGTGCTTTAATCTGCAGCAAAAAGAGATGTATCTATGTTTTTTGTAATAATGAACCTACAAGTGGCAGGGAGGAAGGGGAAGGCAGGTGGCTTATTATCCTTGAATGCTCCTTTAGCATTTCAATTGTCTAGTGGCCTCACTAGTTCTTTAACAGGCTACCTGCTTCTGGTGTTTTAAATTACATTTTGAGTTCATGGCTAGCTATTCTTCAGATTCCTTTTTGGCTTTCCTAATTATCTTTACACTTGATTTGACAGTGTTTATGTTCCTTTCTGTTTTCCTCACTAGAATTTAACTTGCACTTTTTAAACAATACCTTTTTATCTCACTCCTCCTTGTCTTGGCTGTTAAGCCCAGTGGCACTTTTTTTTTGATTGTCTTTCTGTGTTTTTAATTTGGGGTATACATTTAAGTTGAGCCTCTGTTAAGGTGTCTTTAAAAAGTTTCCATGCAACTTGCAGGGATTTCACTTTTGGCACCAGTGTTCCCTCTAAGGTGCATGGCCTTGCACAAAAAATTCTAAGCCCACCCACCTCTTTTACACAGCTGCACAGTAGTGCTCACCTGGCTGCTCCCATGGCTGGAGCTGTGTGGTGCCAGGCCTCTGGTGGCTGGGGCTGTGTTGGAGACGGCTGGCTGTTCTGGCTGCCACCAGCCACGTCCAGCAGGTGGCTGCCACCGGGGGTTGGGATTGCGGGTGGGGTCTGGGGGGGACAGCAGGCGGGCAGCTGCTCTGGGGGGTGGGGCTTTGTGGCTCAAGCACTGGGATGGGGATGGGGGTTGAAAAGACAGAATCCAATAAAGTGAGAACAAAATCAGCATTTCTTCAGTCTTGAGTAGGACTGATTCTGCTCTCACAGCTGTAAATCAGCAATAGTGATAAACTGGTATGCAAATAAATATTTACATTTAAAAAAAATGAACACAAAAACAACATTTTTGGATCTTACTCTGTAATACTATATTCTGATGTATTAGAAATGGAATCACTTTGTTTTGAACTGTCCTTGAAGACTAAAATGTAGGATTTTTACAGCTGTTGGTGGTATGCTTAATGTACTTGATTTTAGACTTTATTCTCCCATACTCGTATTGAAATAAAATAATTTTTAAAAATGGAAGGGAAAGATTTGCTGTAGCAATAATCAGTGGAATATGGAAAATCTAAAAGTCTTCAATATTGCGCAATGCAAAGCCACTGTCTGTCTAAAATATACACATCTGTATTACTCTTAGCTTAAAAAGTGTGTTGGGGTGAGGGTAAAGGTTGTCTGATTTTTGAACCATAAATGAGAAGTTGCTGATTGTGCTTCTAATAGTAACAATAACAGCTGTGCAACTCTTTCTCTGTATTCTTCCTTGAAACATGAATCTGAAATAATTACTTGCTTGGTACTCCCTCTGAAACTGACAGTGACACTTTTTACTACTAAATGGCACTAAAACTGTTGTCAAATGCATTCTTTATATCCCAGTAATGGTACAAATACTATTTACTAGCTTACCATAAGCGCCTTGTGCTTTTGCCATAAATTACATGTCATTAATAGTACCCATTTCTGGTTACTCTTCCCAATACAGTCCAGAAGACACTTTCCTCTAAATATAGTAAGTAAAAAGTCCTATATTACAGAAGTATAATTTTGAGTCTGCATGTTCCTTTGGAAGATCCAGTGAATTAACTATAGATACACACTGATAATAAATAGTTCTCAGCTGGTGATTTATCTGGCTAGGATACTGTAGGAGTGTCTTTCACTATACACTGAAACATTTTGTTTAAATATCGATTATGAATTGGCCCAATGATGGCTCAGGTATGTCTGATTCTGTTGTCAGCGTGTGTGCACAGGGTTCTGAAAAGCTTCAATTTCCAGGCTGCTGCAGCTCAGCTGTCTGTCCGCAGGCTTGACTATATGTATACTGGCCACTCATAGACAAAGCCTATGTCCTTCAGAGGTATTATCCCCTCTCTTCCCAAGACAAAAGTTTTGTGGTGGCAAGTACCAGTGCGATCAGCAGGTGGCGCACAGGGGCCCTCTCCTGCTGACAATGAGAGTGCTGCTTGTTGGGGGTGGAAGTACTTTGTCAGCAAAAGAGCTGCTAACAGCAGCTGCACTGCTCATCAAGGGGGTGAGGTGGGGCAAAGAGGGCAGTTTCCCTGGGACTCACTGATTCTAAAGGGCCTGGGACTCTGGCCACTGCTGCAACAGTATGAGCAGTGCTGCAATGTGCTTACTCTTGGCCTCCTATGACTTATGGACCTGTGGACAGTGCAGATTTAGAGCAGCCTTGGGGCTAATCTAACATACTGAAAGTTTTGCAGTATTAATTTTTTTTTTTTTTACTTCATATTAAATAAACTTTTGACATCCTGGACCTGGTTAATTAGCCCTTGTTTTTAGGATTTTTTTCTTCCATAACATTTAAATTACATAAATCAATAACTTGAGTGCCACGGTGTCACATATCTGAACAAGTGCACATGGCCTCAATATTGGTTCACAAGATGCAATTCACTTTGCTGATGGATGGAAAATTTTAGGAAACATTGTTTGGCACTGTACCTCTTGCATTTCTGTTTAACTAATCACCTCGCTTTTGTGTAGTTCCCCTCTCTGAAATTAAGTGCCATACTGTTGGGCTGCTATGACTTTTTTTCCTGCCACAGACGTTAAATTGAATTATATTATGGTCATGCTTTTTAAGATGGTCATCTTAGGGATGATCAGTATAATTTAATTGAATAATCGATTGACCTCATGAATTCTTTTTAGTTACTCAACTATTCTGTATGCCCCAGGGGTGGGGTTGGCAGCTAGTGTGCTCTGGCTCCACTTCTGAGGAGTCCCCTGCCAATCTGCACTGCTGCACGGGATGCCAGGCAGGAGCTGGTCCCTGAGGGGAGCCAGTTTAAAAATCAGCTTGTTGCCCCATGCTGCTGCCTCTGATACAGAGGCAGTAGTGTCCTGGAGTGGCAGCAGCCCCTGTCCAGGAGTGGGGCTGAGCTCCTGGCCCTGGCACGAGTCAAAACTGAGCTACGCTGCTGTTCATACTGCTAAAAAGTTTAGTGGCTGGCGGGGGAGAGAAGTTAATGTTCTAAACTTCTACATCCCTAGTTGGGCTATATTCACCTCTTAAACCAGATTCTGTGCTTCTTGTAGGACTAAATCAAGAATTGCCTTGCCTCCGGTGGGTTCCAGGAGAAGCTCTTCCAAGAAGCAGTCACTTAGTGTCAAACTTATTTCTGCATCCCATCCTGAGGTGGCATGTACTCAGAAAATATGGGGATAGCTGAAATCCCCCCTCTTAATTTTATTTTTATAGCCTTTCTAATCTCCTTTAGCATTTCGGTGACTATTAGCATCCTGCTTGCTAAATGCCTATAATTATGTGTGGGTTGCTGACTGAGTTCTGTCACCCTGTACAATTAGTAGTAGGTGCTTGCAGTAGCACTAAATATTCTGCTGTACATGTTGTGAAATAATAAAGATGAATTATTTACCAAAAATAGCTTCTGATAAAAATGAGAGCAAAAATGTGGACTTGAACACTTACAATAAACATTTGGAAACAAATTAATGGAACAGATCTTAAAGTAGAAGCAACATGCATGTTCATTTTGGCTACACATACTGACCTGAGGGGGCCATGATTGCTATGTGAAGCTGTGGTTCTCTTTACAGTACTGTGACATGGTGTGGTAGGAGTGAGGATGCAGTCCATGATGCCACATGGATTGTTGCAGTGTCAGGAGGAGCTAAAATAGAGTTCATTGACTGCAAAGGGTGGAGAGCAGTGTTTCCTCTAAGATGCGTGGCACGTCACAGGTGATTAATCAGCCCCACCCTGTCATTGAGCTCTGATTGGGTGGGGTTGATTGATCACCTGTGAAGCTCTGCTGCCAAGCAGCTTAGAGGGAACACTGGAGTTGAGCCTCTAATTGTTGAATTTGTAGGTAATTGAGAGTCTAGGCATTTGTTTGCTGCTGGGGAAGCCCCATTATGTCCTAGTGCATCTCACTCTCTTGACTTCTGGGCCTTTCTGCTGTATTCTGTTGCCGTCTCCATACTGTAAGTAATAGTTATCCTCCCTGTCCTCTATTTGCAGTCTGATACAGTACCAGCTTTTGAGGATCTCACTGAATATATCCTCACATGACCTCCTCCTTATTGCGGTCAGGCATTCTGTAGTTATGCAGTGGTGATCCTATAAGGCAGGGGTGGGGAAAGTTTTGGGCTGGAGGCTGCTGACCCACAAAAATCAAGTTGGGCTGGGTGGGTGAAGGTTTGTGGGATTTTTGTCTTCCCACTTGTATGTGGTCCACCACCAGAGTAGGGAATGGCGGTGGGGACAGGGGGGAGGAACCCTCACTAACATGGCCCAGAACCTGAGAAGCAGAGAAAAAGACCCTCACATCACTGACGTAACTTGAGGTGCCAGGGGTCCCTTCATGCTCCAGCTCTGTGTGGGAGGGCCCATGGCTGCCCAGCTCTCACTACATATAAAATGCAGAGCAACAGTGGTTCCAGGTGGGTGCGAGCCAGGACTGCTTGGTGGCTGGGGCTGGCAGCGGACAGGGACTGCTACCAGAACAGCCTTTGTCCATGGCAGCAGCCCCTGTCCGTGGGGGGCAGCTCCCTTCTGGGGAGCTGTTGCCAGAGCAGCCTCTGCCCAGGTGAAGCCTTGGCCCTAATAGAGGTAGCAGTGGGGCAAGGGAGGGAGGTGGCACCATGAAGATTGGGGAGGAGAGTGGGGGGGGAGGAGAGACCAGCTTTTAAGCTGGCTCCCACAGCACTGCCTCCTGATACAGAGGCAGTCGGAGGGGGGGAGGGTAGTGAGCAGTGTTCTCTCTAAGCTGTGCTGCCCCACAGCTTCATTGGTGATTCATCAGCCCCACCCAGTCAGGGGCTGATGAATCACCTGTGAAGCTGTGCTCAGCACAGTTTGGAGGGAACACTGGAAAGGAGTAGTCAGGCACTGAACTCGACAACTCGCTTATATCCCTAAGACCTAACTTTTACCCAGATATTATATCCATAGTCTGTATATCAAACTTTCAATTGGGGATGAAGAATGTGAAGTGGAGGAGGCATTTGAGTCTGTAGGCAAAACTGCAGATAAATCAGATGTGTATATACAGGTTGGAACTCTTAACCGGGATTCTCTGGCCTGGGAATATCCATGGTTTGGCATGGATGTTGCAGAACCTGAGGGTCCTGGTGGAGGGTCAGTGGCAAGGACTCCTGTGGGGCTGGCAGGGCAGCAGGTTGGCAGCAGGGCTGGGAGCTGCAATAGCTGTGGCTTGGTGGGGCAGCTGAGCCTTGGCGCACGGTGGCAGCTGCCTGGCAAGTCTCAGAGCAGCTGCAATGCATGGCCACCAAGTGGGTCAGCAGGAGGTGAAGAGCTGGCTGGGAGGCTGGTGGGCTGGACTTGGAGGGCTGGTGCAAGGGTCCAGAGATGATCTCTGCTGATCGGGCAAAATCCCTCATCTGGAACTGGTCAGGTCCAGAGGGTTCTGGCCCAGGGAGGTCCAACCTATACTTGATGCTGCCATTGTGTAGGCAAATGCCAGATTGCTCAAACTACAACAGTTAATTTTGATATGACACCAGACTTCTGATTAATGGCCCATTGTGACAGGATATTCATAGTCCATCTGTTAAATTTCACACAGGTATTGAAGAGGGCAAAGTGCTTTTTGTTAGACTGCAGTTAAAATTACACTTAAGCGCCATCAAATATGCAACAAATGATTGTGCATATGTATTTTAACACATCTTTTTACTGCCACGCCATTTGCAACTCACCATAAAGCTTTTAGTCAGATTTATTCTCATTCTCCTGGAACTCTGCAGTAGAACATGGATTCAGTGAATTTGTTCAAATCAAGCCCTATGAAGTAGCAAAATCCAACCCTGATTTCACACAGATAACAAGTGAATGATGCCAGTGTAAGTGGTGTTTAGCCTTTTCAGGCTATCTTCTAACAGAATCTAGGGGGGATAGTAACATTTCTAGACTTACTTTTAAAGGACATGCTCCAGTCTTTCTTGACAAAGGCCTTCTCTATGAGCTTGATGAGGTCATTTTGCTTGTACCTAGGTTAGGGTAAGTTATCCTAAATGTTTGTCCATCGTAAGTTTTCTTTTATGCTAATGTTTGTAGCCAAACTATGTTGGAGGAGAACATATCTAAATCACTTTATTTTTCATTGGAATTCCTTAGCAAGCCTGTATCTTCAGCATTGCATTACAGCATGTGGTCACAGACGTTAGGGATGTCAACTTGTAGATAACTACATGATTAACCGATAAGCCTGGGATGGAGGCACCAGGGGAGGAGCACTGGGCCTCCATGTGGATATGGGGCTTCTACTGTGGGCAGAGGTTGGTCTTGCTGCTATGAACAGGAGCTGCTGGACCTGTCGCAAGCCGGGACCGAGCAGTCTTGGCTTGTACTGGTTTAAGAAGTCAGCATGCAAGCAGGCAGGAGTTGGTCCTGGGGGAGCTGGCTTAAAAGTCGGTTTCCCCCTGTGTTGCTGCCTCTATCCAAGGCAGCAGCACATGGTGGGGGGGGGGGGGGGGGGGGGGGGAAGGGAAGGCTCCTGTGGAGCAGCCTCTCTGTGGGGAGCCCAGACCCCTCGCAGACAGGGCCTGCTGCCACCCTGCGGTGCTGCCCCTATATAGGAGGTGGCAGGTGGGAGCCAGTTCGTGTGGGAAGCCATTTTTTTAAACTGCCTCCCACCTGCCACCCCACACTGCTGCCTTTGATATAGAGGCAGCAACATAAGGTGATAAGGGACCCCTCAGGAGTGGGGTTGGAGTGCACTGGCTGCCAGCCCCACCCCGGGGAACTATAAGATAGTTGTGTAACTGCTAACATTTAATGTGGTAACACGACTATTCAGTTACACGCTATCTAACTGCCCTAGCAGACATCCTTGCAACTATTGCTAATCTGAAGTTCTGTATTTGGATTTTAGGCCTTCGAGCAAGTAACCGGGGAAATGTCAAAAGCTGCTCTGTGATGGAATTTCGGAAATGATGTATTTTTGTAGCAAGTGTCTCATCTGCACTTAAGTACTTTAGGTGGGGGGAAAAAACGAAGCTTGTTAAATTGTATTGGATTACTTGACTGGTGAGCCACCATTTCCTAAAGTATTGGAGGGTGGGGAGGAGTAGAACTTCTGAAGACTATTCTGAACAATTATGATGAATTTGCCATCTTATTCAGTGCTGGTTTGAATTCAGGCATATCTTGGCCCTATTACAACTGCTAGGGTAACAAACTACTCTGAGTCAGTTGCTAAGTAATGAAGTGTCTTGACAAAGGTCTGGGTGCAGATAGCCAAGAGACGCTCCTATCTGGCTCTCTACAAATATTAGACCACCTTTCCCTCTACCTAGATAAACATGCAGCACGTAGTACTCATGCAAACATATTAAGAAAATTCCCACTTCATCATAGAGCCACTCAGTTGTCTAAAGTTAAATGCAAGTGGTAGTCAGTTATTCAGCATGTTTCAAAATATGTTTGGGATTCAATTATTTATTCTATCTATAACCTTTTTCTCTCTTCTTCCAGATGCACGTATAATTGTGGATATCAATAATATAAGAATATCACATTCTTTTATAATGCTCCCTACTGGTTCTTGTTTTTGAGTGGCTTTGAGTTAAGAACCTTGTTGATTTAATTGACACTTAACACATTACATTTGCTTTTCTAGTCGGCGAGGCTCTGGCCTGGGCAAAAGAGGAGCAGCTGAAGCTCGCCGACAGGAAAAAATGGCTGATCCTGATAACAACCAGGATGGAGTTAATTCTTCAGCTGCACGTACAGATGAGACTCCACAAGGAGCAGCAGGTAAACAGAAACACAAACTGCAATACCTGTTCTCTGGTACTCTGTAAAACATTGATGTAAACCTTGTCCAGGCCGCAGGACTGCCAGATTCCATTAGTTTGTCAGCATATTTTTTTCCCTACCATCGTTAATCAAATGACACGTGTAAAGCAAGGACATGAGAAGGGAGGTATGTGCTGATTGCAAATCACACTGACTGTGAAAGCCATGCAGTTCTTCTAGCCAATCAAAGTGCTGCTGCAGTTCAGACTGCACCCCCTCTCTGCAAATTCTAAGTACTCAGTGCAGTTTGAAAAACTACCCTACCCCATCTTAGCTATGACAATCTTGCAACCCACAGAGATGGAGGGCCACTTATATGGCCCACTCACTAGCCTAGGTTGCCCATCACTGCCTTAGAGTATTGGATTTCTTTTTTTATTTAAAAATAGGGGTGAGGAAAGGCGTAAATGAATTGTTAATGTCCGTTGTGGAAGCTGACTGAGCAGGGGACTGCTGCTCAGGTGTTGAGCTGCACTTGTGTTCAGAAGCCTTTTGGTTATGTGATAAACTTTGAACTCCCTTCCAAACTAGCATACGAGTAATATTGCTGTTTGTTATCTACCATATAGGAGCATAAGTTAGGGTAAATCTACAAAGCAGGGCTGAAGTTGGAATAAGTTACGCGACTTCAGCTACATCAATTGCATGCCTTACTTTGAAATAGCTTATTTCTGTTTTCAGTGCTGTCTGTACAGCAGGAAGTCCAGGGAAGAGCACTCTTTCTCCAACTTCCTTACTCCTGGTAAAATGAGGGTTACAGGAGTCAGTAAGAAGCCTCCAGCTCGACATTATTTTGACATTATGTTGAAATAACTACTTGTAATGTAGTCGCAGACTGTTTATTTCAGAATAACATCAATTATTTCGAAATAATGCTGGTGTAGAAGTACTCTTAGTGCGCTATTTGACAAGTTACTGTCAGAACCTGTATCTAACCAGCCAATACTGTGTGATCTTTTACGGTAAAGAACTTTTGGTTGACTTGTGATATACAGTTGTGAAAGTATTTTTGTACCTCTTGATATTAACCTACGTGTTCTAGCTTTACAGTACTTACAGAAAAGACTTTTTCCCTAATAATCTTTGCCAGAATCTGAATTATTGGCCTTCCTGCATTCACTATGCTGCAGTAGGGAAAACTGTTCACAAAGTTAGTCATCTCCTTACACCAAAGAGTCCATTATTCCACAACAGTTTTATTGAAATAATTGCAAAGTAACTTAATACTCATTGAGCCATCTGTCCCTAATTGAGCACATCAATTAATTTCAGTTCTCCAACAATTATATTGGCTTTTGGGGGTGAGGGGAACTTCAAAATGATCACGATTGAATATAAGGCATTGATGTGTTTTAGTGCAGTATAATAAATAGGATTACTTAAACCAAATTCATAGACTTTATTCAAAGCTATGCGTGTATGTCTGAAAATACTGGTTTCAGAAGTGCACTGAAAACTTGGTTGTAAGTTATGATGGAGAAACCCTAGAACTTGCATAGGATGGAATCTCATGAATTTACAATTTTAAATTGTAATCTTAAATTGTAAGGCTCACTAGCAATGTTAGGTATTGTGTAATTGAATAGTCGTATAACCTCATGAAACCTTGGCAGTTACACGAATATTTGATAGTCCCCGGGGGCTATGTCTGAGGCATCAGTGCAGGGTGACAGGTGGGAGCTGGTCTGCCACGGGAGCCAGTTTATAAACCAGCTTCCCACACAGACCAGCTGCCTACCTCCTAGTCCTGCTGCCTCTGATACAGAGGCAGCAGCACAGAGTAGCAGCAGCAGCACAGAGTGGCAGCAGCGGTAGCTTCCTGTGAACTGCAGCTGCTTCATGGAAGCCCCCCTGCCCTAGTCTCCTCTCGGTACTGTTGTAGAGGCTGCAGTATGGATGGGTGGAGCAGGTGGCACCATGGAGCTGGTGCTGGAAGGAGCAGGCTTTTAAGCCAGCTGCCCACATCACCAGCTCCTGCTTACTTGCCCTTGCTGCTTCTGTAGGAGGCAGAAAGTGTGTGTGTGTGGGGGGGGGACAGGCAAGGCAGACAGTTCCTTGGAAGTTGGCACCCCATGTGCATCAGCTCCTGCCTGCCCCCCTCACCCGCCAGGCTGCTGCCTCTCTCTAACAAAGGCAGCAGTGAGTGGGAGGGGGGACGCAGACCCGGTGCTCGTGGGGAGCCTGCTTAAAGTCAGCTCCTCGTGGGCACTGGCTCCAGTGCTCCTTCCCCGTCCCTTGTTGCCACTGATACAGAGGCAGAAAGGGGGAGGAGTGCATGGAGTGGACAAGATGAACCATCATGCAGTGGACTACATGTTGACATCCCTAGTTCTCACTATTAATTTTTTATAAGTATTGCTTGAATGAATCTTAGTTAAAACAGGGTATGTTAGGAGCCTGGTCCAATTGTTGCTGAAGTCAGTAGATATTTAGTTACTGTTTTTAAACAGAAGCAGCATTAATGTGTTGAATACACTTATGAAATAAATCTTAGACATCTCAGTGTTACTCAATTATATTTTCTTTCCTCAGCATCTAGTTCTGTTGCGGGGGCTGTCGGCATGACAACTTCTGGAGAAAGCGAGTCAGATGATTCTGAGATGGGAAGACTACAAGGTAAAAGGCTTTTAACGTTTATATGATGGGTTGGTACCTGCACATTGTATTATTAAAAACATTATTTTGATATTTTTCTCTAACAGTTTAAAAAAAAACTACTTTTTTTTTTCCTGTGAACATGCTGCTTTTCCTATTATGCATTATGTAGTGGAAGAAATTGTGGTATAGTAGACACTCTAGTACTGCCAAATTATTGAGTAGGCTGAACTTTGAGTGTCTTAACTGATGGTGTGCTACACTAGAACTTTCTGCACTGGTTACTGATTTCCCAACCCAATAAACACTGTTGAAATTGGTGTTGTTTGAAACAGATGACTTAATATGGAATATAGTTCATAAGTTTGTTCCTCAAATATAAAAAAAAGTGAATAATAGCTTTCAGTTTAAAAAAAACAACAACAGAACTGCAAGTTTAATTAGGCCTACCACACTTTTTTTATCTGCTCTTCAACACTCACCTTTTATTCCCAGATTTTGACCAAATAAAATCCAGTTGTGCTAAAAAATATATTTGCTTTTTTGACTGGACTGCACAGAAATGCATGTCCTTCCAGAAATGGACAATTTGGGCAACATTCTGCATTTAACTTTCCTGTCATAGAATCATAGAGCTGGAGGAGAGCTCAGGAGGTCAAGTCCAGCCCGCTGCCCAAGGCAGGACCAATCCCAACTAAATCAATCCAGCCAGGGCTTTGTCAAGCTGAGACTTAAAAACCTCTAGGGATGGAGATACCATCTCCCTAGGTAACCCATTCCAGTACTTCACCACCCTCCTAGTTTTTTCCAAATATCCAACCTAGACCGCTCCCCACTATAACTTGAGACCATTGCTCCTTGTTCTGCCATCTGTTACTACTGTAAACATATTAAGAGTTTTCTAGTACTATGGTGCAAGGAACCGTGTTCATTTGCAGAGGAAACAATCTAGGTTTGCTTTAAAAATCTCTCTCTCCAATTCTTATATGTTCGTAGGGATGCGGGGGGGGGGGGGGGGGGGGGGGGGGGGGGAGAAGGGAATACTTCCTTTCTGTTGGTTCCTCCAGTGCGAGGCAAATTGAATAATTAATTATGTTAATTATTAATACTAACCACCCATTTGTAATATTGGTGCGTAACATTCAGATTAGCTGCAGTTCAAGTGAGGACAATTTAGGTAAGAAAAACAGGATGACATCATATAATGTTAACTATCTGCTGCTTCCAGAAGTTTAGACTCTAGCAAGTCACTCACCTAACAATTAACAACTACATTTGCCATGCTTTTCTCTCTGATGAATTACATTAGTCCAGTTCTTTACATAACTGTACAACTTATTGTTCTGCCCAATTTCCTTGCTTGTGCAATTCTGCTTGAACTATTTTACAGTAGTTCTCATTCTGACTGAAACTAGTCTATTTCTAGTATTAAAAATACGTATGCATGTTTTATGTTCATGTAAATACTTGAGAGTAACTGACACAACTCTAGAATTCCTCCTGGCTCTTTATTTTTAAAAAGCTATCTTTTTTTTACAACCTTGATAATCATACTTGAGTAAAGGGTAACCTTAGAAGACAAGTAGTTCACTTCTTTTTATTGGTGTTGGGAAAAATCCATGTGGTGGTGGTGTGTATATCTATACATTTTCAAAGCTGTAGAACTTAAAATTTGAAGTTCATGAGATTTAATTTTATGGGAGCTTTTTTGAAAATGGTGGTTTAATATCCTATGTTTGCTTTTAGCTCTTCTAGAAGCGAGGGGTCTTCCTCCTCACTTGTTTGGCCCTCTTGGTCCTCGTATGTCACAGCTTTTCCACAGGACAATTGGAAGTGGAGCTAGTAAGTAAACTAGTCATCTTACTACTTTCAGCAGCTTTCAGACTGGTTAAATTTGGCTACTAGTAAATCTAATGTTACCTATGTAAGGATTTAAATACAACCAACTTTAAAAATTAAATTAGTGACTAACAGTAGTGTAGGGAACTAGGGGCACATTAAAAAAGTTAAGCCAAACTTCATGTCTTAAAAAGAAAAAAAAAAGTTAATGCTTGTAGCCAAATGTTCCACAACTATGAGCGAAGGGAATGAAGAAACAAGTTTTAAAATACCATCTTGTTTCTCAAGATTTAGTTTGGCTTATGTATACTTTAACAGGAAGAATCTGTTAATTCATTTGAAACAAGGATTCTTTTTATGGTTTTGGAAAAACCATATTCAGTACTATGTTTTTAAAATCTGTTTTGGGCATTAATGGTATCTCTAATGCACACTAGTCAGATGAGCTTGAAATCATTTTAGAGAAATCCTTGTTTCTTTGAACACCTCTTTTAAACATAGGCCAGTGCTGTCAGCAGGGACTACTATAGACCACATTCTACCCTCTTCATACTGTCACTTCAGCAGGCTGGGATGCTTACCTCCCAATCAAAAGAATTTGGAGATGGATCAGTTACCAATCTTGTCAGCACCTCACAACTGACAAAGGGATGTCATCTGCCAACTAGATCTTTTGTGGTAGCCTAATGTTTACTACTCCAGTGGTATATGCTTCATACTTCCAAAAAAGAAGTGGTTCACCCAATACATTAGCCATCTTACCTTATGCTAGGTGATTTGGTAATTTTAGCATAGCTGCTCTTCTATGCTCATTTCAGGTGTGTGGCAAGGGAAGCTAAGAAAATATTGGACCTAAAAAATGAATGAAATCACAGAATACACAGAAATCAAACTTTCTGTTGGGAAAGACAAGTGACAGAACATAAATTATATTAAATAACTTTACTTTCATAGGTTCTAAAGCCCAACAGCTTCTTCAGGGGCTCCAAGCCACTGATGAAAGTCAGCAGCTACAGGCAGTAATTGAGATGTGTCAATTGTTGGTCATGGGGAATGAAGAAACATTAGGTGGATTTCCAGTCAAGAGTGTTGTACCAGCTTTGGTAAGGATCCAGTTTGTTTATGTATATCTATGTGAAAAATAGTATTTAAATAGTATAGTAAAAGGATTAAACAGTGAAATAGAAGTACTCTTGAAACTTCTAAATTTAAGAGGTGTCTGGTAGCCTCTGGTTCATCTACATCTAGAAATGGCATTCAAGACTTGTGATATAAACAAAATATTTTCACTTTTCGACAGCTTCCTCTAATCAGATGTAGTTTAACAAATAACTAAACCCCCCTCTCTATTTTAGGTCCCATGATTGCCATTCTTCCATGGTAAAAGGAAAAAAAACCCAATAGGCTAATAATGTACTCCTACAGATTTCTTGTGTAGCTGTGAGGCTTCTAACTGGAGTGTGAACTAGTTGGAGAGGGGAGCATTGTGTGTTTAAGTAGGATTGAATATGGGGCAATGACTTTTTATGTAGCCAGTGTAATGAGTACTGGCTCATGGGAGCATTTGGTGCATAAATACTACATAAAAAATAATGTACGGGTTGCACTTCAGAGGACTAGGAAGATGCATTGAATATAGAGGCTAAGCAGCCCCCGTCATAAATATATACACTTTGACGGGCCAGATGAAAAGCTATCCACTTGCACAGGCATGTGTGTGTGTACCTGGCTAAATATTAGAACCCAGAAAGACTGCTATAGTACTTTAAGGAATGTGTATTTATATAGGGTCTGCTGACCATTTTTCATCAGGTGTATGGCTGTCTTCCTTCTCATACAACACACAACTCAAAAGCAAAATGTCTCCTTTGAGGGGGGGTTCATTATTCTAATGCTTGTCATATATGCATTGGTTTCCATAGATTGCTCATTAGTCTGTTAGTTCATCTTCCACCCATGTATGCATGATAACAATCCTTTCACCTCCTCAGTTGCAAGGGTTCTCTACAGTCCTTTCATTAGGATCTATGATCAGTCCTTCCAGAAGTCCTTGATAGTTTCTGGCAATCTTGGGGCATCATATGTAGGCCCACCTGAGTCTCTCTTGCTTTCCTGGAAGAAGCCTAATGGCAACAATTGTTCCCTTTTAGGCTTCCCAGCAGTACACTCCATGCTGTCCTCCACCTCTACCATAGCAGTGCCTATAAGCTATAAAAGACAAGCCCTCAGTGTATCAGCATGTGGTCCCTGGGGACTTCAAGTTCCAGATTCTGGCATTAAATGGAATGATGATCCTTAACAGATGTTAAGCTGAATTCTGTGCTGTTGAAAGTACATTTCTGCTTTTAAATTGCCTTTTGCTCTCCCGTAACAATTTTCATGGAATACTGTAGTAACTGTTGTGATAACTTCAAAAAGATCGTGTCTTGAGTCACAATTTCAGTTATAGTTTGAGATTTTTCACGTTTGTAGAATGCAAAAAAACTATCTTTTTGGTAACTTGTACCAAATTAAGAAATGAGTAATCAGTTCTGATCTTTCTCTTTGTAGATAACGTTACTACAGATGGAGCACAACTTTGATATTGTAAGTGACGAGAGATAAGAGCTAATTTTTTTTTCCCTGCGAATTTAATATGATGATGATGGGAAAAACTTTTTTCCTTTTTTAATAGATGAACCATGCTTGTCGAGCCTTAACCTACATGATGGAAGCACTTCCCAGATCATCTGCTGTAGTGGTAGATGCAATTCCTGTCTTCTTGGAAAAGGTAGCAGTAGCCATGTTCCTAAGTAATGAAAATTAGTACACATACCTTAAGGACAAACTTTTAACTTTGAATAATTCCCATAACTGTCCATGCATCCACCCAAACAAGTACGCTGCTGCTTCTGCTGTCATAACATATTGACTAATCAAAAATGAATTGGAAGTTAAGAAACTAGCCTTAACACAGGTTTTACTGTACTGATTTATAACATTTATCTGGCACGCCCAGGAATTAGGGCATGCTGGCAACCTAAAAATTCTAGATATCGGAGGTCGGGGGGAAGCTGTACTGGGCCTGTGGAGGGGAGGGCCACAGGAGCCATGCTAGGGCTGGGATGTGGTGGTGGTGGGGTTGTGTGGAAGCTGGGGGGGGCCCGCGGTGCTGGCCTGCTGGGGGTGCCAGGAGCCAAGACGCTTGATGCTTGCTTCCGGCTACCGTTCGTCCCTCCCCTGAGTATGTGCTACATGCTTGTCTGAGGAGGGGCCAGTTTCCTTTGTTTGTTTTTGCTTTTCCTGGTGTCAGAAATTTGCCAGTTTCTACAGTTTTCCAGATGCTTAATCATAGAGCTGGAAAAGACCTCAGAAGGTCGAGTCCAGCCCCCTGCTCTAGGCAGGACCAATTCCAACTAAATCAACCCAGCCAGGGCTTTGTCAAGCCGAGACTTAAACACTTAAGTTCTGGATAGCGCAGGTTTTACTGTACCTGGTTTATGGGAAACTCAAATTACATTTCCAACTGACACTGCAAGGAAATCCATGTTCCTTTCAGTTCTGATTAACTCAGTTCACCACCACCTCATAAGAACATAAGAATGGCCGTACCGGGTCAGACCAAAGGTCCATCTAGCCCAGTATCCTGTCTGCCGACAGTGGCCAGCACCAGGTGCCCCGGAGGGGGTGGACCAAAGACAATGATCAAGCGAATTGTCTCCTGCCATCCCTCTCCAGCCTCTGACAAACAGAGGCCAAAGACACCATTTCATCCCCTGGCTAATAGCCTTTAATGGACCTAACTGCCATGAAATTATCTAGCTTCTCTTTAAACTCTATTATAGTCCTAGCCTTCACAGCCTCCTCTGGCAAGGAGTTCCACAGGCTGACTACACCTCCTTTTATGCTTTCACATGAGGCTAGGGATGTAAAAGGTTAACCAGTAAGCATCACCTTTAATGGATGATGCTTACTGGTTCCAGTTAACTGGTGGAGGCTGGAGCACCTCTCTACCTATGGTGTAATTGACTACATGCTAACATCCTTAATCTCTATGCTGTCAAATGCTTTTCATAGTCGATAAAGGCAATGCATGAAAACAACTTGTATTTCCTTGAGTGTTCCCATAGCTAGTTTATAGTGAGGATATGGTCCATTGTGCTGAAATTGCTTTGCTTTGAAAACCTTCCTGCTCTCTGACTATTGAAAAGCATCAGCTAGTGGTTATTTTGGTGAATAGCTTATAGACATGTCCTACTGGACGATAGTTCTTTAGTTCACAATTACCCTTCTTGGACAGCAAAATGGGTGTTCGACTCCTAGCTGGATGGTACCTTCTACCTTTCCAAGTAACTGCTACATCTCTAAGCAAGAGTTTTGCAGAGATCTTGGCCTCCAGCTCTTATCTTTTCAGTCTCTTTTCCTGGAGCTTTTCCTTCCTTCATTTGGTAACCATGAGGAGGATCTGGAATATGTCTTCTGACCAATACTTCAATAGATCAAGAACCTATTCTCAGTTAAAATTAATACCTACAAGAAATCAGGTAACCAGGCAGTTGTGTGAGGATATGTACTTAAGTGCCGTGTTGCTCTTAATGATGTCCTTTAATATTAGTTTTATTACAACTTCCAACTTTTTCTACAGTTCCTAAAAGCCTATAAAACTGTGTTGCCTTACAACAGGTGTTAGAGCCATTTGCTTTAAGAGAGCCCCTAAATTTAAACCTGTTTTTCTGAAGTCTTTTTTGGGGAAGGGCGAAGTTATTACAAAGCTAGTTGTGACCTGAGTTTTGTTTCTATAATTCAATACTGAAATTTCATACACTACATATGTACTGTACTGTGTACAATTTGTACCACAGAAACACTTCAGTTACATTATCTTTGAAGTCCTTTTAATGAAATGTTTGAGAATTCAGTACTTAAGATCAAGTACTAAAAACTGAGTTTTTGTTATTTTAAATGTGAAAATCCTTTAAACATACTACTTTTATAAAGTAGAAAATTTGTAACTTCACATTAGAGGGTGGGAAGTATTAATGTAGATGAGAATTTTTATTCTTGTCAAGCCAGTTTCTAGAGACGGATATTATTGACTAGTAACTCATTTAATTACTTTCTTTTGTTCTAGCTGCAAGTTATTCAGTGTATTGATGTGGCAGAGCAGGCACTGACTGCCCTGGAGATGTTATCACGTAGACACAGTAAAGCTATTCTGCAGGCAGTAAGTATTTTTCCCTAATAGAAAGAAAAAGGATTTTTCTTGACATTTGTTTCCTCCTTTTGATGGGTCTTAGATCACACACTGGGTGATTCACAAGTACTTCCCAATAAGTAATTGATGCCCAGAAATTTCTGTGTCTGTATGCCACTGACAGAGAACACTTCTCTTTAACAGCTTTCTGTATTATAGGGTGGGTTGGCAGACTGTCTGCTGTATCTGGAGTTCTTCAGCATAAATGCCCAGAGGAATGCACTAGCTATTGCTGCCAACTGCTGCCAGAGCATCACACCTGATGAGTTTCACTTTGTTGCAGATTCTCTGCCACTGCTTACACAAAGGCTAACCCATCAGGTAAGAAGCCATTATAAAATCTTGACTAGTCATTTTACTATGCTATTGAGGCATGAAACTATTGGTAGCTCTTAATGCAAATTTTTAAAGGTTCTTTTAAAAACTAAATAAGCCTTGAAACATTTTAGACCTATATGTTGTAAACTGTTATGGCTTAATAGTTTATTCCAGCAGAATAAAAAAAACCCTGTGTTTAAATAAGTGTCTCAAATCAGTCTTGATATATCTCATCAATGGAGATGAGGAAAACTGGTTTAGGGAGTCATCCAGTGCAGGTAAAAAATGTTGTTTGAAAGTACCTAAGTTACCCCTTACTTTTTCCAGTCAGATATGAAGTAGGATCCCAAGAAGAAATATGAAACTGCACATTGGATAGTCTGTTTAGTGGGCAGTCGACTTAATTTTCAAAGTTCAGTTAGAATTTCTGAAGACTCTGGTAAAACACCCGGTAAATAGCTTTTACAGATTAATACATACCTTATTAATACATATCTTGTCCATTTTAGGGATGTTAAATTGCGTTTCATCAACTAGTTGATGGAATTTCTGTCGATTAGTCGATAAGTGGGGGAAACTGCAGAGCCACAGCAGAGGTAGCTCCAGGCTCTGAGCTATCCCTGTTGCAGCTCTGCCTTTTACATGTATTAAGAGCCTGCTGGCTCTTGAGACATTTAAAAGGCTGAAGCGCAGTGTGGGGGACTAGGCGGGAGCTGGGACAACTAATATCTGGCTAATGCCTTGTCCTCCTCCCCCAGCTATGCTTCAGCCTTTTCAATATCTCAAGAGCCTACCAGCTCTTAATGCTTTTAAAAAATGGAGGCATGCTGCACCCAGTCCCTGCCTATGCCTCCCCTGGCCCCCATGGAGATGGTGCTGGGGGGGAAGACCGCTTTTAAGCTGGCTTTCGCCCAGCACCGGCTCCTGCTCTTCCTCTATCAGAGGCAGAAAGGGGAGGCGGAAAGCAACTAGTCGAGTCACTACACTATCCGATAAGCATAAGCTTATCAGATAGTGGACTGGTCGCTTACATCCCTAATCAGTTATAAACTTGATTCCACAAGCTTTCATCTTTAAATGATCATCCACACAAATTTAATTCTTGATGTGCATGCACATAAAATCTGATTCTTTTGAATAACAGTGTCTTTTGGGCCCATGCTTGCCTTCTGAGTGTCTCACTCCATGTAGCTGAGGACATAAAGGGCAGGGCACCTGCAACCCACTTTCATTTCCTTCTTAGCATGTATGTCTGAGAGAGAATCCTCTATGGTCAGTGTTCCTTACTTTTGGTGAGTATTTAGCACAGTTTGGATATTAAATTTAGATTTTCCTTGGCAGTTACCTTTAGATGTTTCAGGACAGAGTAGTGATGTTGCTTCTCTACAGGGATCTCGCCAATTTACCACTATTGAAAAAGGGAAAGTGTGGACTTCTGAGTGGGGCTTCCTGTTATGGGACAGACCACCTACATTTTTGAAGAAATTGATGGAATAGCAGAATTCCCTCATGGCAAAGGGCTGAACTGCACCCCCAGCGGTACTTGATGCATCAGACACAATAGCTAAGTCAATAGCAATCACAATGAAGGAGGTCTTTCTGAGTGCAGGCATCAGGAATTCCCTGGCAGATTCGTGTCACCATCAGAGATCTCTTATTTGATGTCAATGGCCTTTTAAATTTTGGCCAAGAAAAGCCCACATTGGCAAGTTGGAGCTCATTACACTAGGTAGCCTCATACTGGAATACCAATGTGGAGTTTGAGCCACTGATTTATAGCCAGGTGTAAGTTTCTGGGTTGCATATTAGTTCTGGTAAACCTCCTCTTATCCACATCTTAGCTCCAGGGCAACTGGACCAAGAATATAATCTCTTTGGATAATCACTTGGAGAGAACAGTTGACAGAAACTAAGGCTCTTTCAGCTGTTGTATCCACACAGATTCTATGACCTATAACCTGTGTCCTGATATTATGTGTGTTAATGTTAACTTCAATGTATTTATTTACATAAGGTTATTTTTAAGACAGGAAAAACTGGGGATGAATTACATTTGGGTCAGTTAGCAGACAGGGTTGTGTTTTTTGTTTTGTGGGTAGTTATGAAATTTGATTTGGCATAATTTCAGCCATTTGACAGAAGAGGATTGGAGAAGCTATATGTAAGAGCAACTTTTAAGCAAAATTATAAAAAGACTAGAAAACTATTAAAGGTTTTAGGAGAAGTGACTCCTCTTCTCACCTCCCCTCCCCTTCCGAGAAGCTTAATTTGCCTCACACTGTGACACTTCAGTCTTCTGTCACATCTTTATATTCTGGGTGCTTGTAAATTGGCATTACGGCTTCCTGCGTTTTACAATTTTGAGAGATTGTGCGAATATATTAAACTTGTATTTGGCCATCTAAAATGGAGTAATTGTCCTTGAGTTGAATAGTCTTACGGGTGAGCCATACCAAAAAATCTGTTTGTGGAAGCTGTTCTTGATGTAAAGAATTCGGAGGTTATTTTTATCCCTTCTAAATTGAAATCTACTAAAAGTAGGGTTTCAGTTATTGATGTTTTAGGGGGAAGGGAACTTTGTGCAGAATTGTATGTAAAATAGTCTCTAGAATATCTTTCAATATATTGTATATTTTTTTTAAAATAGGACAAAAAATCAGTAGAAAGCACTTGTCTCTGTTTTGCACGGCTAGTGGACAACTTCCAACATGAGGAGGTAAGTGATCTCTCTTGTACTTTTAAAAAAAAAATTAAAAAATTGGACTAGAATTTTCTGAATTGCTCTTTTAGTGATTGCTCATGTCAATTCCAAGTAGGTTATGTGCGCCGTGTGCCTGATAATCTGAAGGTTTTTCCATGTTGGGTCTGCTCTGGAACCCTCTAGAGTGGTGCCTTTATGGCCGTGTATGTGGGTCCCTGCCAAGCCATCACCTTTTTATTTTCTTCTTCCCACCATTGACAGTTGTTGGAGCAACTTCTCAATTGCATTAACAAGTACATCCCATGGTGGATATTCTGGCCCCAGAAGGACTTTAAGGGTAGTTCTGCCCTTATCAATAGATATATTTTAGAGATTTGTGCATCCCTCCGGTCTTTTGTTCAATAGCTCCTCCTACATTGTAAAAGCTAGGACCACCAAATTTGGTTTGCCGCTTTCTCTTCTCTTAACTTAAAGCAAGGGTTGCGCCAGGAGGACGGATGTACCTGGAATTTGACTGTTTTTTCATACCATGCCTTTCGTACCCCAAACTAGAGTGTCTCCACCTCACATCATGGAAACTCCATGGGTAAACTAATTAGAGCTCCAGTTTGGTTAGGGAAGTTCTTCTGGGCAGAAGGAAGCTCTCCATTAAGGCCACTTATCTGGCCAAGTGGAGAAGGTTTTCCGTTTGCTTCATATAGAAGGGCACCTCTTTGCTGTGGTCGTCAATTACATTTAGATTGACCTTTTTACTCTACTTAAAGCAGCAGGGGCTGGCAGGCTCATCAATCAAGGTGCACTGGTTGCTATTTCTGCTTTCCATCTGGGTGCATCAGGGTGGTCAGTATTTGCTAACTCTATCGTTGGGCACTGTCTGAAATGGTTAGAGACAGGGTGTACCCCCAGGTGTGACAAATGATCCCTCCTAGGTTTCTTAACCTTGTTCTCAAAGCTCATGTTGAGGGGGGGATGGGATGCGGCTTCAAACCTCTAGTAACTAGTTATCTACTTTACTTTACTTCTCTTGGAAAATAGCATTCCTCGTGGCTATCCCTTTACCTGGAAGAGTGTCTGAGCTCAAAGCTTTAACATCTGACCCACCTTTTACAGGACAAGGTATAGTTGTAGCTGCACCCAGGCTTTCTGCCTAAAGTTGTGTCTCAATTTCATGCTAATCAGGACATCTCTTTCTGTGTTCTTCACAAAGCTGCATGCTAATGACAGGGATTGCATGCTGTATTCCTTGGACATGAGATGAGCGCTAGCTTTTTACACTAAGCCCACAAATCCATTTAGGAAGTTGACACAACTCTTCCTCACCAGGGCAGAAGAGACTAATTTTTTTTTCTTGAATCACAGGCTATATTAGGCCATACTATGATCTAGCAAATATTCCGGCCCCAGCATTGACAACACATTCCATGAGAGGGCAAACTTCATCTGCAGCATTCCTAGCACAGGTCCCTATTCATAACATCTGCAGGATGGTGCCCTGGTCGTCTGTTTATACCTTTTATGTTGCACTATGCCATCACACAGCAGGCTAGAAATGATGTTGCATTCGGTAGAGCAGTGCTACAGTCTGCAATTCGTGTGAACTCCGACCTTTCCTTCAGGGAACTGCTTGGGAGTCACCTATTTGTTGTAATGGCCATGAGCGATCACTTGAAGTAAAAATGGTTGCCTATCTTTTGTGACTGTTGCTCTTTGAGATGTGTTGCTCATGTCTATTCCAAGACTCCCCCCTCCCTCACCTCCTCTGTCTGGCAAGAAGGAAGTGGCGAGATGGCAATTTAGCAGGAGCTATCTACACAGCCCTGAAGGCACCACTCCAGGGGCTCCACAGTGGACCTATGGGTACTGCTAGGGAAAAACCTTCCAACATTTGTGCACATAGTATGCACACACTTACTTGACAATGGACACGAACAACACATATTGAAGAACAACTGTTATGAAAGGTCGGTAACTTTTTTTTTTTTTTTTCCCCTGCCTTTTATTTCTTAAAGAATTTGCTTCAGCAGGTTGCCTCTAAGGATTTGCTCACAAATATTCAGCAACTCTTGGTAGTGACTCCTCCCATCCTGAGCTCAGGAATGTTCATCATGGTGGTGCGCATGTTTTCCTTAATGTGCTCCAATTGTCCTACGCTAGCAGTTCAACTTATGAAGCAAAGTAAGTTTGTTTTCTCCTTGTACTTCTACATCCTTTTTTGCATGGCACTTTTATTAGAATAGGAAGCATAGATATTAAATATTACTGACTTTATTAAACACTCTATATTATACCACACTTTCCTATAGGAACATGTGGAATCAAGAAAAAGCAATACAAGCTGGACTTCCCTGGTCCCAAATAGGGATGTAATAGTATAGTGATTAACTGATAAGCAAAAGCTTATAAGTTAATGATATAGACTACACGCATTTCCCTTCCCCACCCCACCAGTAAATTTTTTAGCAGGCTAGCCAGCAGACTGGCTCAGCCCTGGCTTGTGACAGGACCTACCCCTGTTGCAGCTCTGCAATTGAAGTGTATTAGGAGCCGAACAGGCAGGCAGCCTGGCTCAGTCCTGGCTGATACTAGGTCTGGGACGTACTCTCACTGGGGCTCTGCATTTAAAGTGTATTAGGAGAGGGGTGGGCAGGCAGGCAGCCCAGCTCAGTTCTGGGTCGCACTAGGTCTGGGAGCTCAGACCCTTTTCCCCCCATGACAGGGGCTGCTGCCACTCTGCACTGCTGCCTCTATATCAGAGGCAGCAGAATATGGCAACAGGCAGTCTGTCTGCGAGGGGAGCTGGCTTTTAAACCGACTCCCCTTGTGGACCCCCTCCTGCTGCCTCCGATATAAAGGCAGCAGTGCAGAGTGGCAGGGGACTTCTCGTGAGTGAGACCAGAGTGTAATATCTGCTGGCCTCGCTCCCCAGGGACTTATAGAATAGTCAACTAACCAATAAGAATTCATGAGGTTAACCAACTATTCAATCAACGGATATTTAACATCCCTAGTCCGAAACCCTTAGGTCCTAACCCATCCTGAAAAGGGAGTTTTGCTGGCCCTGGCCCATCGCCGTGACTCCCGGCCACTGGGACTCTGGCTTGAAAACCTCCATGGTCTTAGTGGATCTCAGATGTTGCTGGACCACAGAGCCCCAGTTTAGGGAGGTGACAAAGTAATATTTGTACCGATTTTGCAATGTAGTTAGATGGGCTGTCCCTTAAATCTTTTTTTATCTTGAGCTCTCAACTCTCACTGGAAGTTTTAAATTAGTTTGAGTCAGTACTAATCACTTGAACTAATTCCATCACAACATTATGACAATTGTTCCAACTAAGTTTATGGGTAGGGAAAGTGTGCATTAAATAAACAATGTTCTTTCATAGTATTTCCTAAAAACATCAGTGTCATTGTACTGTTGTCTGCAGTTCTGGCTCAGACCCTTCTGTCTACTGTGCTAATTGGCTTTCACTACAACTTCCTTCCATCCCTTTCTCACCTCAGCCTCAATACTCTGCATGCTCCCTTCCTTTCTTTGTTCCCATTCTGATAACCTTCTCATCAGTCTTCCCTCAAGTTTTCTATTTACTAAGCCTCATTGTACACTTTTTACTTGTGGGTGGGTGGTTGGTTGGTTTGTTTTTAAAGTACTTGGAAGCAATCATTATGTGTTATCCCTTTCCCTATTCTTTGTCTTCTACTTACACTGTTACTCTTTAGGGAAAGAACTATCAATTCTGTGTCTAACACATTAGGGCACTATCCTCTGACCCTGGGACAGTACTGTAGTATAAAACTTTTTTTAAAGATATTGCAGAAACACTTCACTTCCTTCTTTGTGGAGCCTCAAATGGGAATTGTCAAGAACAAATTGATCTTGTTCCACGAAGTCCTCAAGAACTTTATGAGCTCACTTCTCTCATCTGGTAAGTCGTTTTTGCACAATATTATTTTTCAAGTTTGGTTGACAAGCTAACTTCATGATTTACTAAAATGAAGACTGTAGCTTCAAGCTACTAATGTTAGTATATTTAAAAAAAAAAAGTGTTACCAAAGTTGATTTGATGTTGGTTTCAGTGAACTGATGCCTTGTCTGCCTAAAGAAGGAATCTTTGCTGTTGATACTATGCTAAAGAAAGGAAATGCACAAAACACAGATGGGGCGATTTGGCAGTGGAGAGATGACAGGGGTCTGTGGCATCCCTATAACAGGATTGATAGCCGGATAATTGAGGTATTATTTGAAGCATACGTTTTATGTATGACTTCGAATGCTTTTTCATTTCTCCATCCTTGTTCTAAAACTGTATGCTGGCTAGTACAAGTGCTAACCTTATCACAGCTTCATTCTCTAAATGTGAAACTAAATGCTTGATTATGCAGTATATAATCTATTCTGTACTCCTTCAAAACAGAATGGATTATTAAACATACAAATAGCTGACTAGATAGTATATTCATCAGAACCTTGCACTTTTTGCACCTGTGACTTTTTTTTTTTTTTTAAAGACCTATCTTACTCTGGGAATATCCCTTAATCTTGCTGTCCACAACACAGATTACTCTGAGTTTTTCACGTTGGCAAGGCCTAAAGGCCTGAACTGAGATCCTTATTTTGTATAGGGAGCTATTTAGTGCCCAAAGGAGGTGCAGACAGTGCCTTTTAGGATTTTAAGGGGGAAGGCACACAGGCTCTTAATTTTCATTTACTGTGGGATATGAAATCTGAGGTTGGATACAAATTTGTATCCAAAATACTCAGTCATGATCAAATTATTGGAGAGTCTCCAATAAAGGTATGTCATTCTAACTACTATTCATGGAAATCATAGTTCCTTTTTGGAGTAAAGGCAGGTAGGATAATTAAAATCTCATATATTTAATTAGAAAGGTGCCTTTACTTCAAAGATAGCTTTCTAACGTGTATGTATGTCAGACAAGATTTCTCAGCAAGCTACCATTTAGCACATTGTAAAATGGGACATAGCACTCTTAATCTTTTTTGTTTGATTGTTTTTGTTTCTCTCCCTTTGTGGGACATGAGGCCTTTATAAGTGGCCGCCTTCTCTATCAGTATTTCTATTTTTAATTTGTTTTATTTTGTTTGGTTTGTTCTCAGGCAGCTCATCAGGTTGGGGAGGATGAGATAAGTCTGTCTACACTGGGGCGTGTTTATACTATTGACTTCAATTCTATGCAGCAAATCAATGAAGACACTGGGACAGCACGTGCCATTCAGAGAAAACCTAACCCGTTAGTCAATACTAATACTAGTAAGTACTGCCTTTGAGTTATCCCACATCTGTGCCTGTTGTGTACTTACATTATATTGCTCAATGGGCTGTCTGTTCCTCAGCTAATCACAACTGTTTTGTTTTTTTTTAATTTGGGACTTCAAGCTTTATTTTGATTGAGTCAAGGCTACATTTAAAGTGAATTACTGACTAAAATTTCTTAAGTAAATTACAATATTAATTCCATGAGCAGGCAGTAGTTACAGAAGAAGATGTATCTGCTGCTGTGTGTTAAGATGATAGACTTTGAGTTTGGAATACATTGTACTCTCCTGCCACTTCACTATCCTCTATGTAAGATGACCCATGCTACGGCTATGTCTACACTGCAGAGCGTTTCCGGGATACCAGAGGTATCCCAGAAAAGCTATGCCGCGTCCAAGGAACACGTCCACTTTTTTGGATCAGATTCTGAAAAAGTGGGCCATTCTTTCGGTACCCCTGCATTTCTCATTGTATATGGAATTAGGGACGTTCCGAAAAGCAGGTTTTTCCAAAATTTGGCCCCATGTAGATGGGCCAAATTTCGGAGAAGCCTCTTCCGAAGAAGATATGCAAATTGCAGTTTGCGTATCTCTTTCCGATCTAACTCTGCAGTTTAGACATGGCCTAAGCAATTTTCTTGGGATGTCTGAATTCTAAAGATATTTGCTTCATTTTACTGCTTTACTTCAAAAGCTTAGAAAAGCAAAATATTGATGTAAACACCAACAGTATCTTTCAAGAGTAGAATGGTATGATGGGTACCTTGTTATAAATGTGTTGTATGAAAACAACTTTATGCTCTTATCTTGAATTTAAATAGAAATTATACTTCAGTTTTTTAAAAAAAGGCAACTGCCAGTGTGAAAGTGAGGTGAATTGCAGTCTCTCAGGTGTTAAATCTGTGTTTTTTTTATAGGTGGACATTCAGAATTAAAGAAGGATGATGCTCGAGCACAGCTAATGAAAGAGGACCCAGAACTGGCTAAATCCTTTATTAAAACATTGTTTGGTGTTCTTTATGAAGTATACAGCTCTTCAGCTGGACCTGCTGTTAGACACAAGTGCCTTAGAGCAATTCTTAGGATAATTTATTTTGCTGATGCTGAGCTTCTGAAAGATGTACTGAAAAATCATGCTGTTTCAAGGTGAGTTTCTTTGTGCTTGTGAATGAATTTTCTTTTTCTTCTTAGAGTGCTTGGTCATATCTATTCCATGTTAAGTGTGTGCTTGCCATGTGCACTGGCTATTTTTCCCTTAGTGGTATCCATTGGGGCCCACTGGAGTGGCACTGGCATGATGCAGTATAAGGGGCGCCGATGGTTCCTCCCACCCTCAGTTCCTTCTTTCGGCCAGGGATGGTGCTGGAATGTTCCTTGGCTTTGGCAAATTCTATCTTCAGATCTGTTCACTGTGAACTTTGTTGTAAATCGTCACTTTTATTTTAGTGTTGTTCCTTTACTGTGGTATAGCTATTTAAAACATCCCTGATGGTACTTGCCCACAGGATTAAAAAATAAATAAGTGTGTATATATACACACCTAACTCCTAGAACTGGCAGGGACCTTGAAAGGTCATCTAGTCCAGTCCCCTCCCTTCACAGCCGGACCAAGTACCATCCCTGACAGATTTTGCCCCAGATCCCTAAATGGTCTTCTCAAGGATTGAACTCACAACCCTGGGTTTAGCAGGCCAATGCTCAATTATTTGAGCTATCTTTCCCCCTTTGGCTATGCCCTGCTCCCTGTGGATTAAGAACTGTGACCAGTGTAAAAAAAATACTGGTTACTGATCCTCATGCCCGGGGGGGGGGGGGGGGGGGGGGGGTGTGTGGAGACTGGTCTCATCTTTGCAAGGGCAGAAGGCAGGCCGAGATCTACAAAGGAACAGTTCCTCACCTCCAAGTGAGAATTGGGCCCCAGCTTCAGTCGAATGAGTTCAATACTGCTGTCCATGATGGCACATGCATCCCTGTGAGGTCTGTGTCCAACACACAGAAATGCTGTCAACTCTGGAGGCCCTTAAGGTGGCCCGGAACGTCTTACCTCTCCCAGTGCTATCCAACAGCTGATGGTAGCTTCCAGGGGTAAGCCTGTCCTGGGACCACCCCTTCAGTCCCTGGCAATGCAGCTCCGCTTTCCTCCTCAGGGAGCATTCTGCTAGGATTCACTTGCTCAGAGTTACCATGCCTTGGACACAGAGCTGCCCCCCTAGTCATGGCCCTTGGCACCAGTCTCTGGACTTTGGACATCACTCTGCAATCTTGAAGCACAGGTTGCTGGCAAGATGGTATAGACTTACTGAGGCACACGTTGCCCTGGGATTGTGAATGCAATAGTTGCTGCCTGGCAGCATGAGACTGATACTATGGAAGTCTCATGGGACCTGCTTGGCATAGGTCACTTCTCCAGCGTCAACACTTGACCTCCTGTTACACAGTTCAGCATTCGTTGGAAAATGTTTGGCATAGGTTGCTGGGTACCATCACTGATACACCAATACTGTTCACGAGGAAGTCAATGCAGTGGGTCATCATTCATGTACACATTCCAGTCTTTGTGCTGCTGGTTGCTTCCAGGACAGGGAACGGTCCCAGTGAGGTCCTGATCCCCTTGGTGTCCCTCTGAGTCAAGCTAAGAACCCTTCCAGGAAGATCAGGGTTGTCCATTGATGACACCAGTTTTCCCTACAGCACCATGAAGTTTGTTGTGACCTTCGGACCAGTGACCTGGTTCATGGAGCTATTCCAAGGTGGTAGTGGGAGGCTCAAACAAGCCATTGGCCATGGTCTCCCGCTTACTTGAGACTGAGACCACTGTACCCTCTCCATCAGAAGTAGCAGACAGAGGAAGTAGGCCCAACTGAGTAGGTGGCCAGAGGCTGCAGAAGCACCTGCTGCACCTGCATCAGCTTCAGCTGGGCATGAGGAGAACATCATGGAGATGGGAGTGGGGGAGGGGGCATGTGCATTCCCCAGGGCAAAGCCACAGCTTACCAGCAGCTTTTATGCAGCATGGCCTCAAACTTGAGGCTAGAAGTAGAGGAGCTCTCAGATTTCCTCTTCAACGTCCTTAGCCCAGTAGCCTGAGCCAGAATTGCATTGTCTGTGAATGAAAGTATGGCTAAGGTCACTGAGGCCCTGGCACACCCCTCTTCATCACCCCCAGCATGTAGCGCACAAGTACTATGTGCCTGCAAAAGGGTATGAATACCTCTATCCTACCCTTCCCCCAACTCCTTAGTGGCATCTACACTTAATGAGTGGGAAAGGCAGGGCCACCAAAGGCAAATCTCAAAAATAGAGGTGAAGAAACAACCTTTGTGAAAGAGGTTTATTAGTCATCAAGCTTGTAGCTTTAGGTGGCTAATCACCAGGCCCTATTGGGCTACTGTGACTTCAACATTTGGCTGGCCATAGCCAAATTTCTGGGGACCTCCAGAGTGAATCAACAAAAGAGTTCAAGGCTGTCATGGTGAAGGTGGCACTGCAGGTGGCCTTGGATGCCCCTGACTAAGGTGTGGACCATGACCTCGCTTATTGCTATGAACAGGGTAGCATGGCTACAGTCCTTGTGCTTGTTGGTAGAGGTACAGCAGTGGGGGGGAGGGATAGCTCAGTGGTTTGAGCATTGGCCTGCTAAACCCCAGGTTGTGAGATCCCTCCTTGAGGGGGCCATTTAGGGATCTGGGGCAAGGATGGTACTTGGTCCCGCTGTGAGGACAGGGGATTGGACTCAATGACCTTTCAAGGTCCCTTCCAGCTCTATGCGATGGTATATTTCCATATATTATTATTATAATATTATCCTCCCCTCCGATGGCCAAGCCCCATTTGCAGAAAAAATAGACAAATTTGCTTGGAATGAAGAATTCATGGATGACACTCAGGAGTCTGGTTTTGTACATCCCAAGGCAGCAGAAAAAGCTATTTTAAGTCAGAGCCTCCCCATCAGAAGCATAGCCAACTTTGGCAGGAACTCTTCCAAAAGAAGGGAAAGCTACAAGCACAGTCAGGGTCAGCAGTCCTCTTCCTCAGTGCAGGTGGACTCTCTTCCCATTCCCAACAGGGTTCAAATTCGACACTTTGAGAATGTGCTCAAAGGTGAAATTCTAGCTACTTTCCTGGATCCTGCCCTTCTTCATTTCTCCAACCACATTTCTTTTTTCCTCTGGGCCTGGGTGTGTCTAACCTCAAACCACCGGGTCCTCAATACTGTGGTGTAGGCTTTACCTTCCAGTTTACTCCTCCTCCTCCATTTCATTCTCCCTCCCCATGCTTCTTCAGGGACTCCTGTAAAAGTTTACTGCGACAGGAAGAATTTCCCCTAGACCTCAGGGGCAAAGGATTCCATTCCCATTACTTTCTAATCTCAGACGCTAAAGGGAAGGGATGTCTGTGTAGTTGACTATAGGATTAACCGATATGTCAAGGCAATAAGCCTAAACCTAAGCTAGGTTTATCGGTTAATCTGATCAACTGCACGCACCTTCCCCCCCCCCTTTCTGTATCGCAGGCAACAAGGTAGGGGGAGGAGAGCAGGAGCCAGTGCCTGTGAGGAGCTGGCTTTACGCATGCTCCCCTCGAGCACTTGACCTACCTCTGGCCCTGAGCTGCTGCCTCTAATAGAGGGTGAGGGTACAGGCTGGAGCCAAAATGTGCTGGGAACCGGCTCTGTGGACCTGCCGCTCCTCTCCCCTCCCCTCCTGCTGCCTTCTACAGAGGCAGAGGTGGGGGCAGGCAGGAGCTGGTGCTGGGGGAAAGCTGGTTTAAAAGCCAGTTCCTCCCAGCACCAGCTCTGCAGTGCTGTCCGCTCCCCCCATGGAGGAGCTCTGACTAGGGATGTGATGGACTAGTTGACTATCCAATAAGCAAATGCTTATCGGATAGTCAACAGGCTAGTCAACTAGTTGCTCCCCCCCCACCCTTGCTGCCTTGATCAGCAAGTGGGGCGGGGAAAGAAGAGGGTACTTTAAAGCAGCAGTGCCATGTGGATCCTGGGGTCAGACCCTGGGCTTCATCTGGTGCTGCTGCTTTGAAATGCCGCATGCATCCTGGGGCCAGCAGGGGTGTCCCCAGGCTGCATGTGGCGTTTCAAAGTGGCAGCGCTGTGTGGAGCCTGCCCAAGGCTGTTGTTACACTTCAAAGGCAGAGGCACCATGTTGTCTAATGGAATAGTTGATGCAAAATGCATCAACTATTAAATTAGTCAGTTGCTCACAATTGACTATCCCTAGCTCTGACCCCATGTGGACAGGGGCTGCTGCCATAGGGTGGCATGGGGGGCTTCCTGGGAGTGGGACTGGGAATGCATTGGCTGCCAGCCCTGCCCCCAGGGACTATCACATAGTTGTGTAACCACTAAGATTTCATGTAGTTATGTGACTATTCAATTATGCAATATCTAATATCCCTAGTCTAAGACCCACCCTGGATCTGCAAGACCTGACAAGTGTCTAAAAAGTTGAAGTTCAGCATGGTCTTCCTTGCCTCCTCCATCCTCTTCCTGGATCCGGGGGACTGGTATGCCACCCTCAACTTAAAGGATGTGTACTTTCTTATAGCAATCTTTCAGGAACACAGGTAATTCCTCCCCTTCACTGTGGGATCTGTTCACTACCTGATGGAAGTAGATGAGGTTTTCCCCTGGTTGTCTGAGTATAATATCTCTGATGCGTTTTTTCTCTGCAACCCATCTCGTAATATCTGCTTTGCCTAAAAATCAGGGCCTGGCCCTTTCTTCTATTAAGGTTCCTCTCTAGCTGCCATCTTGGCGTGCTCCTCCCCCCCCCCCCCCCCCCCCCCCCCCCCAACTCCAGAGTAAATCGGTGTTTTCACACAAGATGTCATCAGATTCCTGAAAGGCTCTTCCCTCCCATTAGATATCCTGTCCCAGAATGGGACCTCCATCTGTTTCTATCCAGGTTCCCGAGCTTGCCCTTTAAACCCTTGGGCTCTTGCTCTCTTTGCCCCACGTTGTGGAAATTTTACTCTTTGATGTTAGTCTTAGCTGACAGCACTGCAAAGAATGTGAAGCCTTGACATTGGAACTGCTGCATGCGGTGTTCTACAAGGACAAGGTTCAGCCAAGACCCCATCCTGCCTTTCTGCTAAAGATAGTGTCTGTCTTTCATGTTAACCAGGACATCTTGAGATGTGCCTGGCATTTTTACCTGGAGTGTTCTAGACCCTTCTGCAGGTTGACCCAGCTCTTCGTTGCAACAGCAGATAGGATGAAGGGCTTTCCAGTGTCCTTGCAGAGGACTTCCAATTGGATCACCACCTGCATCTGGACCTCTTATAAGTGGGTGCAGGTCCCACTACCGCCGATTGGAAGGGCCCATTTGACTAGAGCTCAGGCATTTTCAGCGGCCTTTCTGGTGTGTGCTGTCCATCCAGGATAGTTTGCAGAGCTACAACATGGTCTTCAGCTCATGGCACATGTCACCATCACCCAGCAAGCCACAGATGACACTAGGTTCAGCAGAGCTGTGTTATAAGCAACACATCTGTGAATTCCTACCTACCCCCATTGATACTTCTTAGGAGTCCTCTAACACGGAATGGACATGAGCAAGCACTTGAAGAAAAGACAGTTATATTTTCCATAACTGGCATTTTTTGAGATGTGTTACTCATGTCCGTTCCATGACCTAGCCTCCCTCCCTATTGTTGGAGTTTCTGACAAGAAGGAACTGGGGTTGGGGCAGCACCCCTTCATCATGCCATTTCAAAAGGGTGCCAGAGCAGTTCCTGTCCAGATAACTAAGGGAAAAGCTTCAGGTACCAGCCACCTATGGTGTGTGCACGTGCACCTAATATGGACTAGACATGAGCAATACATTTTGAAGAACACTAGTTATGGAAAGCGTAACAATTTTTAAAAAAAATATGTGCTTGGGCATTAACCTTATTTCTCAGAAGTACTGAGATCAAAGCAGCTCACATTGACCAATTCAGCACGTCTGAAAATTAGCTTGTCTAAATATGCTTTTAGGAGCCCAAATATAAGAATTTTTAAACCATCTTAACCAAAGAATCGCCGTGGATAGATGTTAGTTACATGGACTGTAATAGTCAAAAAGTGATGTTAAGTATTTCCTTGGTTTCTGAATTGGAAATACTGAGCCAAGTTGCCTATAAACTTAGGAACAAATCAACTTTTCTGATGGCGCAGACTGTAAAATAGGACCTTAGTAACAGAAAATGTATAAGCTGAGTTGGTGGCACAAAGTAGCTCTAATTCGGTACTTCAGGAGTGTGTTTAGGGACCAGAACAGCCTAATGTATGAGGAGGCAGTGCACTCAATTATCAGCTCTTCATGGAAATTAAGCTTCTTCTGAAATCACTTCCTGTCTATGGAATAAATATTTTTCTAATTCCCACCACCAACATGCATGCATGTGTGCACATCCCTTGTTAAGCATAGGGATATGGTTGGTCAAGGAGACTGTAAGTTACTCCACTTTTGCCATTAGTATCTTTTAGCCTTTTTATTTAAACAAAAAAGTGCAATACTAGGGATTGCATTTGACTTTGCTACTTGCTTTATTTTTAGAGGATAAAATAATAAAGGCTTATTTTAAAAAGCTTTGAGAAATCAAACTTTGTAAAGCAGACATTTTCTGTTTTAGTCATATTGCCTCCATGCTGTCAAGTCAAGACCTAAAGATAGTAGTTGGAGCCCTGCAGATGGCAGAGATCTTAATGCAAAAATTGCCTGACATTTTTAGCGTTTACTTCAGAAGAGAAGGTAAATGTTCTTTTTTCATTAATTTTAGTATTTACTCTTAATCTGAAGTATCAAGATAAATTAACGTGTGCTTCTAAGACCGATGAATTGAAAGCTTAAGCTATTAAACCAAGAAATAGAAGTTATTACAAAAATTATATAAGGGGAAATCCACGCAAATTTTTCTTTAGTCATATGATTAGAGGAGAAAATAACCAATCTCTTCTTGGCATGAAACACTTGTTGGTTGTTGTGGGGTTTTTTAGTTTAAGGTAAGTTTTAACAGGCTAATTTGAAGTAAGCAGACTTATTTTTAAACTTTAAGAATACTTGTTGAAATTGCATTGAGGAGGCCTTCTGTTATATCACGTAATCATATTTTTTAAAAGTCTGCATTTCCTGTGAATCTTCTGATTTTTGCCATTCATATTATATATTGACATTGGTTTTCTTTTTGGCTATCATGACTAGTACATTTAACATATATTTTCTATGAAGTTGTTGGGATACTTTTCAAAATAGTTTTGAATACAATCATTGGAGGAGAGGGTACATATTAATATTTGCAAGAGCTTGCGTGTCTAAAGATTAGCATAAACACTTCCTGCTTTTCCCTTTGGAAAGGGGTGATGCACCAAGTGAAAAATCTAGCAGAGTCTGAGGCTTTGCTGACCAGTCCACCAAAAGCATGCACTAATGGATCAGGAACGCTGGGTACCACTACAACAATAAGCACTGGAACAGCCACGTCTACCAGTAATGCAGCTGCAGATTTGGGGTCTCCTAGCTTACAACACAGCCGGGAAGACTCTCTGGACCTGAGCCCCCAGGGGTAAGTGTTAAATTTGTTTGGTTTTTGGAAAAGGGCCTGATTCTGGGAGTTGGGGATTATGTATAACTCCTGCTGACTGCAGGGGCATTTGTGTTGCTCAGAATCATCATCTGGCTGAAAGTTATCAATAATTTATGAACCCCTAACACTACACTGCTGTATGGCTGTAGTCTAAGTAAACACCACACTGTGATCAGACACACAAGATTTTAAATCGAATTATGTTACACTTGGGAAAAAATCTAATGATTAGATCATCAAAATCTCTTCCTATTACCTGCGTATAGACACAAACAATATTTACCACCACTTTGAAAATCCTGGAAAAAATATTTTAGTGACTTTGCCTGCTGTAACAATACATTTTAATTTAGTATTTTGCATTAAAGAAATAAATGATAACTTTAACATTATGAAATTTTATCAATTTTCTTTAAGGCCTTGTCTATACTGCAGCATTTTTGCACAAGAAGCTTTTGCGGAAGAGATCTTCTGCAAAAACTTCTTTCGCAAAAGTGTGTCCACACCTCCAAAAGTGCATCGCAAAAGCGATGGCATGGACACTCTTGCGCAACGAAGTTCTGATGGCTATTCTATGAATGGCCATCAGAACACCTTTGCTTTTTCTGATAAGCCCTTTTTGTGCAAGAAATCCCTGTTGAGCATCCACACACCTTTTTGCGCAAGAATTCTTGTGCAAAAAGGGAGTTATTCCTCATAGAAAGAGGTATACCTACACCACAAAAAGCCCTCTGTTCTGCTGTTTTACTGTAAGTTTTCTTGCACAAAAACGTGCTTGAGGTGTGGATGGTCTGCGGGTTATTGCTCAAAAAACAGCTGTTTTTGCGCAAAAACCCTGTAGTGTAGACATAGCCTCAGTGTATTAAATGTGATAGCTATCTGATAATCTTGTAAAGAGATGCAACACAAACTGTGCAATGCTAGGAGAAAAGAACAGAAGATGCCAAGATTATGTGGGCTATAATCCCATTTTGAGGACAGGGTTGACTGGCTCTAAAATAATGGTTGGTGCTGTAGGTGATTCCCCCCTCCCCCCGCCTTTTTTTTTTAAAGGTTGCTGGGAGGGAAAGCAACAGAAAAGGGGGATCCTTGTAACACTTGCTTTGATAAAATCTTGCGTTGTTAACGCTTAGTAAAACTTGTAAAATGTCTGATGGCAACAGACTATTTTATTTGCTTTTATAATTGTAGTTAATTTTTAATTTTAGAGATTTAAATACATTGTCATGGGTGCAAGTATTTACTGCTTATTACATAAGTCAGCCTGTTGCCTTAAGCCATAATATACTTGGAAGTACAATGTCGTAAATTCTTAATAATTTGAAAGTGGGAAATACTGATCCTAAACTAAGCAAATGATGAACTACTGTTCTGTGTGTTCCCAAAGATCAACATTTACATGATTGATAATTTTGATGCTGAGATTTAAAAAAAAACAACAAAAAACACATCCCAGTAAACTAGAAAAATAGTTGTAATCTGCTGGGTTTTTTCACTTTTGACAGCCGACTAAGTGATGTTTTAAAGAGAAAACGACTGCCAAAACGTGGACCCAGAAGGCCAAAGTATTCACCTCCAAGAGATGATGACAAAGTAGACAATCAAGGTAAATTTAGTTGTAAAATAGCCTGCAAAGTAGCCTGTGAAGACTACTGGATAAGTGAAAAGGCATGCATTGTGACCACTAACCACTTTTTCAAAATAAAGCAATCTCTCAAATACTTAATGTACACTGAATAATTCTGACTTAATTACAGCATAGCAGTGGATTCTTGGAAACTTAGGTATCTCTGAATGTGCTTTTAATTTTAATTCTGTCACATTCCTTTTCTCTCCCCCTCACCATTTTGCCCCTGTAGCAAAAAGCCCTACAACTACTCAGTCTCCTAAATCTTCCTTCTTGGCAAGCTTGAACCCTAAAACTTGGGGGAGATTAAGCACACAATCCAATAGCAACAACATTGAACCAGCACGCACAGCAGGAGTCAGTGGTCTTGCAAGGGCTGCTTTAAAGGACACCATATCCAACAACAGGTAAAGTAATACATGTGCTAAGAAATAAAATTCAGTAAGGATTAAATCAAATTACTTTAACAGTCTTACTTGATGCCCTTTCAGTAATTTAGCTTTTTTGGGTGAATGCTGGGGGCAAGCATGAACTCCTGTGTGGGAGAGGAAGAAAATAAGGTGGGGAAGAGACCCTAGGAGAAAAAGTTAAGGCAGAGGAGCCCAGAGAGGGGAGAGGAAGCAGAGCAGAAATTGAAAGATAATAGGTAGAAGAGAAGAGTGCCTGCTGAATGGAAAATTGTAAACTGAAAGAACTGTGATAGGGAGAAATGGGATTCCTGGAGAGTTTTCTAGCATCATACTCTAGGTTTGGCCTGGAGAGCAGGAGTACTTACTTTGATCGGAGATGGCATCCATGGGAACTGGTACTCCCCACCTCCCACGTACAGGTTGAACCTCTCTAGTCCAGCACCCTTGGGACCTGACTGATGCCGAACCAGAGAATATGCTCAATCACAGGAGGTCAATATTGTCTAGAAACATTACCAACACTTTTACTGCTAACTTGTTTCTTAGAAGATATTTAGGAGTAAATTTAGAGCTAAATAACATCACAGAACACAGAGCCAGGACTGGTGGCTTTAAACAAACTTTATGGGACCATGGGAAACTTGACCACACCCATGGTAAGTGGATATCCGGCTAACTAAAATCGTGCTGGACCATGGATGTTGCCAATTACGGATGTTAAATATAGGTTAATTGAATAGTCAAGTAACCTCATGAATTCTTATCAGTCAATTATTCTGTAGTCCCTGGGGGTGGGCCCGGTAGCTAGTGCTCTCTGGCCTCACTTCCGAGAAGACCCCTGCTACTCTGCGCTGCTGCCTTTGTATCAGACAGCAGCGCAGGGTGCCAGGTGGAAGCTGGTCTGTGAGGGAAGCCAGTTTAAAAAACAGCTCCCCTTGTGGACCAGCTGCCTGTTGCCCTGTGCTGCTGCTTCTGATAGAGGCAGAGGTGCTGGGTGGCAGCAGCCCCATGTAGGGGGTGGTATGAGCTCCCAGACCTGGTGCTAACCAGAACTGAGCTGGGCTGCCTGCCCGCCCGGTTCCTATTATGCTTAAATGCAGAGCTGCAGTGGGGGTAGGTCCCAGACTCATTGCAAACCAAGACTGAGCCGGGCTGCTGGCCGACCTGCTATAAAAATTTACTGGCAGGTGGGGGTGGGGAATGAGTGTAGTCTATAGCATTAACCTATAAGCTTTTGCTAATCGGTTAATTGACTACACGTTTACAACCCTATACCAGACCAGAGAAGTTGAACCTGTATTACTTACATATCATCTGAAAACTTGCTACATTTGCTTTGTGTGTGTGTGTGTGTGTGTGTGTGTGTGTGTGTGTGTGTGTGTGTACTTAGTGTGCAAATGTTAAATTTGTTCTTATTACACACTTTCTTGCAGAGAGAAAATTAAGGGTTGGATTAAGGAACAAGCCCATAAATTTGTAGAGCGTTATTTTAGCTCTGAGAACATGGATGGAAGCAATCCTGCACTAAATGTATTGCAGAGACTTTGCACTGCAACTGAACAACTCAACCTCCAGGTTAGAGGTGGAAACTTGATTGGGAAGGGGGCTTTGATAAGAATGAAAAGAGTGAAGTAGGAAAAGAATGGCTATGCTCACACGGAAGTAATTATTAGGTTTTCTGACATCATCCTATTTATGTTATTCAAGAGCCATCCCCTTGAACAAAGGAGTTTTTATATGGCATTTATGTTGCAGTAGTGCTCTTGGAAAAACTTTAATCATATCAGCCCGTAGAAATGTTAGTTTTGCATAAGTTCTTAACTTTCATTTCCAATTCTTATTTTTCCCCACTAGTGATGCCACTTATTTTTCAAACAGCATTATTTCATTTGTTATAATTCCTATAACTAAGTAGTTGTAAAGCACAATTACATTTTTCTCACATCAGTTTTGTTGAGAAACTCACAGTAGATTCTGGCTTGACTAGAACTTATGAAGGATGAGTACAAAAACAGCATTTTGTTGAAGAGATGATAGTGCTCATTTATCTTGTCCGTTCAGATTAAATTCTAGCTTTAGAACAAAACAACTCCTGTGCTATAGGGGCTTGTCTTATATGTCATCTTCTCAATAGCCTTAAAAGCAAGGCAGTGTTACGTTGAGATTCTTGTTGGAAAGTATGATACAGACTTCAAATTCATTTAAAATCCCCACATATTAAAACTACGAACAGTGGTCCATGCAGCATAGTGGGGAAAATGTTTATGAAATGTAGAACATTAAATACCGTTCCTTATATTTTACAAAAAACAAAACAGCATCTTGTGTAACTCTGACTTTTCTAAACGGGACTAATTGCAAACTTGTTACCCAGTGTTATAAGTAAATCTAAAATTTCTGACTTCAGTTATAAAAATTACATTCTTGTGTCTTCAGTTCACTCACTTAGTATGAAATTGTCGGCACTTTCCGTGTAGTAATTTACAGAGTTTTCCTTCAGTATTTCTCCTTCTGTATAGGTCTTCCATGCAGCAGCAGGAAAATGTAAATTTAAATCTCTGTTTTGTGAAATAATTCTGGGTGTTCTGCTGGGGGTACTAAAGTACAGAACCTTACCTTAACACACTTTCTTTCAGGTGGATGGTGGAGCTGAGTGCCTTGTAGAAATCCGTAGCATAGTGTCTGAGTCTGATGTCTCCTCATTTGAAATCCAGCATAGTGGGTTTGTTAAACAGCTGCTGCTTTACTTGACATCTAAAAGTGAAAAAGATGCTGTAAGCAGGGATATCAGATTAAAAAGATTCCTTCATGTGTTTTTTTCTTCTCCAGTAAGTTCTTAATGTATTTTTATTCTAGTGCTTTTACATAGTGAGCAGTGTATATCTTCTTCGTGATTTAAAGGTCCAGCAACCTCCCTACCTTCCGAACATGAGTGCCTCATTGGCGGAAGTTGTTGTACTAATATGATAACTTCAAAAAAAA
>JANRFK010004149.1:152462716-152491428 GCA_030068395.1 Apalone spinifera
GGGGAGGAGGGTGGCGGCGAAGTGGGAATAAAATGTGAGACCTGCTTAAGTTCAGAGCCACTATTGTTCCTCTCTGATACGGACTGGACTCACTGGGGAAGCACCACACAACCGGTGATAAGATTTTCCGGAATAGCCAGTTGCCTCTGAGGAGAGCAAGAAAGCCATTGGAAGGTTCATATAATGGAGAAGGGTGACATTCAGGCAATAGCCTGAACTGATCCGTTTGTCTTAGAAGTAATGTATGCGATTGGTTTGGCTTAAAGAAAAGCAAAATTGAAAGATGAAAATGTGTAAGAAAGATTGAATGGAAGCTTCAGATCAAGTTCCCATAGCCAAATGGGTGGGATGTAGAGTGAATATTTTAATTATCTAAGGCTGTTGCTGAGTTCCAGTAAACTTAGCAGTGCAGATGTCATTCTGTGTAGCAAATCATTTGATAGTTTTGGTTATCTTTGTATTGACCATTAAGTCATCTTAATATTGCAGCAATTTCAAGAGACATTGCTTTAAAAAAAATTGATTGTCATATTGCTTCAGAATGCTTAAGATCTTTTTAAGACCTAGTATGTGCCAATTTTGTTCAGTCTTCATTATCAAATGAAGGACACTTCAAAGAGTGTCTGTATACTCATATCAGACTTTGGCATATCATCCATTTGGAGTAAGGCAAATCCAAAAAGCTTAACAGCCTCTTTTTTTAAGCAGTTGTCCATATGTACCAGTCTGCAATAATTTGTAAAGCCCAATATCTAAACATTTAAGTTGTCATTTTTTTAAAAAAAATGACAATGTGCTTTTCTTGAAATTCAGTAAAGAACCCGGTAATAACAAATTTTGTGGTATTTAATATTGCTATCAGTTTTTGTACTTAGCAGCCTCAGCGAACACAGATGCATTAACAAAGTAAATGATTTTGCATAACAGTATGGCTAAATTAACATTAATTCTCACAAAACTGTTCAATAATAGAAAATATAACTAAAAATGTTACCTTCAACTTCAGCCTCCTGAAGAAGAACCTGTTGGAAGATTAGAGCCGGTAGGAAATGCACCTTTGTTGGCATTAGTCCACAAAATGAACAACTGTCTCAGTCAGATGGAGCAGTTTCCTGTCAAAGTGCATGATTTTCCAAGTGGAAATGGAACAGGGAGCAGGTAAGGATTAATTCTCAGGTAATGACTTTTTTTTTTTCTGGAAGTTGCAGGTTTCTAGCCCTTGTCCTAATGCCAGTGAAGTTTCAAGCGGTAACAAAACTTCTACCTCCTGTCAAAGAATAACAGAAGAGTAATTATGCAGCTGGCATTTGTCTTTAACTAATACGTGTAAATATAACTATATAGTGATTTGAGCATTGAACTTGGAATTTAAAGATGTTCAAAATATACATTATAGGCCCAAGTTCATAATACTTAAACACAAATTTTTAAACTGAAACTGTTGAAGTTTGCTTTCTTGTTTCCTGCATACAAATTTGGCATGCTCGTGTATTCTCTGAAGCCTAAACTGAAGACTGTCCCTCACAGTTTAGTCCAAGGAAAATGGACTCTTACTACTAATTCATAATTTTCTTCAAGTGCTAGTCACAGTGTATATTCCACTGTGGGTACATGTGCTCAGGAGTTGGAGAGCAGTATTTTCTCTAAGCTGCACCATAGCACAGCTTCACAGGTAAAGTCATGCAGCTTAGAACACTTTTGAAGAGTTCTGAAAGCACTGTCAGATGGCCTTCATGTGCATCCTGACTCACCTTGTGCCCCCAACCAAGGAGATAAAGGGTTGGGTGGACCCACTGTCTCTTCAGTTCCTTCTCACAGCTGCATGGTCTGGGTCAGACCCTCTAGTCCTCCAAGCTTCAGTTTATCCCTTTTTATTCTAGAGTTTTAAAGTTGTCCACCCCCCACCGCTTCAGTGTTTGAGAGAGATGAATCAGTTTCCCTGACCTGGTGAGCATATCTCTCCCTTCCTCCCCACTCAAACCTTGTGTGGGTACTGGAGTATGCCCGTGAGTATAGGCTTCACAATTTGTGCTTCCTGTCTGTTCTTCTGAATCAGTGGTGACCACCAATGCTGCTTGTGATGTTGGCTTCGCAAAGCAGTACATCAAGTCTCGCTATCTGCCATATGTTCCCCAGCTGTGCCTAGGAAGTGCAAGAACTTTGCATTAGGAAGGACATAATGTAAAAGGCTATGAAACTGCAGTCTGATCCATGCTGGGGACTCCACCCCGTACGTGGGCCTGACTCGCAAGGAGCGTGTCTCCTGCCAAAACATCTAAATCAGGAGAGAGAAGGACTCTACCCCATAGATCCATCCATTCTTGTCTAGGAATGTAAGTGAGTAGTCAACTACCTGATAAGCAGATGCATATAAGAGAGAAGCAGCAAGGGGAGAGCAGGAGCCAGCTTAAAAGCGAGTCTTCCCCCAGCTCTGTCTCCACGGGGTGTGAGAGAGCAGGCTAAGTAGAGGCGCAGCAGGGAAATGGTGCGAGTGCTGTCCCGACTGTTGTGTGTCTCACTTTGAAATGTAGCAAGAACTCTTGCTACATTTCAGGTGAGCAGGGACTGCTGGAGTGGCTCTTACTACATTTAAAAGGCAGAGGTGTATTCAGGATAGCAAGTGCCCCACCCTGCCCCTTATCGACTAATCAAGTAGTTGATGGAAATTCCATTGACTACTTAAATTTCAATTAACCAACTACTTAACATCCCTAGTCTTGTCAGGAGAGCAGGGAATGTTTTTGTAACAAGAGTCCTTTCTCCAAATCCAAAAAACATCTGATCAAGCTCTGCGTAAACCAAGCACTGGCTCAGCCCAAGAGAATTGAGTAAATTTTAGTTTCTGGAAGCATGATTAAAAAAAGCCCACAAGCCTAGGGCTCCGTAGGCACTCATTCACAATGTCAATACCAGTGTTTCCAATTCTTCCCAGGGACAAACCTTAGGATGCACTGGCACTGACAGATGGCTAGCTGAGAGTGTTGATAATCCATGGTTCCATCTTTGTCACAGTGGGTATGGCATAGACTGTCTGTGGTTCCAGCATTTTGGGCAGCCAGGACTGTTCTTGCTCCGGGGTACAGCCAACATCTATACTTTCTCCTGAGGACATCTTAGGAGTTTCCTATGCATTTGGATCCTTTCCCTTTGAGAGCAGTTAAGATTCCACAGGAGCCAGCCTTTGGAAGAACTATGTCTCCCATTTCATCTTTGGGCTATGATTTCCCCTCCAGTGGTACTGTCATTGAAATCAGAATCTGTTTTCTTTTCTTAGCAAGATTCTGAATCACCTCATAAACTATTATGCATTCCTCCTCCTCCAAGATGCACCTTTCCAATCTGAAGATCCTGGTCAGCTTGGGACTAACTTCCTCCTCATCATCTACCTTGGGACCATTGCTATCCCTTGTCTTGGACCACCATCCCAATTCAGTCTACCCTGTTGGCCATACTGAGGTCCATGGGACCAATACCATACTGTAGAGTTTATCAGGCCTGCTAGGGAGTTGCTCCTTCCCTTTACCATGAAGGGACAACTGATGCTGCTTCTGGATCCTTCAGAAGAGGACAAGGAGTAAGCAGTGGTTCTATCAGATCCAATGGGATTGCTATTTTAATTGCCAGATGGGGTGATAACTCTCACTTTCTTCCCTCCCTTCCTGGGTGACAATAAGCAGTGCCAGGAACTCTCTCGCAGAATAGCAGAGCAGCTGCACATTCTTCTTGAATTTCAGGATAATCAGCACAAGCTCCTAATCATCTGTCAGTCCTCTGGTTCTAGTAGAATAGCATTCACAGTTTAAAAAGCCATCCAGGACCCAGCCTGGATGATCTGGCATACCTCCCTATGCCTAAGAGGCAGAGACAGATGTTCAAGCCAAAAGAGTGACAATTCTGTTCTCACCCTGCTCCTAATTCTTTAGTGGTGCAAGCTGTCACAGAGATTTAGGCAGCAACATCCTTGTTGTTGTACCCTATTGATGAGGGCAAGTGTTTGAATTTATTGGGAAATAAGGTCTCTTTTCTTCTGCTGGCCTCTAGTTCGGGATTGTAGATTATCAAATAGTACTGGCTAAGCGTGGCTGCCTGAGCTATTTGAAATGTGCTGACTTTATTGATAGTATTCCACTGCAGGACAGAGCTTGTATTCTTGTATTCCTCGTTGAGGAAGGTATATAGTAGTTTTTACTCAACATGCTTTCTACTTCCCAAAAAGAAGTAGAAAGAATGGCAGTTGTAGACCCATTATTCTTGACCTTTGCTGTTTTAACTGCTTTATTGGCAAACTCAAGTTTCACAGGGTCACATTGTCATCTCTAATTCCGTCTCTTGAAAAAGATGGGGCTTACAGCTCTTGCCACGAGTAACTCCCATCTTTGCAAGGACATCTTTCCCACTCTGCTTTCCCACATTCATAGTTGGCTGTGACTATCAGTGGAGAGTACACCCTTTTTGCCTTGATACCACTCCCAAGATCCTTACCAAAGTAAGTACTATATTGGACACCCTAGTTTCAGTCTTCCCTTACCTTAACCATTAGTTCTATGTTGCCAGATTGTGCCAAGAGGCCAAAGCATCTACTTCAACAGTATTACGAATCCTCACCTCCCTGAGAGTCAGCATTAACATAAAAAATTACAGCCTCAACCTTGTGGACTTTGACTTTGATTGATTGGGGTAACCTTAAATTCTAAGGTCCATCACTGTATGGACTTAATTGCAGAAACAGGATTCAGGCTATCAACATTACCATAGATGAGCTCATCACCAACCCCAGAGGGTCTGTTAAGAACCCCTCTCTCCTAGGCCGTATACCCTCTTGCATGAACATCACCTTTTGCAAGACTTTCCCTTTGTTGCCTACAAGCATGGCTTGAAACTGTGTACCTGCCAAAATGATGATCCATTACCACCATATGCAACAATGGCTACACTGGGTCAGACAAAAGATCTGTCTAGCCCAGTATCCTATCTTCCACCAGTGGCCAATGCTAGGTGCCCCAGAAGGAATGAACAGAACAGGTAATCATCAGTTAATGCATTTGTGTCACCCATTCACAGCCCTGACAAACAAACTAGGGACACCAGACCTGCCCACCCAGGGTAATAGCCATTGATGGATCTGCCCTCTATGAATTAATATAGTTTTTAACGCTGTTTATAGTCTTGGCTTTCACAACATCCTCTGGAAAGGAGCTCCACAGGTTGACAGTGAGTTGTGTGAAGTACATTTGTTTGTTTTAAAACCTGCTACTTATCAATTTCATTTTATAATGCCTAATTCTTACCTACTGTGTGCTGTTCCCATCAAAGGGATATTGTCCCTATCATGATGGAAAAATCCCCATCAGGTTTGTGACAGCATTTCCTTTTTTACCTCTGCACCGGGGATGGTGGTTGTCACATCCTTATTGGGTTGGGAACTGCACGTGGACAACAGTACAGCACAAGGCACCTGGCCATCTGGAGAATTTAGGATGCATATCAGTGTTCTGCAACTACAACCAGTTTGAAGGGCTTGTAAATCTTTCTTCTGTTTGAAGGTAACTATGCCCTTGTAATGTCAGAACTTCACAACCGCTCTAAGGGGTAATTTCTCTCCTTACCAGTGATGTGTACTGGGTACCAGTTAACCAGTACCCAGGAGCAGCCCCTTGCCTGAAATCCTGGTTAATTAGTTAGCTACATCCCTAGGAGAGGTGAGTTCTGTGTCCCTGTATGCCAAAGCAATCAGTCTGTGGAACTGGTATATTGGCAATCTGACTACCATCAGCAGTCTATCTCCCAGGAAATCAGAAAGTTCTGGAAGACTTTCATGCAAACACTTTGCAGTCACTCATGAGTGGAAGCTTCACAACTCTGTGGTCAACAATATTTTTGAGCCATTGGGGAGCCTGCATTAGGGAACTGTTCGTCTCCCCTATATTGATACTCACAAGGTAGTGGTCTCTGTCTTCCACGGTCAGCACATCTGAATTTTGCCTTCCCTCCACTGCAACATCTGCCTAAAGTTTTGTGCAAAATTCAGCAGGACAGGTCATGAATTACTCTTGTTGCCCCCAGACTGGCTCAATCAGCTTTTGGTTTCCTAATATTCTATTCTTGCTAGTACAGTTACCAATTGTTATTTCTACCTTTCCTGGTCTCCTTACTTGGGAACAGTAATATCAGGCACCTCAACTTGTGCCTACTTCATCTCTGAGCCTGTTTTTGCATGGGTACTGTCCTTAGAGTCCTCTTCCTCTGAAGGTGTAAAAGTAGGAAGATTTCCATGAGAGTTTCTTTGCCAAGTGGAAGTGTTTTCTGTCTAGTTGCATCAGACCTATTTCTCCAGAAGTCAGACACTGCTTATATTCTTTCTTTGAAGACAGAAGACATGTCCATCAGTTTCTTACAGATCTCATTGGCCGCAATTATTACATACCATCTCCCTTCACAGGGTTTATTCAGTCTTCAAACACCCTCTAATAAATTCTGGAAAAGCATAATCAGAAGTTTTCTGCCTAAAAAGTGGCCTGCTCCTCAAAAGGACTTTAACTTTTGTTCTCTCAGGACTCACCAATGCTCCTTTTGAATCATCAGTTTCTTGCTCCATGTCTGTCTTCTCTGTTTAAGGTGGCATTTCTGGTAGCAGTCACCTCAGTCAGGAGGGCTGGTGAGTTTGGGGCATCCATCATGGATCGTCCTTATGCTTTATTCCATAAAGATGTTTCATTATGTTCACTCTCTCTAAATTCACCCCCAGATCATCCTGTTTCACCTGATTCAGTCTGTCCACTTACCTGTGTTCTTCACAAAACCTCATAAACACTCAAGAAGAGAGGAGGCTCCATTCCCTTGATTTTTAGGCAAGCCATAATCTTTTTATCTGCAGAAAACAGGCAAGACAGGAAATCCCATAGAGTATTTGCTGCCTGAGCAGAAAAGGTCATCTTATATTGCCAATGTGAATCATGAGCTGTATTTTGCTCTGTTGGCTGTCTAATCATCCCTTTCCTTATGAGGTAAGAGCTCTTTCCACAAGAATGCAAGCAATGTTTATCATCTCACTTTCTGAGGTGCCTCTATTTTAGAGAGGTACAAGATTCCTCCGCCAATGGATTTTTTTTGCACTAGCCCTTTGAGGTCATAGGCCAAAATATCTGCCTCTCTGAGTACTGCTTCTCAGCCACACATAGTGGAATACACATGGAAGGCAGTACTCGAAGAAAAAGTTCCTTCCTTATAGTAACTGAAGATTAACTGAGGTGTGTGGTTCCCTATTTGTGGTCTACAGCATGCCATCCTTTGGATTTCCTCTGAATCTCAACACAGGGAATTGGTGAGACAGTCAGTCCACCAGTGAGAAACATGAGGTGAGCCAGGGAACAAATGCAGTCCAATGGTCACTGCTTTCAGAATTCTCCAGATTAGAGCCAATGGAGCACATAGTGATCACACATCTCAGTGACTATCCAGTTACTGTACAGTAACTGAACTTTCTTATTTCACTTTGGAAGAGCTGATCTTGTGACACTTATATTACAATGCTAATGTTTGTATTGCTTAATCTAAGTGGAAAATTTAATTTTCTTGGGTAATGATGTTGTTGAGTGACAGTTGCTCACTGTAAATCTATTTTAAAACACACATGGAAAATTAGTTATTGTATGTACCAGGTCTATCTTCTAAACTTGGATTGGGGCAGATGATCAATGTACTGCAAAGTTCAAAATGTATGTTTGATTGTAAGACACAGATTTTTATAACTAAGGTTTTTGACTACATTCCATTCACTTTTGTACTTGAGTATAGCTACTATTGCAAGATAATCAAACATTCATTGGCGGCTATAGATCTAATTTGCCATAACCTAGCATAAAAACTGTAAGGGTAATTTTGGTGGGAGAAACTAGCAATCTGTGAAGGCTATGTATGCATTAAACATATATGACTGATATGGTTTATACTATCAGACTATGGCATAAGTGTTCAGGAAGGAAAAGGTTTTTTTAGGGAGACTTTGATGGTGGGGAAATCTTTGAAAATATCTCGGCTCTTTTTGGTCCAAGCTTAAATGTCAGGAATGCCTTAAAATGTTGTAATATGCTGCTTTTGCTAAAGGACAAGATTAACTGCTGATGGGATTACACTTTTCAAATGGATGGTATCTGCTTTGAATATCTTTCTTGGGAGTAGGAGGAAATATATGTGGAGTTTAATTTTAAAGCTAAATCTTGTTATCTCAGATACTTTTTCTTTGGGGCAGGGCAACTTTCTTTTGTTCAGTTTTATGCAGGTTGGGCCTCTTTGGTCTGGCACCTTCAGGACCTGGCTGGTCCCGAATGAGGGAATTTGACCTCTGGTTTAGCAATTCTGTCCCCCATGCCCGGATCCACTCCTGGCTCTGGCTGCCACCCACCACGCTCAGGGCTCCCAGCCACTGAACCTGCTGGGGCTTTCATCACTCCTACCCCTTCCCTACTGGATTCCTTGGCCAGGCTGCTGCCACCTCGCATGTTGCTGCTGTCCCCCGGCTAGACTCCCAGCTTCGCTTCCACCAGCCCCACTGCAGCTGCCATCCCCACTGAGCTGCTGTCCCTGGCTGGACTTTCCACCCTGGCACTGCCACCCTGGCAGGGCTGCTGACCTCAGCAGGACTCCTGGCCCCAGCCAGGATGTTCCTGGGGCTACCATCATCCCTGCTAGGATGGTAAACCCTTCCCAGCTGCACTCCCAGCCTGAGTGCCACCACCCTGGCAAGGCTGCTGGCCCCAGCTGAGACAGTCATCCCAGCCCAACTTCCAGCACTGTCACGCCAGCAGGGCTCCTAGCCATAAACCCTCACATTCCCTACTCCCAGCCTCTGAGGCTCTCTGGCCCAAGAACTCTATATTCTCTGCTGGACCATAGAGTCCCAATTTTTAGAGGTTCAACCTGTACTACCATAGTGGGATCCTGATCTATGATTAGAGCTCCTAAGTCAGGTTTATTCCCAAATCAAAATATGCCATTAATGTATTATTAAACATGCTGCACACCTTTTTCACCAGTGTATCCTGTGACAAATACTGCATTGTAACTAGTGCATGTTTAACTGAAGTTGTTATAAGAAAATTTAATGTGAGTTGACTAATCAGTGGATCAAATATAAATGTGATCAATTACAGATGCAAATATAGCTAGGATCATTTTGAGAAAAGGAAGTCTACCAGAGAAATGTCATTGCTAGATTAGTAAATTGGTGGTAGACGACACCTGCACTGAAGGGTTTGAAACTTCTGCTAGCATTTGTTCCTCTATGGACTTGAAGGTTGGGAGCAACACCAGAAGACTTAGTGTTTCAAACTGCATCAGGTGTAGATAAGAGCTGCAAAATAGATAAATGAAGAGTATATGGTATAGAAATGAGGAGAGAAGCAGAAGGAGGAGCATGTATGGATATTAAATTATGCAGATGCTGGGAAAAAAAACAGATGCAGACTTTTTTTTTTTTTTTTTTTTAAAGGCAGATTAAAAGGGAAAACTTAATAGGGATGAAGTGAATTGATAAGAGAAATGTGCAATACAAAACAAGAAAAACAGCATGAAAAGGTAGAAAATCTTCCAGATATAAATGAGACTCAAAACTCAATAAGGTGAAACTTCACTTCTGACTAAATGCCAAATGTTCTGTCAAAAGCTGCACTTCATTCAGGCATCTAAAAAGCCTTATCTTTTCCTTTTAGCATACGCAGCTCTCACCAAAACAAATAATTTTATTTAGTTTCCTTAGCTGACTTTTAGTGCTTGGCGTTAAGCATCTGATTTCTAAAATATTAGCCTAAGCCTTGATGTTGTACAATTTCTCAGCCTGTTTATTTTCTAGAATGAGTCAATTTGAATATGTAATGATATAAATAAATAAACAAACAAACAAAAAAGAATAACTCTAGCAACTTTTTTCACAAATTATCTTGAGTTTTTCTCTCAACAGAGGATCCCAAGCTTTAAAATTTTTCAACACTCATCAATTAAAATGCCAGCTGCAAAGACATCCAGATTGTGCTAATGTGAAACAGTGGAAGGGTGGACCTGTGAAGATAGATCCACTGGCTTTGGTGCAAGCCATTGAAAGATACCTTGTAGTTAGAGGTATTTATATCTTGATACTTTGTAGCGTGCTGTAAACTGCTGCTGCTCAACATATTTAGAAATAACCAAAACCAATAAGATGTCATGTTAAAGTCCACATGAATTTATTATCTCAGCACTGTAACTGTCTGGGCTCTATTAGACAGAAGACATTATATTTGTTTAGCTCTCTGGTTAGGTTTTACTCACTTTGTAACTATATGGATTTTCTCTTTCCGAAACACAGGATTTTGTATTATTAGTATCAAATATTGCATTGCATATGATATACATTGCTACAGTCTGCTAGTCAACCTGTAGGTTGATTCTGTCCTAAAAAAAAACTTTCTAATGCTGGTACTAAAATTGAACATGAGATTTGCACCTCCTAAATGCTCGATCTGTTTTAATGAATAGCTGATAATCTTGAATTGATGAATCTTTGGAAACAAAATAATACGGGATTAATATGTACATGTGTTGTGAATAATCACTTAAATTATTCTGCAGTGCAAATAAGGATATACAACTTGTCTTGGTAGGATATGGAAGAGTCAGAGAAGATGATGAGGACAGTGATGATGATGGATCAGATGAAGAAATAGATGAATCTTTGGTAAGTTGCTATTCTTTGTATAGAGTTGTATGATGAGACTAATGAACCTGCTTCCTAATCTGTGTTTCCTTCGTTTCATGGAGGCTGCTCAGTTCTTAAATTCAGGAAATGTGAGGCACAGACTGCAGTTCTACATTGGAGATCACTTGCTGCCATACAATATGACTGTGTATCAAGCAGTTAGACAGTTCAGTTTACAAGCTGAAGAGGAAAGGGAATCTACAGATGATGAAAGCAACCCTTTGGGAAGAGCTGGAATTTGGACAAAGACGCACACCATATGGTAAACCTGGCAGAGGGAGCAATGAAGTATTTCTCTGAATTTTTGTTATGGTTTTTAAAGGGACTTGTATATTAGGGATGCAACAGTGTAGTCGATTAACCGATAAGCAAAAGCTTATAGGTTAATGGTATAGACTACATGCACTTCCCCACTCTCATCCCCCCCCGCCAGTAAATTTTTTAGCAAGCTGGCCAGCAGCCTGGCTCAGTTGTGGCTTGCAACGGGTCTAGGACCTACCCCTGCTGCGTCTCTGCATTTAAAGTGTATTCGGAGCTGGGCAAGCAAGCAACCCAGCTCAGTTTCAGCTCTCGCTGGGTCCTGTGAGCAGAGTTGGCTTTTAAACTGGATCCCCTCATGGACCAGCTCCCACCTGGTACCCCGTGCTGCTGCCTGTGATAGAGGCAGCGGCATGGAGTGATAGGGGGCTTCTCCAGAGTGGGGCCAGAGTGCACTGGCTGCTGGCTCCACCCCGTGGGACTATAGAATAGTTGACTAACCAAGAAGAATTTGTGAGGTTACCTGACTATTAAATTAACCAATATTTAACATCCCTGTTTTGTATATACTAGGCCCCAAGACTGTTAAAAGCTACCTACAACAGACATGCTTTAAGTATGCTTTTTTGATCGCCAAGCAAATGTGATGGAAAAATACGTAGTTAGTGGTACCTACATACCAAATTCTGATTTTAGCAACGGTTAACGTTTTTGGACTAATATAGCTTTCTAGTTGATGGGGAGGAAGTGCTTGGAAATACGAAAATAAAAGGGGTTTCTCAAATGGAAGATGCTAAATTAAGGGAAATATTTTTCTATTAACTGTGAGCAATTACAAACACTAGAGGAAAAATAGCCTGCTGCTCAAGGAACATTTTTGTGAGGCTTAAAAGTATTAATCACTTTGATAAAGCTTAACAAAACATGCCATACAGGATTGTTTTCTTTTAGTTTTTGTTTTGATTAAGGAATCTGTTGGGTATCCAGCATATTAGATATCAATTGTATTTTCTCACTTAAGGCTGTAAGATCCTTGGGGGAAGGGACTACGTATGATTGATTCTGCGTAAAGCAGACTGATGTTAGTGTCTTTATAGCTGTTTGCACTTATTGTGCATCACAGAGTATGAAACTGATCAAGTACAAAGACCATGTTTTGGACTGAGTACATTTCCTCTGTCCCTGTTAGACAGTACATGAAGCCAGTCACTTGTTTATTACTCCCTTTCCCCTCTAAGTACCCCAATATGTTCTATTTTTCTTTATCCATTTGGAGGCTTCACCTAAATGTCTTGTTACTGCTTAAACTTTGCCAGTGAAGTGAAATTCTGGTAACCTGAATGACTCTTCTGTTAAATTTACATTTCTTTTAAGGTGTGTTTAGAATTCCAGGATCATATTCATGTTTCACAATTTGTAGGTACAAACCAGTTCGAGAGGATGAAGACGGTAATAAGGACTGTGTTGGAGGTAAAAGAGGAAGGGCACAAACTGCTCCCACAAAAACTTCCCCTAGAAATTCAAAAAAGCATGATGAGTTGTGGCATGGTAAGTGCTTGTTGCATGAGGGATATATAGGATTAGTTGTGACAAAGAACTGGTTTTTTCCTGTTTTGTATACTTTTATTAAAAATTGAATATTCACTTCTTGAATTACGATATAGTTTATACCAGGCTTTGTTTTTAAAAAAAAAAAAAGTTTAAAAAAAAAGCATATTCAAGAAGGTAACTTCATTAATCAACTAATTTTGTTTGACAATAGAAATTACCTAGTTTTTCTTTCCTTAGATGGCGTGTGCCCTTCAGTGTCAAATCCTTTAGAAGCTTACCTTGTATTTACGCCGCCAGAAAATATAACATTTGAAGACCCCTCATTAGATGTTATCCTCCTTTTGAGAGTTTTACATGCTATCAGTCGATACTGGTATTACCTGTATGAAGTGAGTAATATATTTAATCACTTGGAAGACTTGCTTTAATCTGTGGACAGCTGTCATTGCTAAAGATACTGAGACAATACACAAACTTTTCAAAATGGTAAAAACATTACTCTAAGTTAGGGAATCTGTTTAGTTTAAGAGTTCATGGACCTCACACCTTACAAACTTCAAAAATATAACTAAATTTAGGATAATAAAACTAAATATATTGCTATTGCATTATTTACGGAGCATGTCTAAACTTTTAAATGCCCTGCTCATAATTTAAATAGCAAGTAAGTGTTCATCAAATCTTATCTGTACACAAGATAAGTGCAGATTCCTGGGTGCTGTGACAGTTTGTTGAAGAATGTCCCAGTAATCCGTATGTTCATGAAGATGATGAAATATCACAATGACCCCTTCTACTCCCAACAAAAATGCAGCATGAGTAATTAAAAGAAATTATGTAAAAAAGTTGCTATCTTTAAGAATGTTAATTGCTAGCCAGATAACTGTTTAATTGATAAGCGATTGCTCGTTGATTAACAGTCTCTGTTAACTGCAACATCCTCTCACCATCTCCCCCCATCCTCGCATGTGCTCTGCATTTAAAACTTGGAGTGGCAGGCTAGCTCAGTCCCAGGCTGCCAGGCTGAGTTTTAAATGAAGAGCACACAGGGGAGCTGCCTGCCACAGCACTGGGAGGTAGGCGAGGGCCAGTCTGTGCAGGGAGCCAGTTAAAAAACCGGCTCCTGCCTGCCTCTCCACGCTGCTTCCTCTATCAGTGGCAGCAGCACTGGGTGGCAGTAGCCCCTGTCTGCGGTTGGGGGGGAAGGGGACAGGGCAAGTAGCATGCAATGGCAGGCGGCTTCCCGGGACTGGTGTATACTTGTACGAGTCCCACCTCTGGGGGGGCAGTATTTTAGTATTCATGTAACTGCTAAGAATTGTTGTGGCTACATGATTACTAAAATAAACAAGTTCTAACATCCCTAGTATCTTTGAATGCTTTTCTCAATGGATGTATACTGTCTTTCATCTCACAGAATGCAGTTTGCAAGGAGATTATTCCAACCACAGAATTTATTAATAGTAAACTGACAGCAAAAGCTAACAGGCAGCTTCAGGATCCTTTGGTAATCATGACAGGAAACATACCAATTTGGCTGACAGAACTTGGAAAAACATGGTATGAAATGTCTATCTTTCTACAACACCTAAAAACTTTACTTCGGTTTAATACATCACTCTGCACTTGTACAGCTCAGTTATTCCCTCTTGTACAGCATATATAGCTGTGCATCTCAAAATAATGAGAATGGTATTTGTACGGGAGACTTCTCAGGCAATATGGTGGTAGAAGGTTTATTCCCAGCATGTGGTATTGTATGATGGAAGTATGCAAACTTGGATTGATTCTAATTGTCAGTGGTAGCTATGTGCAAATTTTTAGGTTACAATTCATAGGCTAGTGCTCTTGAAAGGTTCAGCACAGTGATGGTGAGTTTGGGTACATCTACACTGCATGCTTATTCTAGAAGAAGGTATTCCGGAAGAAATACTCCAAAATAGCACATCTACATTACAAGGAAGCCTCAAAATTAGTCCAAAGCAGGCTTCCCTAATGTGGGTGCGCTACCTCGAGTTAGAGCCCCAGGAGGCACTGGGGAGTAATTACTTTGACTGGCCCTGGGGAGTAGCTATTTGGAAATAGCAGCAGTGGAGTGTCCACGCTACTGCTATTTCCAAATAGGTATTTCGGAATAGTCATTATTCCTCATAGAGTAAGGTTTACAGAAATCAGAATAAGCCTTCCATTATTTCAAATTTATTTTGAAATAATAATATTTCGGCTGTTATTCCGAAATAACACTGCTATGTAGATGTACCTTTAAGGCAAGAGAACCTATCTCTGACTCCTGTTAGATATTTAGTGTATTGTTTGGGACACTTCTGTATTTTTTCCCCTGCTTGTGGCTTAGTCAAACCATTAGAATAGATACTATTGTCTTCATGGCATCTTCACTTTTATTCCTCTGAGTCTAAGCTCTGAGGTGCACCAGGAAGTTCAATCCAGCACATCACTCAAATGTACTAAAAGGTTTTAAAATACTTTTAAATAAAGGATTTATTTAAAGGATTTTTGTTTTAGTTATTTCCTTTAGTTGCAATTCATACGGGAATGTGTAACTTTAAGTCCCTCTGGAAAATGAGGAAGTAGTAGTTGATAATGGTACAGTTGGTGCACCAGTAAAGTGTTTTCCAGGTTAAGATATTCAGAATAGAGTGTTTGCACAGATACAATGCTCTACCCATGGATGTGGCTCTCCAATTAGAAATTGGTACCCACTGATCTGCAGGGCTATACTCCCAAGAGACGCTGTGGCCAAAGGAAACAAACATGATACCACTGCTCTCAGGAGCCAGCACTCTGTGCAGGCAGCTCCTCGTGGCTGTGTTGCCCCTGACCCCTCTGCCAGCGAGACTGTACGACCCCAGATAGAAAATGTGGCTGGAGGCAGTGCAGCCACATGGCTAGCAGGAGCTGCCAGCGCTGGGCGCTTGTTCCTGGGAGCGGCGGCATCACGTTCATCTCCTTTGGCTGCAGTGTCTTCTGGAAGTAGAGCTCTGCAGATCAGATTTCTGTCTGGAGATCTGCATCCGCACTTGTATCTGCACAGGTTGTAATCCAGAAACTTGGGCTGTAGAGTTTTGAAATGCTTGATTTCAGAAAAATATTACTTGTAAAATTAGTGCCTTTATATCTATAAGAAGGGGAATTGGTGATGTTAGGTATGCATCTATGTACTTTCCATTATTGACTTTCACTTTCTAGCCTTAAATACCTGAGCTCAAGCTTAGTCTCTGTACTCAGAAGTAACCTTTACACCCAAAAAGTGACCTGTAAGGGATGATGCAACTGGCCTAAAGCTCTCTAATTTTAACCATTATGAAACCCCTATTTAGTCTGTTTGAATTCTCAAGACTACAGATTTCCAGTATAAACTAACTACAGTAATTCTAACCCTCTTCACAGCCCATTTTTCTTTCCATTTGACACCCGGCAAATGCTATTTTATGTAACTGCTTTCGATCGAGATCGAGCAATGCAGAGATTACTAGATACTAATCCAGAAATCAATCAGTCAGATTCTCAGGACAGCAGAGTGGCACCCCGGCTGGACAGGAAAAAAGTAAGTAAGATGCAAAAATCCATTTCACAAGGGAATGAGTAGTAGTTTGTCATGGATCATTCTTTCACAATTTCCAAGCGATCTTAAAGTGTGATCTTTGTGTCATTTTGAGTGAACACTATCTGTTGTACTAGTACATAACTCTAGTAGAATTTTGAGACCAGGCCAGTAGTAGGGGTGGCAGACTGCTGAAAGAATGAAGCTTATCCCCCAATGAATGCCTATTAGGAAGCAAAGGTAACTGGCATACTCCATATTTTGGATCTTTTTAACAATTGGAAGCATTATCTGCCTGTGGAATGTAAACTTTGTTGTTGAAAATATATCTATAGATGTCTTGCATTACATGTAACAAAAGACAGTACTATGCAGCACTTTAAAGACTAACAAGATGGTTTATTAGATGATGAGCTTTCGTGGGCCAGACCCATGTGTAGAAGTACTTAGCATTCTTTATTAGGCTTATTTGTGTAATACCCATCTGACTCAGTGTTTTTTCTATTGATTCTAGAAAAGGCATATCAATAGTATACACTAGAAAAGTATCTGTATGTTTAAGTATTCAGTGTAATGCATTTTCGTACAGGGTATAATTGTGAACCTAAGACCTAAGAAAACTGATAGCCTTGGATATTTAACTCCTCCTGAACAACCATCAGACCCTAGTAGTTAGTTGTCCTGGACACCAAAGTGAGGAGACAGGATACCAGGAATGTGGCTTAACTAGGACACACCTTCTTAAGTAAAATATCTGGGATCTGTAGGCAATAGCTTGTCCTATTAAGGTCATCCTTCCTTTTGTAATCCATGCCACATGTGAAGGGCATCAGTCAGCCTCTCAACTGCTAACTAGGTCCCAGCTTACTGGTGGACTCCTGCTGACCTCCCCTTTTTTAAGGCTGAAGAGTACGCTGAATGGCATGATGACCTAGTGCTAGGGCTGACAAACTTTTTCTGGTCCAGAGCAAGAATGTTCCATACTAGTTCATGCTGCTACAATTTTAGGACTACCAGCATGTATTTGACATGAAACAACTTGTAATCATTTATATGAAGTGCTCACCAATGAGTAATACATATTATAAAGCAAGTCATTTCTAGTGAGAATCATGGATATATAGGAATAAAAGGGAATTTGAGAGGTCATTTAATCCAGTCCCCTATCCTGCTGAAGAACGATGGGTAAACCTAGAGCCTCCTGAAGGGTGCTTGTCCAGTCTTGTTAAACCTCCAGTAATGAAGATTCCACAAACTCCCTTGGATCCTCCCTATTCTAGGGCCTACCTATCCTTATAGTGAGTGACATTTTTTTTTTTTTTTGCGCTATCTAATCTAAATCTCCTTGGCCACAGATTAAGCCCATTGCTACTTGTCCTAATTTCAGTAAATTGTGGAGAACAATTGTTCACTGTCCTTTAAGAGCCCGTAACAAATTTAAAGACTGGGAAGAAAAGTAAGAATCTTCTCATTTTTTTTTCAAGACTTAATATGCCCAGTTAGTCTTTCCACATAATGACGTTTTCTAAACCTTTCATCATTTTTGTTGCTCTTCTCTGGAATCTCTTTTCCATCTTTCTTGAAGCATGGCACTAGATCATATTTCCCTAGTTTTATTTTGAGACTATATTGCATGGGACCAGTGCCAAAAGCTTTACTACAATCAAGATACTATGCCAACTTTTTCACTGAAATTTTGTTTCCAGTTGTTGTGACTGCTTTGCTTGCTAAGAAATTGAGATCTGCAAAAACTAATTATGTTGCCTAAATAAATGTTTCTAATGTGTAGCGCACTGTGAACAGAGAAGAGCTGTTGAAACAAGCAGAATCTGTGATGCAAGATCTAGGCAGTTCAAGAGCTATGTTGGAAATTCAGTACGAGAATGAAGTAAGTAATAGCTGTGTGACTGCATTAGCCCCCTTTTTTTTATGAAGGTTCATAGAACAGCTATGATTCTCCTAGAATAACTTGGTCAGGCTCTTTCCCATCCCATTATTGGCTGCTAAAAATTCCAGTCATTTATGCATATTTCCTCTAAATATGACTTGTTTCCCCTGTCCTCCAAATAGCTAGATGAAATGACCAAGTTCTGAACTCTGAGTTCTGAACTTGAGTCACTCACAGTGCATTTGCAATTGAAATATTTTCACTGAAAATTTGAAAGATTTTTTTTTTTTCTAATAAGCCCATGTGTATGTGTCTAGCTTGGTCACTAGGGGCATGCCTACACATTAGGGCTAAACTCGAAATAAGCTATGCAAGTCAAATAACTTATTTCAGCTTTTGGTGCTGTCTACACATCAGTTATTTTGAGAGAAAGCACTCTTCTCCAGACTTCCCCTACTCCTCATACAATGAGGGTTACAGGAGTTGGAGTAAGCAGTCCTCCAGCTGAACATTAGTTCAAAATAACTGTTGTGTGTAGATGAGGACTACGTTATTTCAGAATAATGCTGCTGTGTAGACATAGCCTAGGTGAGGTAATAAATATTGTGTTAGTCTGTATCCCTTTGGAATGTATGATTTTTGCCCTAGATTTCTGCAGTTTTATTAGTAGTTTTGATACTAGAAAGGCCTTTTCCTGGTGGAAGACATTGCACAACTCTTACTTAAATTAGTATTCAGCTCACATTTAAAGTAGTGTTTTAATATTCAGAACATTTTTAAATGAAAATAAACTTCTCTCTCTGAAGGTTGGCACAGGTCTAGGGCCTACACTGGAGTTTTATGCACTTGTATCTCAGGAACTACAGAGGGCAGACTTGGGCCTCTGGAGAGGAGAAGAAGTAACTCTATCCAATCCGAAAGGTAACTGCTTTTCTGATTATCAGTGTACTATCAGCTGCTTCAGAAACTGGGACTTCCAGGTTATAATGCCTTAAAGTGTAACTCTAACCAAAAAAATGGTTGTCAAAAGTCACTTTTTACTGGGCTGGCTGCACTGTTGTCCTTTCTCAGTGGTCTTGGAGTACATCCCCTTACAGATATCTGGCCTCAGGTGGAACTCTCCTAAGGTTTGCTCACTCTGACCAAGAGCTTGGTTACGTTCACCTGGATAACAACCATAACTAATGCATAACCATAACTAATAGGAGAAACTGGAGTTGGCACTTGAAAACATTCTTTGGAAGCCTGAGACACAGCATGCAGTTGCAGTGAGAAAGAAACATCAGTATACTTTGTTTTTCCCAAGGGTATTTAGAGGCTCTAATTTTAAATCCTCTTCTAACACATTTTGTTATCTAAGATCAATTCTTTACCCATAGCACATATAAGTCTGATTTATTGAGAGAACCAACCTTTTCTTTTTTTCCTGAGTGTCTGTTAGGGCCATCCCTTTCCATATGCAAAACATACAGCTGTTTAGGGGCACCACGGAAGTTGAGACCCCAGTGGCCTCCAGTCTCATTTTTCCCCCCATCACAACTGGCTCAGTGCCAGAGCTCTGTCAGGCCTTAGCCACCACCCCAAGGGACTCCAATAACTCCTATCCCTATCCTCTGGCTGCCCCCTCAGGGCTCAGTGCCCAGCCCTGCTCACCAAGCAGTGTTTGCAAGGCCAGAGGACTCAGAGCAGGGGGCAGTTGTGCAGAAGGCAGCTGGACGGAAGTGGTGCTTTCCCCTTAAGTGCCACTTCTCTCTGGCAAGCTGTGTGGCTGCCTGCTGCTACTCAGGCCCATGCTTCTCTCCTGGGCCTACTCCTGCATTGCTAGCTTTTCCGAATCAGATGCCATTGCTAGGGTTGCCAGTTGTCTGGTATTGACCAGGACAGTCCACTATTTTCGCCTCCTGTCCAATAAAAAAATTCAGAAAATACTGGATACCCAAAATGCCCGGTGTTTTCTGATTTCCACACTCTCTCTCGCTCGAGCAGGAAGACCAGATGGCCACCAGCAGCCGGTTCGGGCCGAAAAGATTCAAAAGCATTTCTTAGAGGCCATGCTGGGTGTGGGTGTGTGTGTGTGGGTTTAACTCTTGGTCTTTTTTTTTTTTTTTTTTTTTTTTTTTTTTTTTTTTTTTTTTTTTTTTTTTCCTCCCCTCAACAACTTTGGTCTCCCCCTTTTTTTCCTCAATTTTTCTCCCAGTGGTTTTTTTTGGGGGGAAGGCGGGGAGGGAAAGAGAAGCGATGTTCGGTATTTTTGGTTAAATCATCTGGCAACCCTAACCATTGCAGTAAATGGTGTCTAGCCCAGGAGAGTTGGCAATCCCTTGTCCCCCGTTGTTAGCCTCCCCATCCTTTTGTGGAGTGGCTGCTTGATGGGGCCCAGGAGAGAGTACTGGTGCTGGGCAGCATAGGGCACCAGTACGGACGGCCCTAGTCTCAGTAAGATTGCCAGCCTTGTTAGGTGACACATACTGAGGCCTCCCTTGGCATCTTCTTCTCTCCCCACCCTTTCTACCTTGAGCAGATTTCTAATTACGGTCTCTTGAAATTTTAGGGTTTCTTTTGATCCTGGTCTTACCTTTGAGAAGAGTAAAATGTCCTAGCTTAGATTCAGCCAGCTGCATAATTTCTTCCTCCTGTTGATGGCCCAGCCATTATCTTAACTCCTTTAAAGCTGGGTACCTAAAGACTGATTTGTCCCATTTCCTACTTGGCATCTCAACCCTTTTTCCTCCTCCTTGGTAAATGCCATGCATTTACGCAGGCAGCAGTTCACGGTTGAACAGGGAAACAGTCATACACAATAAGAAGCAGTGCTTTTTTTGTGCTGGTATGGCATACTGTCACCTATTTTCCCAGCACACACACCAGGAAGGGCATTTCTCCTGTGCGTACCAGCACCCGTTTTCCTGGGGCGGTTTGGCTCCCGATGGAAGCGTGCTCAGGATGTGCAGTGTTGTGTGGCTTTTTTTTGTTTTGTTTTTTCCAGCTCCCAGCATGGTGTTTTGGCTCTTAAAGGGGCTGCGACCACATTTCAGCCCCCAGGGCGGTGTTGGGGTTTGTTTGGTTTTTTTTCCTCTCAAGAACTTTTCCCCTGAGTACTGGCACTTACCCAAAAAAAAAAAAAAAAAAAAAAAAGCACTGCTAAGAAGTAAGAAAAGAACAGATTTTTCCCAGTTTGCCTCTGGACTTCATGCTCAGGAGTGGTCATTTATCTTAAGATTTTTATATACTGCAAAAGTACATTCATATGTTGAGTAATCTGGATAGAATGTTTAAACCTTATGTGAGGAAATGAAGAAATAAAAATAAATGGACACTGTAAGAGTAGTCACTTATTACAATTTCCTTACATGCCCTAACATTTGTTCTGAATATGAGCAGTGAAAATATTAAAATCCAAAACTTTGTTCATCTTTGGAAGTGAAAACAAGTCCATTTCTATTTCAGTTTATCCTGCAGTATTACAAGATGTTTTGTTTGATTTGCTAATGCTGGAAAGAATGGTTAATTCTTTGCAGCATTAGCAAATTAAACAATCTTGTAATACTGCGGGATAAACTGAAATAGAAATGGACTTGTTTTTATTTGCCAAAGCTGAGCAAACAGTCTTGTAATATAGTGAAATGGAAATGTTATGACTTCCAGTTTTTTAAAAATTAACCTAAATTTTAGACCAGAATGACTGGACCCTGTCTAATTAATTTTTGGAGTTAAAAAGTACTGAATTCATCACCTTCCTTTCTTCCCTGTTAATAGGAAGCCAAGAAGGCACAAAGTATATTCATAATCTCCAAGGCCTATTTGCTCTTCCCTTTGGTAGAACAGCTAAACCAGCTCACATTGCAAAGGTTAAAATGAAGTTCCGTTTTCTGGGAAAACTAATGGCCAAGGCTATCATGGATTTCAGATTGGTAAGAATTAAATTTTGATATCTAAAGTAATATATAACAATATTTTCTGGAGGTTCCAATGTTGAGCACTTTGTCTTCCTGAATCTAGAGAGTCTAGCAGTAAAGCTGGTAATCTGTGAGTCTGATTATGGTTTAATATTGAGAGAACCAGAATTTTAGCACTTGTATTAACACCAGTCAGTTATTGAAAATGAAGATGAATTGTAATTTTTTTTTTTAAGGGAAACTTCACAATTAATTCATCTCCTCTTTCCTTGGAAGAGAGAGTCCTAATTTCTGCCCACCTTGTTATTTGTATCTCTTTTGTATTCAGCCTAAAATTTTATATGAGGCTTTATATAGCAGTAAACATGGAAAATGCATACTTGCTTATCACCGCCATACCTACAACTTTAAACATAATTCTGGCCTTTTTGTATTGAAATCTACACTTTACATTTCTCCCAAAATACTATGTGTAGCATGCAACAAACCACACTCTACTAATCCAAAAAATGTGTTGGAGAAGGTACCACTTCGGTACAGCCTTGGCCGTATAAAAATGAACATCAGAACTTGAGCTATTGAAACTGTGTGGTGTTTAACTGTTTTTAAATTAACAGTGCTGCTTTACCTTCCAGGTGGACCTTCCCCTTGGCCTTCCTTTTTACAAATGGATGTTACGACAAGAAACTTCCCTAACCTCACACGATTTGTTCAATATCGATCCAGTAGTAGCTAGATCAGTATATCATCTTGAAGATATAGTGAGACAGAAGAAAAGACTTGAACAGGACAAATCTCAGGTAGGAATAAGTGTAATTTATATAAAGGGAAAAATCAGCCTTGAATTTACATTATTTCTGGATTTTTGCCAGCCATAGTTGAAATAAGAGTAAACATAAGTGTCTGTCTCTTTAATATTAAACAGGTTGGACCTTCCTGGTCTGGCACCCTCAGGACCTGACTGGTTCTGGATGAGGGATTTTGTCAGACCAGAGGAGGCCATTTTTGTTGCCCTGCCCCCAGCCCAGCCACTAGCCTCCCAACCAGCTCCCCATCTTCTACTGACTTGCTGGCCAGCCATCACTGCTGTGGCTCTGCTGGGCAGCCAGGCGCTGGGGCTCTAGGCAGCTATGCGCACCACGCACTAGGGGTTCAGACAGCTGCATGTGCCAGGGCTCCTTGGGCAGAGCTGTGAGCTGGGGCTTCTTAAGTAGTCACACACGCACACCAGGCCAGAAGTCCAAGAACAGTCCCAACGCGGGGCTCCCTGGGCAGTCCTATGCACTGCAGGGGCTCTCTGGGAGATGCAACATGCACGCAGCCACCCAGCCCTGCTGGCAGCCACACACTGGATCCCGCAACCCCAAGTGTCAGTCCCACTACCACGTGCTGGGTGCCCCCTACCCTGCCCGCCCCACAGGGATCTTTTCTGGTCACCCTCCAATAGGACTCTCTGGTTCTGCAACATCCATGCCAGACCATGGATGTTGCTGGACCGGAGAATCTCGGTTAAGAGAGTTTCAACCTGTGCTTAGTTTATACATTTGTAATATGCTAAATTACTACATTTATTATTATTATTTATTTTATTTTATTTTATTCAAAATCTGCACCTCCGAAAGCACCTGGCATGCATAGCAGTGGCTCCATGCACTACCCCTCATCCACAACAGGGCCCGACCCCACAGCCTCCACTGGCCGCAGCTCTCCATCACTGATCAATGGGAGCCCCGAACCTTCTCCCCTTGTTACTGCCTACTTTTCCACTTAGTCGCTCTCTTCTCCTAGCAGTCATTTGCATGTACTGCAACTTTACTTGAATTAAGAAACACAGATGCAGCTATATATATATTCCATGTGGGTGTGTGCAATGGAGCCAAAAACTTTGCCTAGCAGTACCCATGGGGCAGTGCCTGCAGCCATAGCCCTTCCAGTGGCCATATAAAAGTGTTGCTGCAGTTGTCCTAATCCCTCAGTTCCTTCTCACCACCCATGACTAGAATTCATTTTTACTTTTTACTCCTCCCCCTCCCCCAAAAGAAAAACCCCAAAACACAACCAAAAAAACCCTTGTGTATATAGTTGTAGTACCTTAGGGTTAGTTACATATTAGTAGAGTAATTAGTTGGCTGCTTCAGCGGTGCCCTTGTGAGGGTTTAAGCGTTGCCCATCTGTGTAGGGGTGATCTGTAACCGCAACCACCATAGAAAGAGCTAATTGTGTCTTGGCAAGGGACACGCTGATGAGGTGTTCCATCTGCAAGTTGTTTACAAAGAAGACCCAGGCAGCTAGAGACTTGTAGTTGAAGCAGCACTTCTGGAGCAGGCAATGAGGCTTGCTTCAGCACCAAGGATCTTGTCGGCCCAGCAGTAGCTTGCACATCTAGCAAGTGGTGCAACCCCACACTCTGGTTCTATTGTTTTCCCCAAGAGAAATAGCTGTCTTACATCCTCTGTGGCAAGGAAGAGGACCCAAAATATAGGTTGGGACAATTCTAGGTGTTGTGGAAACTGCTCCTTTTAGCACGAGTGCTGACCAACACCGTGCTCTCTCTAGCACACAGGATGGAGCAGGTCAGTCCAGCTGTCCTTAGAGACCATGTCAGGAACAGCAAGCACCTATGCTGTCAACTTGGGTCCTTGCGCTGGGGTGTCTGAGTGGAGTACCAAGATGTCAGCTCCAGTGCCAAGAGTTTCCATGCTATCTGCATACAAGGCAGCATCAGGCCTACTTTGCCCCTCTCCCACCCAGCTTTTCCACTGGTTCAGGAGTTCTCTGGTGCTATGATTTCTGCTGGTTCATTCTCTTTTGTGCCTTTGCCTTCTGGCTGTGTTGTAGAGCCTCCATGTCTACAACCTGGACCGTGAACTATGGAGCAGAGTCCAGACTTGGCAGTGAAGGATCCTTAGACAGACATTTTGTCTCTGTCAGCACCATTGTCTTGGCAGTCAAAGCTAGCAATGTTGGAATCATGAGGAATTGGATAGATAAGAATTATCAGATTGCCTCTATATAAATTCACTAAGCATTTACCTGGCATTTTTCGGGATCTTAACTGAAATAAGTTTTGTTTTGGTCATTTAAATCATTGTTCTGGTGTGCGGTTGGAGATGAGGGGCACAGTATGCAGGCTATCCCAGGAAGAGAGGACAAAACCAGCCTTCTCCCACTGAATCAGCTTGGGGCCACATGAGAAGTGCCTGTCCATGGCTGCTGCAGTGGGCACAGCTGGAAGAGGGGTACATGTTCCCAGCTGGGAGACAGACAGACATGCAAACAGACAAACTCTATGATCTATATATAGTAGATAGCTGTCCCTTTCTCCACCCCTGGTCCTTGATGGCCCAATGGGGTTACAGCTGTCCCATTTCCAGCCCTTCACTGTCCCATGTGGTCATTCTACAGTATAACTGCCTGTGCTGTCAGACTCCTCCCTTTCCATTTTATGAGAAATAGTCAAATGCTAGGCACATTGAATTATCCTGGCACACCCAAAACCTGACCTTGCTTTAAGTCATAATACAAGGAAGCTGCATACTAAATTTGGTGGTCCTACCTTTTATAATTTAGCTCTTACCATTTAGGAGGAATTCTTGAATAAATGGATTCACAGCTGGGTGGACAGACAGACAAGCACATTTCTAAAGTGTGTGTATGAAGAAGATAATGCCACAACTTGAACAATATGTGCAGATCTGATTGTCCAAACTAAAAAAAATATTTTGGAATTGGAAAAAATACAGAAATGGGCAACAAAAATGATTAGACTTCTGGAACAGCTTCTGTATGAGGAGAGATTTAAAAAGATTGGTCAGCTTGGAAAAAAATGATTGAGGGTAGCGTCCCCGTGGGTGCTCCACTTCAGGTGTCGGGCCCCATCCCGGCGCCGCAGGTCAGAGAGTTGTTAGCTGTGGTTCGGCTGGCCTGTGTGTTGTTTACGCGCTTCTGAGCATGCATGGGATCCGGCTCCTGCCAGTTCCTCCTAGCCGTCCACAGGTGGCAGGTGGTGTGAACTGTCTCTCCTCCTGTCAGAGAAGAAAACTCATTAAAATTTACAGTTAGCTGTTAGTTATCGTTCCGTATTATAGTTTAAAAAAAAAAAAAGTCAGAATGCCAGGGTCACATGGTTTTAAAAAGTGCACTCAGTGCCGCGATGCAATGCCTGCGTCCAACGGGCACTACATGTGCATAAAATGTCTGGGAGAAGGGCATATACCTTAGAACTGCCCACATTGCACAAAGCTGACTGCCCGTGCCAGGCGCGACTGCAAAATGCGCCTGAAGTTACTCTTATTCAACAAGGCCCTCCAGCCCCCTCAGCAGGAAAAGCTGGACGCACCACCGCCTGTGCTTCCACCACGAGGTACAAAATAGTCTTCCCGCTCCTCTACTTCGCTCTGGAGCGTTGATGACAGACCAGGGACCTCTGGCATGCGCCCAACCAGACACGGGGAGCGCGGCACAAGACGAGCCGGTGCACCTCAGAGCCTAGCCCTTCCGCCACAGGGAACTGGCTTCTGCGGACGTATCTAAGACCTGAGTCGGCCCCGGCTCCATTGAAAGACAAGCCACAGGTACCAGTTTCCAGACCTGTTTCAGATGCACCGAGACCAGTGCCCATATCGGCACTGACTGCTACGGCACCAGCTGCCTCGGCACTACAAATGCTGGCTCCAACTCTCCCTCCCACATCGGCGCTGACTGCACCTCATGGTCCTACGGCACCGTCTGCTTCTGTGGCACTACCGGCGCCATCTCCTTCATCTGTGGCTCTGTCAGCGAGAGTACGCAGAGTGTGCCCTTCACCCTGGCCAACTCTGTCACCACCATCAACATCACATAGCGGATCTTACGCTCTATCTGCTCACAGCATATCGGTGCCAAGTATCTCTCGCCAGAGCGCAAGTCCTTCCCCGGTGTGCAGAAAGGCTACAGGAAAGTGAAAGCGCATAAGAACGCCATCACCTAGCCCTGAACCACCAGAGATTCTTACCCATCCGCAGTCTCCGCCTTCGGTCTTGCATCAGGAATCCCGCATTACTACCGTCTCCCATCAGATGTTCACTGCAGCACCTGATATCACGTCGTAGATATCACAGGGATTCACGATCACTGTCCTATGCCTCTCATCGATCTCGCTTACCCAGGTCGCTTACAAGATCATCTTATTCAAGACACCGTTACAAATACAGAAGATTGTATTCACCAAGATTCTCTTCCAGACACCACTACCATGAACGCTACCATCAGCGCCATTACCATCGGCGCTTCTCATCAGGCCATTTGTCCTTCAGGTCCCCACGCCGTTACTGCTCCCAATCCCACAGTGAATCTAGACTGCCAACACCGCCACCTGATCCAGTGCGTCCACCCACGCCATCGGGAGATGTCCCGATCGCTCCGGCTCAACCAGAACCACCAAAAGTACCTTTTTTGGAACAGTCCCAACCGCAAGCTAGTTCCCCAACAGACATGTCCTCATCATCACCCGATGATGCAGTCTTTCCAGATGATTCTTCCCCCACTGACAATAGCCGTCAGTTTCATGACCTCTTCAAGAGGGTGGCGGAATTACAGGATCTGTATCTTACTGAAGTCCAACAAAAACAGCATAGTCTCCTCAAGAATCTACCTGGTTCCATAAATCTACCTGGTTCCATAAAGCCAAAATGGCCTTGCCTTTCGATGAGGCAATTTTAGAGATCGCCAATGACATCTGGCAGACGCGCGCATCCGTGCAACCCACCCATAAGAAGTTTGACAAAAAGTATTTTGTTCCTCCGAAAGGTACAGAATTCTTATTCACTCATCCCCAGCCAAACTCACTGGTGGTTGACGCAGCACAACAAAAAGCCAAAAACGCTCCAGCATAGAAACTGGCCTTTCTCTTGGCAATAACTTTGGCTCGAAGGGTAGGAGAGCTGGTGGCACTCTCTGCAAACCCTCCATATGCACTATTTACTAACACAGGAGTAATCCTTCAGCTTCACCAGTCATTTTTACTTAAGGTAAACTCTGAGTTCCATATTAATAAGCCGATCATACTCCCCACATTCTGCCCCAAGCCACACCCCTCATCCCACGAGGCCCACTTGCACACACTCGAAGTCCACAGGGTGTTGGCTTTTTACTTAGAAAGGACTCATCCTTTCCGTCAGACGCAACGCCGCCTTTTGTGTTCCAACGAAAAAACAAAGGGACAACCACTGTCGTCACAATGCATTTCCAAATTAATTGTGCACTGCATCACAAAGTGCTATAATTTAAGAAACAAGCCTCCAAGCTCACTCACGGCCCACTCCAACTAAAGCGACAGCAACATCGCTCGCGTTCCTTAAGGGTGTTCCGATGCAGTACGTTTGTCGTACGGCCACGTGGTCATCAGACATGACACTTGCTAAGCGTTACGCTATCGATGCAATCTCTCGAGACTCTGCAGTAGCCGCCGCTGTACTATCCACAGCAAGAAAGCAGTAACTCCAATTCCACCTCCATGCACACAGCTACTGCTCTGAATTCACCTGAAGTGGAGCACCTATGGGGACACTACCCAAAGAAGAGGAGGAAGTTACTCACCCTGTGCAGTAACGACATTTCTTCGAGGTGTGTCCCCCCCGTAGGTGCTCCATGACCCGCCCTCGTCCCCTCTTCGAAGTTTCCTCTTGTGTTTTTTCAGAAATGATCTGATTAGGAGGAACTGGCAGGAGCCGGATCCCGCGCATGCTCAGGAGTGTGCGAGCAACACGCGCGCTGCACATGTGCAGGCCGGCCGAACCACAGCTAACAACTCTCCAACCTGTGGCACCGGGATGGGGCCTGACACCTGAA
>JANRFK010004149.1:152491438-152504792 GCA_030068395.1 Apalone spinifera
AAGTGGAGCACCTACGGGGGGGGGGAGCACACCTTGAAGAAACGTCGTTACTGCACAGATTGAGTAACTTCCTCTTATTCCTTCTCATAACGTAAGAACTAGGGGTCGCCTAGTTAAAATAGGCAGTAGGTTTAACTATGCATAGTGTGAAGAAATACTTTGTTTTAATCTGGAACTCTGGCAGAGAATGTTGTGAAGGCCAAGACTATAGCAGGGTTCAAAAAAGAACTAAAATTCATGGATAAGTCCATCAGTGGAAATTAGCTAGGATGGGTAGGGATGTAACACCCTGTTCTGTGTTCCTAGCCTCTGTATTCCCACAGTTGACAGGATGGCTCTCTTGATAATTACCTGTTCGTTCCCTCTGAAGCACCTGGCCAGTATGGGAAGAGAAGATAGGGGACTAGCTGGATGATTGGCCTGACTTTGTATTGCCATTCTTATGTGTAACACGCTGCCTTTCAGCCTGTCTTCTGTTCCCTGACTTTTTACCAAGTATATGATAGTGGTAAGAATATGCCTCAGGAAGAAGGGAATTCTCTTGTGGTCCCTTCCAGTTGCATGATTCTAGGTCTCTGGACAAATAGTTACTGACAAGCAAGTCCACAGATGAAGTGCTTGCTTATGTCCAATGCACACTATGCCTACACAATCACGTAAGGCTCATCTAAAACAGTGGAGTATCAGCATTGGATCCAACCGAATGAATTTAACTCATTAGAGCCTTGATAAACTGAGTTCAATAGCATTTCTACCAACTGAGTGATTCCAGGTGAGCGTCCATCTTTGTCTGGAACTGCAGTCACAACCACAGCCTAAGTGTCCCTCAGGTTGCTAGGCCACATGTCTATGTGCACACAGGTAGTCCCATATGCCACACTACTCCTGTGTCTCATTCAAACAGCTATCCCTTGGACATGCTGTTCTGATTTCCCTTACTGATCCTTATAATGATGGATAATTCTGGACAGAGTATACCAGAGTGTTCATTTTGCTCAGGCTCCACAGATAGGATTCTAGTAATGGATGCCTCCTTCATAAGTTGGGGAGTGTATCTAAACTCTCTTGAAAGTTCAAGGCCTGTGGTCAGACCACGGTGCTTTTCTGAGCATCAGCCTGAAGAGGAATGATGTTCAAAGGCAGTCTGCTTAATCATAGGAAGCACTCTTCCAGGGCAGCCTGTTACGACTAACTATATCAGAAGCATTTCCATTTGGCCTAAGACAAGGAAGTTCAGCTGACACTGGCTTTATTCTTGAAGTACTTGTTCCCCTTCAGTCTTCTGGCTTTGCACTAAGTCCATTACGAGTCCACTTAGCAGCGATTTTGGCACTTCATCCAGTTGTCCATGGGAAGTCAGTGGTTTTTAAATTCCATGGCAGTGATGTTCCTTTGTGGGATCTTCATTTGAATCTGGCAGCTTTCTTCTTTTTTTGGGTCAGAAAACTGACGTCCTTATGGTATTTAAGATGTGCATGGAGTGTGTGATATATATGCTTTCAAGTGGAACCTCCTTGCTTAGTCTTCTGAAAATTCCTTTAACGCTGCAGCCACACTCTAAAGGTGTGTGTTTGTTTGTTTGTTTGTTTTAAATCAGAAGTCGTTTCCCAGTTTTATCTGATAATATTCTTCCTTAAATCTCATTTAACTCCAGAGTACCATACACTGGATGCCATGCAATTGTCTAGCTTTTAATCTGAATAGAATTAAACCCTTTGTAACTCATCTCATCTGTTTTAATGTGCAGACTGATGACAAGTGATTTCTGACTTAACAGATAGTATCTAGGCATATAATTTCTTGTATCATGACAATATACAAAGTAGCCCAGGCTAAGCCTCTTCAAGGGGTATGGGCTCATTCTATGAGAGTTCAGGCAACATTAATTGCATTTTTAAAATGGTATTCCTGTGTTGGACACTTCCAGGGTGGCTACTTGATCCTCTGTGCATACTTTTGCAAACCACTATACCATTACAGCTGCGTCCAGATCAGATGCAAACGTCAGGAGGGCAACCCTGCACTCCTTCCTTAAATGGATTTCAAGCTACACCTTCTGCCAGAACCCACATGAAGTACAAGGCAGCATCAACTAAAAGAAGAAAATGTTACCTATTTGTACCTGATGTTTGAGGTGTGCTGCCAGAGACATAATCCATGACCTAATCTCTGATATTTAAGCATCAGAATCTGTACTTCTGATACTTGGTGGGAAAGAAATGAGGGCACTGAGATGGCAACATATTTATACCACATGGGGATGGGCTGCAGCCACATGACATGGGTGCTGCCCCTATAGTATGTGAGACACCGTATTCCAGCTTCCATGCACTGGGTACATGCAGCCATGTATGCAGATCTGCATCCCATCTTGAGCAAGTGTTGTAGGTAGGTAACTCTCTTTTCCGGTGCCTGTTGTATATTCTATCATACTCAGATTACAGGTTCCCAAAGTAAGTCTTCTTTTGGGAGAGGTGGGCTGGAACTTGCGTGCTGCTTTCTTTCTGTAGATTTCTCCTTCAGCTTGGATTTGAACTTCGTGTTTGGGATGAGTGCTTGAATTCAGTGACGACAACATGTCCTCAGAGGTGTCCAAGGACTTGTGATGTTGAAATTTTCTCAAAGAAGAAACTTCCTCAATGGCTTTAGCATGTTGTGAAGTGTACACTTACACGCTTGATTTGAGACTTTTGTCAGGCATATCTGCTCCTTTAATACTGCATATACTCTTGGGTAGGAGTTTATATAGGGAGAAGCAAACCACTACCGGTTCCACATCGATCTTTCAGCCCTTGAACTGCCCCAGTGGTCTTTAAAAAGATCCTCTGAGATGTTGCAGCTCATCTATATCAGAGAGGAATAGTCCTATTTCCCTCCCTGGACAACTGGCTCATTAAGAGTCGCTTTTTTCCCCCCTCAAGAAACAGTCAGACCCTGTATCCCCACTTCTTGGGCCTCCACTTAGTCATATTTTCACGGTGAATAGACTTAATCGAAGCTCCCTTTATACTCCATTACTGCTAAAATATGCCTGCCTACTGACAAGTTTACTATACTGTCCAGTCTCATTGCCATGCTACAACAGCCCACAAACCACAGTAGGAGCTTGATGGTGGACAACTGGCTGCAATGTTTGTTTTTATAATATATATCACAAAAGAGGAGAATGTCCCAGTACTTAGGCGTGGGTGCCATAATGGAATTGGTGCAGATTCCACCACATAGTAGCTCATCTACCAAGGCCACAGAACATCATAACACACTTCCCTAAGCAGGTTAGGGAATCCCGAGTTACAAACATTCGCACACGGAGGCAAAAGCTTGCCTGCCGCCTCGGGAGCAGGCAAGAAGGACAGGTGGCCGTGAGCAGCACAAGTGGTGGCCCAAAGACTCCAGAGTGCAGGGGGTCCTCAGACAGCCAGCAGGTGGAGAAGGAAGGTGGTTAGAAGGGGATACTGCTGCTTCTCTCCAGCCACCAGGTGCATAGCTGCCCCCCACTCTTCCGCAGTCCTCTGGCCTATGCTTATGCTGCTTGCCACCTTGGTGAGTGGGGGATTTGGGTGCAGCCCATGGAGGTTGGCCAGGAGATGGGACTGGGGGGTTACCAAAGTGGGTGCTGAGCCCCTGGCAGCAACCGCGGGATTCCCTTAAGTTCCATCATGCTACTACCTCATTTTTCTCTAATTAAACCTTGCCTTTCTTCAAGCACCACATTCAAGGTTAAATAAAAAAAACAACTAGTATTTTTCATTGCAAATCAGCTGCATTATGGGTTAAATAAGCTATTTTGGGCTAGCCTGGGAATCTAACTAATGCTTATAACATTCTTTCTTTGTGTCTGTGTCCAATGTGAACAGCTGACATTTCTGCATGAGGGGCTGCAATTTCTTTGGAAATGCTGTCTGCTCACCTCTAGAACCATTGTTTAGTGTCTTACATTTGTTCAGGTAAGAGATCTGTGGCCATTCTCCTAGAACCCTCATAACCAAGACAGATACAGTTCCCAGATCTGGGTTGAGTGTTCTTGTATTTGCCTTGAAATGGTTCTCTGATGGGAAAACATGATTGCCCTCCAGAGGTCCATTCTGAATAGTAGAAAACCCACCACAAGGAAAACTTGCCTATAGAAGCAAAGATGTTTTCAAGCCTTATGTGCAGAACAGCCTGTTTCTTGAGTCTCTCCTTACGCAGGTTCTTGATTACCTGCTAAATTTAAAAACTATTAGTTTATTACTGAGCTAAATTAAGGACCATCTGGCTGCCATTACAGCTTTTCAACCTCCCTCACAAATAAGGCATTTTCACTCTTCACTCGCCCAACTACTTGCAAGATACGTTAAGAATCTGTTTAACCTTTTTTCCTCTTGTCCAAGAACTAACTCCATCATGGGATCTTAAGACATCATTCCTTATAACCATCTCAGCCAGATATTTCTATGCCTGTTCCACCATATATGGTGTTTAGCTTTATAAGGTAATGTTACTGCCCCCTTCTTGGTTTCTTCCTAAATTGCATTAATTTCAAATTAAACGGGTCTTTCATTTACTGGTGTCTTGCCCCAAGACTTGTTTCTCAGGGAGAAAGCCAGTTTCCATACACTTGATGTAAGAAGAGCTCTTGTCTTTTACCTCAACAGGAATAATCTTTTCAGGGCTTCTCCCAGATGGGAGGAAAAATAGAAGCGCATCCTAAAACACACTGGGGGTTTTGGGATACAGTATCGCTAGTAATGATGCCTTTAGGATGCGTCCTCCATCTTTTTTTGACAACCGTCCTATCAGAACTTATTCTGCCTTTGTGGCCTTACTGAAGAACATATTTCAGACACTTGCAAGTCCACCGTACAGTTTTACCAGCACCATGCTATCATGCCTGCTTCTAGTCCAGATGCAGCTTTTGGTGATATTGTTCTGATTGGTGCAGAATCTACCTCCTGAATATCCCCCATTGTGATTGGGATATTACTGTTGAAGAGCAATATTTATCTTAGACAGTAATTGGAGTTCTCTGAGAGGCTTTGTTTTAAAGGGTTCTTCATTACCTACCCTCCTTCCCTGCTGCTGCAGTGTCATTCTCTGGACTTCATGGTTGAGAACTGCAGCAGTGGTGGTCTGCTCCTCCCTCTGTACCCTTGAATTGAAGCATAGGGGTATGTAGGATGAATGCATGGACTCATGGACACTGCTGACAAAATTTCCAAGTATACATAGGAGTGTGCACATTCTTATCTGGAACCACCCATAATGACAAAACACAGCCTATCATAGAAGGCGGTAACCTTTCCTTTCTAGATAGCTAACCTCTCTGCACATGATCAGTGTAATTCTTGATGTACGTAAATGGAAAAGCAAACCTTTTTTAAATAACATTTTAATTTAATTTCCTCCAAAGGGCTAATAGGTTTCATGTACTTTCCTGCAGTGACCTGAAGCAATGGAGATCATGGTGTGCAAAAAAGATTGTCAGATCTGTCAACTTTAAGAAAATCTTCTCCTCCCTCCCTTCCCAAAAAAAAGCCTATATTTTGAGGTCCCCATGAGTAGGACCCTACCAAATTAACATCCTTTAAAAATGTTGCCAACTGTGAAATCTGGTCTTTGTGTGGAGGTGTTTTTTTTTTTTTTGTTTTTTGGTTTTTTTTTTAAACCCTATTCTGTACAGATTTCTTAAATTGAGGGTTCTGACTCAAAAGGGTGTGTCCGGGGTGGGGGGATACAAGGTTATTTTAGTCATGGTTTTGCCACTCTTCTGTGCTTGCTTCAGAGCTAGAGAGCAATGTCTGTTGGCCAGGTATCCAGCTCTGAACTGCTGCTGGCAGGATGCTAACTTCGGAATAAGGGTAGCAATACTATACTATGCCATCCTTGTATGTGGCTTCAGATGGCAGTTCTTCCTTTGAAGGTGTTGGTTCCTGGCCAGTGGCCGCTACTTTCCAATCATGCTGGCTCTTATCTGGGCTGGTAACTCTATAATCAGTAGCACAGGAGCATAGGGCAGACACAAGAGCAGCCTGGGTTAATCACCAAGTATAAACCAGAGCAGTGGTCACCAACTGGTAGATCCGAATCTACTAGTAAATCTTGGAGCTTCTGACAGGTGATCCTGACTGGAGTTTGGCCAGGAAGCTATCAAGCGCTGGCACTTCAGTTGCCCCTCAACTCTGTCATGCTGCTCCTGCCCTCTGGCTTGGAGCTGCCCCCCTGGGAGCCTCCTGCTTGCTGTGCAGGAAGGAGAAGAGGGGCAGTGCTTATGTCCAGATATCGCTCCTCTACCCCCCACTTCGGTACCTGTATCCGATCTCTACACAGAGAGAAGGGGATGGAGGGAGCTTGGCAATGCAAATTTCTCTGTCACTCTTGTACACTGTGGGTGTGTCTCATTCTCTCACACACAGTGCCCTTCACTTTCATCTCCCAATCCAACACATACATGGGGGGGTTGTTACTACTTTTACTGCTTGCAAAGTGGGTTATTTTTGGGTTTTGACTGGTTTGTGCATTTCATAATTTTTATTTCTCTTGCACTTAAATTTCATACTTTGATTACTGAGTTCTAAAATGCCTAACCTGTTGTGGATGGAGTAATTATCCCTGTGGTAATGACTGCTTATGGAAGTGGCTGCCAGGCTGGCATGTTGCTGCAGCCCCTGAGAATGGCAGAGCAGGAGGTCTCCACACGCTGTCCTTGCCTGCAGACATGGCTCCTGCAGCTCCCATTGATCAGTAATGGGGAACCATGACCAGTAGAAGCTGTGGACTCAGTGCATGTAGATGAGGGGCAGCACATGGAGCTATTGCTGTTCATGCAGGCTGCTTTCAGGAGTGGTGCAGGGCCAGGGTAGGAGTAAGCCTGCCTCTTAACCCCACTGTTCCACCATCCGGAAGCAGTCTCAGTTAAATGGTGCCCAACTGGAGCCTGCATCCTGAATACCTGTTCTATCCCTGAACCCTCTTCTGCACCCAGTCTCCTGCCCCTGCCCCCCTGCACTCAAACTCCTTCCTAGAGCTTGTACCCTGAACCCGAATTTTCCCGCCCTGGGCTAAGCCTGGAGCCCCTCCCATGATCTGAGCCTTTTGGCCCAAGACCAGAGCCTGCACTCCAACCCCCTACCCAGCCTGGTGAAAGTAAATGAGGCTGGGGGAGGAAAGGAGATGGAGTGAACAGAGTGAGGCCTCTGAGAAGGGATGGAGCAGGGATGGAGCCTCAGAGAAGGAGTGTGAAGGAAGCTGGGCAAGGATATTTGGTTTTGAGGCAGATCTTACATCACACTTAAATTGAAAAAATGATCTTTTTGTGGTTAAAAAGATTGAAGACCACAGAACTAGGGTTATCTTAATGGTGAGGTTTACCAGTTCTGGTTAATCAGCAGGGGCTGGAGCAACTCAGGAGCGGGGACAGCAGCAGTGTGTCCTCCCTGGGAGCAGGGACAGCAGCCTTTGCGGGCCTTGCTCCTGGGGAGGCGGCTTTGCTGTGGGCTCTGCAGTATAAAGTTTATTTAAGCTTTACACATGCTGCTGTCTCTGCGGTATAACTGCTATTATTTTTAGTGGTTACACAGTTGCATTTTTAACCTTATTTTTACATCCCTAGTATAAACCCATCTTAACCTCATGGTACTGGGATAGATAACTAACCTGTGCTGCAGCTGTAGTAGATGCTGCTATTTTTAGCATGTTAGCTCAGAGATCAAGTTCCAGTTTGTGTATGTGATCTTGGAATCACACCTCTATCTCATAGGGTATACATATGCTTAAATAGAAGACCTAAAGGTGGATTAAAGGACTTCCTGTGCACTGCTTTAGATGTTAACGATGTCTTTCACTGTTGAAAGAGAAACTCAAAAGCGTACTTGGGTCTAGTCAAGTAAAGGTGGAAATGTCTTTGTTTTTTCAAATAAAAGTTTAGCCTTTTGAGTACTTTTGTTGCAAATAAGAAGAGAGCCTGGGTGTTCAAAAAGAACCATTTAAAGTGAATTTAAAAAATTAAATTTGTAAAAATTTCAAAATTTTAGGTTAACTTTATACTGTTAACTGCCTAAAGTTAACACAAGCTATTAACATAAAATTTTAAACAGTTTTACTAATTTAAATCTTTTCCATTTCATCTTAAAGGCTTTTAAAAAAAACTTTTACAATAGGGTTTCGTAATCTGTTGCAAGAAAATCCTCTAAGCTTGCTAAACTGTTATTGGGACACTTAAATCTTTGTATGTAATGCAGCTGAGGCACCTTCTGTGTTGCATAAGAAAACCTAAATCTACACCACAGGTTTCCATAAAGCATCTGTTAATTTACAGATTTGTGCAATAAATACTCCAAATTCCAGTTTTATTTGTTTTCAGATATCTTTTGAAATGTGTGTATTTCTAGACTTCTGTGGATTTTCCATTATTAACCATAAATATCAACAATATTTTTTGAGGAGAATGGTGGTAGATTTTTGACATGACATTTTTAAAATTAAAAAACCCCATACTTTGTCATTTTACTACCAGCATATTGGCAACTAATTTGTTCCCCACCAGCCAATAGGAACTAGCAGTACTCACTTTGAGTCCTGAATTTTCATTATGTATTGTCATGAACATGGAAACTTACTGTTAAATGTGCAACTTTGACTCTTCTCCCCCACTTCCCCAAATGTGATTTTTAATTTCCCAACAGTAAAAAGATGGAAAATAGTATGTGTGCTTATTACAGCAACAATCATCTCCTCAGAAAATCAATTTAATTCTAGGTTTTTAAGTTGATAGCTTCTACTTTTGAAAACCAGTTTGTTGGCTTTAAACAAAACCTTGTTTTTGTGGTTGTGTTTTTTCACACCAGTCTTTGCTATGTGGCTGATTCTGCTTTTGAAGTAAAGTAACTATAGAAACATCACCAAAACTGTGCTTTGGTCATTTTCCAGATTTGTTCAAAGTCAAGGCAGATATTGTTGACTGTCTTGATTCATAAACTTTTAATGTGTATCTAGAATAAGTGTTCCCCTTTAATCTGTCATCTGTATCTGATCTGCACTGAGTATCATGTTACCAATGTTAGATGTTAGAATGCTAAATAATCTGTTGATAAACTAAAGTGAATTACTCACTGGCTTTAATTTTCATTTTTTTATTTATTTATTTATTTTTTTTTTTAGACCAAAGAAAGTTTACAGTATGCATTGGAGACACTCAATATGAATGGCTGCTCAGTGGAAGATCTAGGACTGGATTTCACATTACCTGGGTTTCCCAATATAGAGCTGAAAAAAGGGGGGAAAGATATACCTGTCACCATCCACAATTTAGAAGAATATCTCAGAGTACGTAAAAGTGAAGCTGTGATTTTTTTTTTTTAAGTCATCTAATTCTTCTATTTCATAGTTAGTTCAAAGTTGTTTATTTTCATATATATTAATTGCTTTTTTTTTTTTCCATGTTGGTCATAGTATTAGTAGTTTACACCTAGTTGCTTCTGTTTGTGTGAATATCCGGATGATAATAATATAGACTCCTGGTATTTGTGATTACTACTATACAGTTTGATTGTAGATACATCTGTTTCTTAAGGTTTCAATAAATGTATTCCCTGAGTGATTGCTCAGGTGCATTCCAATATGTGTGCATAGTCTGCGGAAAGCATTCAGCCTAGCAGTACCTGTAGGGTTGGCTGTGGAGCCCCCTAGCATGGCGCCATTGTAGCAGTATATATGTGGCACAGCTGACCCACACCCTCTGAGCCCCTTCTTTATCGTTCGTTACGGTCACTGAAACAGCTTTTTCAGTGTTCGTTATAGTTATTTATTACATTCTGTAGTTGAGTACATAGTATTACTGCCCCACCCCCCATCCCCACCCACACACTTTAGCCCTGGTCTTGGGGTATGCTATACTCTCAAGGATTCAAAGCCTGCAAGAGCTGTGGCAAGTTTATTCCCAAGGAAGAAACTCACTCGTTTACTTTGGTGTCTCTCACCCAGACACTTAACGGACAAGTGTCCCATCTCTAGGAGCTTTTATTACTGGACAAAGAAGGAGCAGGACCACTGGTTCAAGTTTCTCCTAATAGAGGTGGAAATGCGGTCCTCAGCACCAGTAGTGAGAGGTGCCCTGGTGTCATTACATGATCTGTCACTGAAGGAATGCTCTGTCCATAGCCTTCCCTCCCTTCCCCCCCTGCCTGCCCTACATGCAGGGTTGAGCATGAGGCACAAAGTCCCAGGTGCTGGCCAAGAGAAAGAAGACTGGCAGAGGCTGGTTGCCAGCTAAGGCACTATAGAAGAGCCCTGGTGGGGTATGCCCAGCGCAAGGTCACCCACTTGTAGCCCGCCTCCTGTGACCCCACCGGCACTGCCTTTGAACCCAGTAGTCATAGTCTCCCTGGATGGGAACTGGCTGGAAGAAGATATTAATCTTCTGTCAGCGCCAGACATCTTTTGAGGCTGCAAGGGATCTCATTGAGATGATGTCCCACTCTAAGCCATATCAAGCAGGAGTCACATGGAAGCGCTATATGCCTTGCAAAATAGCACTGAGATCAACACTAGTGACAGAGACCTCCTTATCTTCGGCACCTATGGCACCAACATCCAGCTCCTTGTTGACGTCCTAGGTGCTGGTGGTACTGGTAGTGCCAGGCCCATTACCTCCGGTACAGATGACTGTAGCTCCATTTGCTGTGAGACAGATGCTGGCGATGGCATTAAGGGTAGTACCAGTCCCTACAGCACCAGTGCTTGGAGCTCTGATGCTGGCACTGATAGTGGCACCGTCTTGTCAGCACAAAAGGAAACTGGCCACACTGATGAGATAAGTATCATCCCCTAGGTACCGCTCCCAGTCACCTCTGGGCTCAGCATGACCTTGATTCATCACAGAGTACTAGTCAGACTCAGGAGAGGAGTCTTCGGCGTCCTTCTATACTTAGTACTGCTTGTGATCCTGGCATTGCTCCTGTTGCAGTCAGTGCCAGGAGGCACTGGTGCAGACTAGTACATGTTAAACCAGTAAGCCTGGGCTCATCGGTTTACATTCATGGTTACATGCAAGCTCCCGGTATGCATGGGGAGCTGGCTTAAAAACTCATTCCAGTGCATGCTGGCTTCCGGGGAGCCAACTGCCATCCATGTGTAACCACTGAATGTTTTCAGTGGTTACACAGTTGGTTACTTAGATGCATTTTAGCATCCCTGGTATAGATGTACTAGCTTCCACAGTGGCAAACACCAATGAACTGGCCCTTCTTCAAGTAGTATCCCTGTGGGCACTCCACTGTAGGTGTCTTGGCACTCCTGTGGTTGAAATCTGAACTTATTAGCAGCAGTATTTCTTCCCCTCTTCCCCCTGCCCACGTGCTGGCGCGCATGCTCAGTACTGCGCATGCTGTAGCCAACGTGCTGACATGCAAGCTATCAACCGTCCCTCAGTTCCTTCTCAGCCACTCACAGTTGGGTCAGAACATAGCAGCGCTCCGTGTTAGATCTTACACAGCATACTTGTAGTTGTAATTAATGTTAGTTTAGAGCCTATTGCTATTGATGGTCTGCCTCTTCCCCCCCCCCCCCCCTTCCCCGTTAACTGTTAGCTAGTTTAAAATATATATTTTTCTTGTTCATAGTCATTAGATTACAGTAGGCATGCCAGGCTCACCAGGATTCAAACACTGCCTGACATGCAGAATGTTGATTCCCATCTCTGATGGGTATGCCCAAGTGTATTTGGTGCCTAGGGCAGGACCATTCGCTGAAGGCCTGCCACCATTGTAAGAGGCTCTCGTTGAGGTCCTTGAAGGCACAGGAGCTACAGTTAAAGCTTCTCACTATGGAGAAGGTAGAGAGGCCAGCTTCAGAACTGGCACCCTGGCCGGCGGCCCTCCCCCCAGCAGTTTGATCAAGGGCCCTCCACACTGAGGGAGGCTCCAGCCAAAAAAATAGCCAAGAGAAAACACACTTGACCTTTGGCAGAGAGGCCACCAAAGAGGTTGTCCCCTCAGCACAAGCCTTCCTCATCTAAGGTACAGGCTTCAGGAGATGCGCAGGCACCGGTGAAGTCTGGTATGGACAAACCCTGAAGGGCAGTGTTCACTAAAGACGCATGCCCTGCTGTCTTCAGTACCGAAACCAAAGACGACCGACACTGCACTGCTGACAGCGACAAACTGTACCCAAACTGCCACATCATGGCCAAGAGCTGAACAGAGCCGCCAATACATACACTGACAAAGTTGGTACTGGCTCCAAGTACCGAACTTTCCCTGGTACTGACTATGTTGAGAGTACAGAGAGACATGGTACTACAACGACCACAGCCCTCTGCACTGGCAGTACCAAGCTTCGCTCCACCAAGGCCATTGTCTACACACCAAGACCTGGCAGTAGTGTCGATACTGGGCACACTTGTTGTTCGGTACTGACGCCACACCAACATTAGAGGGATCAAGCAAGCGTGCAACGCCATCAAGCTCAGCCCCTCCCTTTTCAAGTAACAGTGACAATTAGGAGATCACCTTCTCCCCACAACATTCTTCTTCAAAACCAGCCACGCAGGTACAGCAGCAACAACAGCTCCAGATGTGGCAACCTTTTCCATGGCTCCCTCCCATTCCACTCCCACAACCTTGGTGGGGATAGGATCCATGGGGTTCCTTAAAGGCTCAAGCACCAACACCACACTTGCCGGCGCCACCTAGACCGAGTCCATGGTCCCCAGGCCACCAGCAGCTACAGGATTCAGCATCACACAGGAGAAGGTGAAAGATCTGGATGACTCTCAGGAGGAAGACACATTGCCTCCGTCACACATCTCCTCACCTTCTCTGGATGAGTCGATAATGTCTCCTCCCCTAACAGCGGGGAACAACTTTACAAGAGAGTGACAAATACCTCCTTGGTCAAGGTTCCCAAGACTCAGCACAAACTGACCAGTATATTACAGGCCTCAAAGCATTATGTTCCTGCTAAAAGGGCTGAATTTTTGTTCACCCACCCAGCACCAAGTTTGTTGGTGGTTAATGCAGCCCACAATAGGGGTAAGCAAACACACAATACAAATCCACGCCTCATAACAAAAAAATGGAAGAGACTGGACATTCTAGGCAGGAAATCATACTCCTTTGCAGTCCTTCAGATAAGGATAGCAAACTGTGCAGTACTGTTAGCAAAATACACATACAGAAGCTCCACCTCGAGGCCTAGCTCTTCCAGGAATGAGTACAAAAGACCAGACGAGACCTGTTTGGAGGAAGTTTGCACTATAATCCTGAATTGTCACAAACAGAGTACAAGAAGGACCTATTTAGAGAAATGGCACCATTTCTCTAAGTGGTGTGGCAGGGTCAGTCCCACTCCTGGGCCCCTGACTCCTGTTCAGCCCACT
>JANRFK010004149.1:152513831-152524417 GCA_030068395.1 Apalone spinifera
GCCTCATTTGCATAGCTCTGGTGCAAGATCGCGCCAGTCTAGACACAGCCTTTGAGTATACTGAGAGATGGTGTATGATTGTGAGAGGCTGCAAAGGGCGTTGAAAGTAAAAAGAAGGAGCTTATTTTAATCCGCTGGCGAAGGAGGCACCCAGTTAAATCCACTTGAGTTCTTAATACAAAAAAAATCCCACTATTAAGTACCCAAATGTCATTGAAATTCAGGCATGGCAAATTCCCATTGCCTGAGACAAAAGTTTGGACTGCTTCTAACTACAGGAAGAGATGGAAACCCTTCCCTCCCCTCCCCCCCTCAAGTAGCAGGAGATCTGAAGATGTCAGGATTCAATACATGAAGCTATTATTGGGCTTGGGACTATTGAAGTCAAATGAGCTCTGTGTAGTATTGCAAAAATTGGCTATCGTAACTTTCCTGAATGTTGTTCCAGAAAATCATGTTATAATCAGCATGTACGGTATTCATTCTTCATCAGCACTAGGACAAACCTGTTCTCTCTGCTTAAATCTGTAGTTGGATCAGCTCCTGTGTGGCAGTAAAACAGACACATGGGATGCAAAGACATTAATGGAATGCTGCAGGCCAGACCATGGTTATACACATGACAGGTAATATAGATTTAAAACTAGGAGATGTGTTGAAATATGTTAAGTACCTTTCCTAGTTGCTGTATCTGAAATGATGAAACACATCTTAGAGGTGTTTTTGGAAGAAAATAGCATTTCTAATTTACACTGTTTGAGTGTGAGACTTGGTGGTTAATGCTGTGATAGTTTTATTCTTTTGTTTACAATACGTACTTCTAAAAATAACTGTTTTTTGTGTTTTTTCTTTTAGTCGAGCTGTGAAGTACCTGTTTGAAATTCTTAGTAGTTTTGATAGTGAACAACAAAGATTATTTCTTCAATTTGTGACTGGTAGCCCTAGACTGCCAGTAGGAGGTGGGTTTATTTAATGGATATTGACATCATGTCTGCACTTGTATGTATAAATCAACACAGCTAATGCATTTCTGAATCATTCAAAACCATTTCTGTTCATTTCACATCAATAGATGCCTACAGATCTGTTAACTGACATTTCAATTAAGAGAAGTCTGGGGTGCTATAAGTTATTTTGGAATAGTTCAACTAAAATAATCTTTGACATTTGCATTAATAAGTGTCTTGAATTTAATAAAGATTTTAAGTTAATAATTTTACAAGCTAGACTATAGATACAAGAAACCCTCGAGTTGCGACTGCCCGAGTTGTGACGACCTGCACTTACAACTATATTTTTTTTTAAAGTGCAGAAGGGGCCAAAACCCCGACTTACGTCCTCAGCCCGCATTTATGATGGCGCACGGCGCCTGTCATCAGTGAGGGTTCAAGCTATGATGCCCCCGACTTGCAACACTTTCCCGGGAACCTATCACATCGCAAGTCGGGGGTCGTCTGCAATATGCAATATTTTATAGCTTGATACCATGCTATATGACAAATAGTCTACATTAAACAAATGTTCCTGGTTATATTGTGGACCATGAGATGACTTGGAATACGTTATGGCAGGCCAAAATATAAAATAGCAGTGTATTTTTTCCTTATAGGAAGCAGAGTCACTAAAACTTCCTGTTCAGAATATACATGTAGAAACATGGATTCTGAATCCTAATATGAAGAAGAGGGTATGAAAAGAGGATGCAGGTTTTTGAAGGAACAGGAATAAAGAGAAAAACTGAGAGAATATTTGATTTCTGTGTTTGAAATCTGCCTCCTGATGGTGTGTTGCACAGAAGTATACTTGAAAAAATCAAAATAGTTGTAGATAAAATACCTTTTGCCAGCTTCCTTAACTGCTTCATATATAAAATCTTTTGAGTGTGGCTTTGGCCCTACTTAAATTCTTGAGTTCTCATGTATAGATTGCCACACTGTACTAGTGCCAAAGGAACCAAAAAGTGAAATGGACTTGTCTAGTTTGATCACTTTAACTAAAAAGCAAAATTAGTTTGGCATAAATGGAAAGTACATCTAGCTTTTTATATTCAGTTTAAGGTTGTGGTAATAGATGTGGAAAATAATCTTAAGCAAAGGTTGAAGAGTCATCATTTGGAATGCAAACTATGTTAAATTAGCATCAGTTTAATAGTAATTTCAGCGTTGTTTCTTGAAAAAAGCACTTTTCCTATTAGATTCAGACAAATACAGTGGACCTTTTCTCCTTTTTTCAGGCTTTCGAAGTTTGAATCCTCCACTGACAATTGTACGCAAGACATTTGAGTCTACAGAAAATCCAGATGACTTCTTGCCCTCAGTAATGACTTGTGTGAATTATCTCAAGTTGCCGGACTATTCAAGTATTGAGATAATGCGTGAAAAACTCTTGATAGCTGCAAGAGAAGGGCAGCAGTCATTCCATCTTTCCTGATCACAATGAAAAATGCAATGTCTGCCTGTTACAGCAAAGAGAAAATCATGATTCTTTTCTAAATGTATCACCTGAGTCAAGGAAACGTGTTACGCCTTCTTGTTGTAGAAAAACGCCTTGCAGATTATAAACAAAGACACTTGGTTGATATTCATTAAAGGCCCAATGGACTTAAAAGTGATCAGGCCCTAAAAAGTTGTTGTGACAAGGTTTCTTTAGCAAGTTCTTGTTTAAATTATCCTTTATTTGATGAGTGAAGTTTTTAACTTGCTTTGCTGTGTGAAATTTAAAAAAGGGATGTTTTTCCAGGCTGGAACAATAAATGTCGCTGTGCAGTTTAATATTGGGCTGTGTGTATCCATCTAGCTAAGTCTGCAGTTTTTTCCTCCAAAGACAAGTTTTGTACATAAGTACAGAAATTAAAATACACCTGTATTTGACAAATCTAGTTTAGTAGCCTAGTTCTGTGTACCTTCACATGCCTCTGATTTTTCCCTTCCTCTTGTATTGTCTGATGTGCAATTCACATGGCTCTTTTTTGTGTGCAACACTCAACAATTGTTACATTTTGGCTAGCATGGGCATTTATTGCTCCATGTTTTTCTCTCAAATTAAGATATAATTTAAATTTTACTGAATTAAAAATATATATTGTCAATATAATTCAGCCTTTGTAATTAGGTAGAGCTTAGTTTTAAAGTAGTAGTAGGATATATTAGCTACAGTCTTTACCAGATAACACTCTAGAACTGTTTACACAGTGATTCAGGCAACAAAAACCTCTTCCAGAAACTAGGAAGAATTCCTTTCTTTTCTGTAGTTGAAAATTCAACAGATTGGGCTGGCCAGTATTTATTATTATAAGGCCGGAACATTTCAAATTGATGTATAGTTTTTTAAAAGACAAATTAGCAGTTTTATTCCCTGTTCAAGTAAGAAAAAATTTCTTATTCTTGACTTACATTCATGTTTACTTTTGTAGCCTCCCTCTTTGCCCCCCACCTCCCAGTGCTAGCTTGGAACAAACAGTTCAGCCTTTGTCTTTTGACACAGATAAAGCACCTGTAAGCAATGCTCTGTCCAACTGTTTTATGTGCTGATTTCTCAAATCTGCAATAATTTACTTCATCAGGTTAATGTTTTTACCTGAATATAAATAAAAAAGTTTGCTTCACCTTTTTGTTCATAGTTTTGTACTGTATGCATTAGTTCAATTGTGTAAATTATTTCAACACAAGTAAATCATCTTAAATCTCCTTTGCTAACTGCCCACAAGTTGTGGATGATTTACTTTTAAAACAAGAGTTTGTAAGATCTGCTATTTAACTTAGATAATGTGGATAAAGAGGAAGGAAAGCTTTTCCTTTCTATGGGTTCAAAAACAGATTATTCCAAACATTCCTGAGATGCACATGCTATAGTTCATCTCTATGAAAATCTGATAAATAGCTAATTACTTTATTCAACTTTGAGAAATCAAAAATGAATTTTTCAGTGCACAGCAATTGTTGAAAACTCTGGTTAATCAGTTGAGATTTCCCTAAAATGAATAATTTTTTTTATTTAGCTGAAGAACTTGTACTTTGAAAAAATGTATTTCAATACATGTAACTGACATTCTTTACAGTTAACATTCACAGAATTACATGTGGTTGCTCATACCAGGTGCCACAGAACTGTAATGCAAACTTGTCATGAGCAGTCGAATGTGAAATCATTGCACAAAGAATCTGATAACTGAGCAGTTTAACTATCATATTAAAAGTGAATGAAGGCGCTTCACACTGTACATATAATATTGGTAGAGCAGAATGTGGCAAAGATTTCATAAAATTTAAAGGCAGTGTTTAAAATATGGACTGGTGTTTAAAATTGTTCTGAAAACTTGATCAAACTGAGCACAAAGATGCGTGTTTATAGTGTGTGGATAGCAACTTGTTCATTTTTTAAGGTTCTATATTTTAAAAAAAAATTGACTTGTGTAAAAAGCTAATATTTTGTATTAAAATATCATCTGTATTGATATTTTTTTACCCACGTTGTCTCCCTACAGAATCTGGCTTTCATTGACTTAAGGAGTTCTCAAATTTGTAAGAGCCATTGTATGATAGTTGAAAGTCCATTGCAGTCTGGTGCTGTGCAGTCTGGTGACTGTTCAATTGCCTATGTAAAAACAAGATGTTGGTGGTCTCAATCCATGTGTTTGTGGATGAATGTTCACTTCACAAAATTAGTATCAGAGTTGAACATTGATATTTTAGTTGTCACTTTCAGACAGACAATGGATTGATTGGACTTCAAAACTGAACTGTAGATTTATTCCAGGACAGCATTAAGGTACATTGGCAGGGCAGCGTGGGGAAGTCTGCATGGCCTGTCACTGTGCTGTATCTGTTTTGTGGATAAAATGAAGACCAGTTTCCATGACCTTTCACAAGCACTAAGTGTATCTCTAAAATTACTTCAGAGAATTATACGGTGGCAGATTATGCTTTGGGGTTAAGTCTTCAGAAAAAGTGGGTTGAAAAGGGGATAATTCACACTAGAATTTAATTTGGTGGACACATCCTAATCTCTAAGGGATATTTGTCGGTCATATAATTTAATACAAAAGGCAAACTGCTCAATAGTTAAACCCTTAGCAGCATGGTTATAATTCAGGGAAAACGGTCTTTGCAATCTGAGAAAAATAGGTCTTTTCTACCTGGCTCAATTGTACTGGTTTTATACATGTATAAGCCTCCTGCCGTGCGCCCCCCCATAGTATGTGAACACTTTTATTCAAGATATTTTTGACATTGTTTAAATCTTTCAAAGCAACAACCTAAACTGAAAAAGGCAGATTTATTCTTGTGTAAATGTCTATAGAGGATTTTACACCTATAACTAGACCTCTTGTGTGTGGGTTTGTTTTTTTTAAATTAGCAGCTTAGGTTACACTGGGTAGACAAGGCCTTTGAAATCTTGTTCACCCTAGACTTATTCCTTGTCAAAGACATTAATCTGTCACATCCGTGATCTCTAAAACCATTTTGTCTTTTTTTTATAATTAAACTTGCATTGAAGTTTGTACAGATAACACACAGAAGTAAACATGTAAAAAGTAATGCATAATGGTAAATGTTAACTGATTACATCTAAAGATTTTATTCAGATGCAGATTACCCACTTAAAATTTTAACTTCTTATCCTCTTGGGTGTTCAATGCCTGCCTCAAAAATAAATTTTAAAACTCTGGGCTGTTCCACACTGGGAATTTTGCATCTACATAGTTACATGAAAAAGTCACATGCCCATCAGACATGACTATGCCACATGACCCCCAGTGTAGACAGTGCTTCTGTTTAACCTAGATACTGCCTCTTCCAGAAAGTGCACTGAGTACCTGCTTATCAGTATGCTTAGTGGTTAAACGTTTTACTATCTCGAGTGGATAAGGCGTAATGTTCTTTTGAGTGGCTCTTCACATTCCCACTTTTGAGTTCTGTGGCACTTTGTAGTAGCTTGGGTAAAAGGCTCTTCTAGAGGAGTCAACTAGAGCACTCCTGTGCCCCTCCCTTCAGCATCCTGACACTCTGAGGAAGAGGCTGTAAAAAGGGCAGAATGGCAGAATGCCTTCCCTCATTCCTCCCAACCCTATCCCAAGATGGATGTGAATTCCTCCAGTCCTTTGAAGCTGAGAGTAGTTTTCTACAATGTTTAATTAGTGTTAACTTTTATAGTATGTTAGTAATAGTGTGGGTTTTCCTTGGCCCTGGGGAATGGTGGAATAAAAAAAGCTGAAAAAGCCTGGCATTTAAAAGGTTTCTTTCTTGCTGCCCATCTTTCTGATAAGAGATGACCACATACAGTGCCTGAGTAGTTTGGGAAAAGGTCACACTCCCGCTGGCAGTATTGATCATCTTGACTTTCACTACCAGAGCCCACAACACTCCAACTTAAGGAAGCCCTCTTAGCTTGACTATCTAGATCTGTTCAGGCTTTGGTTCGAAGGTCTAAGGAGCCAGGCTCAGCCCCAGTGACATCCATCTGTACCGATCAACAGCCCATCTCAAGCCCAGATTCCATTCCTGCAGCTCCCCAGTCAAGTTTTTGAGGCAGTACTTGCCCTAAGGCCTGTGTGGTTAGATCCCACTACCCTGGTTCTGCAAAAGTTTAAAAAAAAGAGTTTAGCCATACTCACTGGTGCCATGCCTCAATGATCACGCTGATGCCACCCATGTGGTGGTATCTGTGGGCCAGTGTCATTTCCAAATGCCTCTTTCAGATCCTGGAAAAATGTAAAATGGTGCCTTTCAATGAAGGCCATCAAGTGCTGCCAATGCCAGATGCTGTAGTGCTAAGGAAAAAGGCAGAGGAGCAAGATGGCCAATGTTAACAATGCCAGTTCCCATGCATCTGAGCTTTCTCTCTAGTTCTGGTCCTACCAGAATTATTCTGAAGCAGAGAGCTACTTTAATTCCAGCTTCAGTAATGGAGATGAGCCCATGTGTACCTCCAGATCTTCTGCCTTTTCCTGACACAGTTCCTGTTTGGGAGAGTTCCATCACTGTGGCCTCCCAAGTCCACCCTTAGCTCCAGTGTGTGCTCTGGATCTGGGTGTGATGTATGAGGTACATAAAAGAAGGCAAATTACATTGGTTCCACAGTTCCCATTAGGAAGAGACTATTTCCTATTGCTGGTCCTCTCCTGGAACATGTTCTGATGCTCCATCAGGGCCCTCACAAAGAACTGGATCATTGCTACATACTTTCTTAGACCTGCTGGACCTGCACCCTCTCCAGAATGAAGATAGAGGAAAGCCTATAGCAAGGTTGGACCACTCTTTGGTTCTCCCACTCTTGGCATGTTCCTAGCCTTTGCTGGTTAGGGAGACTAGTGGTTTTGGGTGTCTTATTAGGTATTACCTCGGGACCTCTTAAATTTCTCTCCTTGTGGATGGAGGGAAGACATTTTATCTGCAAAGAAGCCGAAAATACAAATATCCTTGGATCTGATTCCCCTGGATCCATTTGCTGCCACAACTATAATTGATACCCTCTCTGAAGAGGAGGATGACGAGAGAGCTCCTGTTTCTGAATAAGAATGTCTTGGAGCTGATTTCAATCCTGATCTATCATGAGATGTGCACAATGGAAGGCTTCTGCAGCCTCTTGGAATGCTATGCATTTCCATAGTTCAGTGACTCATAGGGTGACTACTTTGAATCTGCTTGTAGAGCCAGTGGAGGAGACTTCCTACCTGATGGTCAATATTTAATTGCCAACCATAAGATATAGTTTCCCATCCTGGATGGTTTGCTGCAATCAGCCAAATCTCTGTGGTCCTTACCTATTTCTTGCCATCCTGTTGTTAAAAAGGTAGGTCAGTTGTACCAGATCCCTCTGAAGATTTCTTATTTCCAAGGGGTTCTACCCCTCATGTTGGTATCAGGGTGGTGAATTCTCTGGCCATGACCATCTCCATCCATGGCATATGGTATCTCAGATGATACCTCAGTGAATTAAGCATTATACTGCTGAGTATTACACTTTAGCAGAAGATTCTGTACCTGCTTTGATTAGACATTCCCCAAGAACTGTGGCTAAATCCTGGCTCTAGCCAGCTGCTAAAATTGCAAAGCTGCAGTCTCTCCTTTGGTACACATTATCCCCGAACACTGCACTGGATTTCCCTTCTCAAAGCGACAGGAGATTGGGCAGGATGTTGCTTGAATATTCAACTGGTATTCTGTTCCCAGCTCTAGGTTAGTTGCAGTAGTGTTCATCAATCTTTCCCATAAGTGGGAAAATATCAATTTTTATTCTGGCCTAGGGCTACAGCTTTTCAGGTTTCTTTATAATCCTTTTTTTCAGGTTTCTTCATGTGTATCCTCTGAGGTTGGGTGAGAGAGTTTCAAAGCCTTGCTGAAGACAAAGACCTGCTTTCTTACCATTCCATAAATACACTTTAATCCCAGGATAGAACCCTTTGTTCAGTTTTCCTGTCCTTAGGGAAAAAAATACTAGATTCAAGATGGATACCAGCAGGAGGTGGCATGATTACTTGTCTTTTTAGGGCCAGCCACACTTTGGGCTTATTGCAAAAATAAAACCATTCATGGGTCATTAGTTTGAGGAGTACTGAGCTATTAGGTTTGTAAAGTATCACTAGTGGTTGCCATTAGCACATGTAGAACTTAAAAACAGATTCACGCTTCATATTTCTACCTTCACATACTAAAATATGTGTACAAAAATAGGATATATAGATTCAGCAGATCAGGACTCCAAAAATGTTACATGACCTGTTTAGCATAAACTACCTTAGAGTCATGCATATTCATAAGCCAATTTTCATAAAGCGGGGGGCTGTGACATTGTCATCCACATCAACCTGGAGCAGATACACAAGGACAAGCATAAGAGTAATTACCTGCTTTCAAAGTATGTACCTGCACCTATCCTTTGAGGATGTGATCAAGGAGGAATGGAAACCCCCGATGAGTAAATCACCTAAGCAAGGATGCACTTAAATACTGTAAGTTATACGCCTAGAGTTAAAAATACTAAAGGACAATTCTGTGATATCTCAAGCAAAATATGTAATGTCATTTGAAGGGATTTCTTTCCCCACAATCCAGAGGCAAAAACCAAATTCAGAAGAGATTCTGAGGCTTCCTCTATCCCCTCCTGCCCCATTAGTTGTGTTAGCTACTACAAGAGTCAGCATCCCAGCTGGATGATCACAAGTCTGTGCAAGATTGGGACCAACCTGACTTAAGTGCTACCCTTAAGAAAATACCCCTCGCACTAGCCTTTTGAGACAGAAGTCTCAATGGATACAATTAGAGTCTCAGCCAGGGCTGTGACCTCTAGCTCAGCAGCCAAGGCCTATACCTGGTATACACAGCACACAAATCCTGTGCTCCTATTCCATCGGCTTTCCTGTCTGGGGAAAAATGGTTGAGATTGTGGTAAGCAGTACTTTTGAAGAGTTCCCATTCCTTCACAACAGTGACTCGAGTAGATAAGCTCCTTTCTTCTGTCTATCCTCAAATGTACCAGAAGGAAAACGGCAGGTTCACTAATGGAAAAGCCTGGAACTAAAGATCAGGCAGCAAAATGGATGGTGGTTACACTGCCTGTAAGAGCTCAGTTTGACAGCAAGGAAATGTGACACTACTGAAATCTGAAGTGAGACACAATTACCTTCTCAGGAGAATAGCCTCTGTTGGCTACTGACAAGGGGGTGAGAGAGGTACTAAGTTATAACTCTCTTCCCTAGATAACATAACCCTACTCCATCCCTTCCTCCCTCCCCCCATCTAAAAATAAGATATTAAATGGAAACAGAAGCCTGTTGGCATTCCTGTCCCCATGGGATTTCCTTGTGTCAGTGGACCTAGAAAATATGTATTTACACTCACCCCTACTTCTGTACCACCATCACTACACCTCCTAAGATGTGCAGACAGCACCCTACCAATTCAAAACTGCCACTCAGCTTTTTGTTTCCCTTTATGAACTTTACCAAGTTGCTGCTGGTAGTTATAGGCCTCATCTCTATCCCCTTCTACATGATCTTTTGATCAGCAATCCTACTGAAGCTGCTTCAAATATACTGTTTTGTGATTAAACCCAAGAAAAGTTCCCTTATTTCTTCTACAAGGACATGTTGTTCAGCTGGGAGTGGCTACAGTCTTACCAATTGCTAAACAAATCCCAGAAAATCCAGACTCTCATATTTATATTGATAAGAAACATAAGGCCACCCATAGCTGTGTTTCTAGCTACTAGTCCTTGTGTTTCTGTATACAAACTGACAGATCCGGACCAGTCGGCTACCATAGTCTGATAGAAGTTAGATATGCTGGTCCGTGGATGCACTATTTTCTCTTTCCTGAATAACCAATGCAGGGGTTGCTGCAGCTCAGTCATGAAGAACGTGGGACCAATTAAGAACTTGCCAGAAGCAGCAGGCTAATCAGAAAACCTGCAGCTCATTAAGGACCTTCTGGGGCAGGGGTGGACAATAATTTTTGAGGAGGGGAGGCACACTCCAAGATTTTGGAAAGTTGTTGAGGTCCACACACTACCATGATGTTAATGGAGAAGGTGCAGGGTCTGGGATGGAGGTTGGGTGCAGAAGAGAGCTTAGGGTAAGGGACTGGGGT